>VCAZ01000093.1:0-532500 GCA_005784505.1 Bagarius yarrelli
TAAAAAAAAAAAAAAAAACAAAACAAAAAAACATTGGCTGTGTAACAAACGGGACCTCCTGCATGCTTGGAGGACGCTAAAAAGGACAGAGTGCTGGGCTCATGAAGATGGAGCACACGCATGAACATCCACCGTCTGGATGGGAACTGTCTGAGAAATGCCTTAAACCCATCTTCCCTCACCGGTGACAGAGTCGGTCTACTCCATTCTCTCTCTCTCTCTCTCTCTCTCTCTGTGTCTCTCTCTGTCTTCAGCCTCTATATTAGCCACATCACCACATCCTGTAAATGAACTCATAGATATTAATATTTGTATTAATACTGTTTATGAGAATATCCCAGAATGCCTCAAACAGAAAAAAAAAAGAATTGATGTTCTGGACTCTACAGATAGAATATTTACTGTTTAAATGCTATTTTCAATATCTATTTATGTCTCGGAGTGATTTCCTTTACTGGCTTTTGTAAGTGACTGTTCGGATTCGGATATTCCTGGAGGAGGACGGTTCTGAGTGTGAGAGCGGCATGACATTCCCATTACTAACTTTATTACTTGTGTCTTGTGTTTCCCACCTCCATGAAAATAAAGTGTAAAACAAAAAACCCATCTGCCTTCGTGAAGAGTTTGTGTCAATATGGGTGAAAAAAAAAAATGCTGATTTGATAGAGCAAAAGTTAAAAGTCAACGGAAAATTACAAAAGTTGTGTATGGAGATATCTATTTTTCCAGCAACCCTGGTCTTCAACAACTGAGCGCCGTAACCATTTGAGCCACCACTGCCCCACGTGCTTTAAAATGTGTGTGTGCTGTGTTGAAGTTTACATTTCTGACATTCGGTAGATGCTTTTATCCAAAGAATTATCTCATTTTATCCAACTGAGCAGTAGAGCGTTAAGGGTCTTGCTCAGGGACCCAGCAGTGCTAGCTTAGTGGTGCTGGGAATTGAACCCATGTTTTTTTAATCTGTAGTCTAGCACTTTTAACCACCGAGATACCACTTCCCTATTAGCCTTAATGTGCCACACTAAAGTCACAGAGGGACAAAGTCAAGAGTAGTGAAGTAAATTAGGATGTTTATTAGGGAAAAAAAACGAATTCTTTCTTACTCAACATTTTCATCCAGTGGTTGCAAATGTAATAATTTGGTTGTAGTGGTTAAGGTGTTAAACTAATACAAGAAAGACCTGGGTTCAATTCCCAGCACCACCATGCCACCACTGTGGGCCCCTAAGCAAAGCCCTTAACTGCCAAATGCTGTAAATGTAATGATTAAAATATTCCAGCATACGATAGGAAGTGTTTAGACAAAAAACTTTAGACTCAGACGTGCTGATCTACCAGAGGACTGCCATGACTGTGGTGGAAGCAAAATAAACATAAAACTGAAGGCTAACAGCAGGAATCCCCAAGCTTTTTCTGTGAGGGCCACGTAATTATTTCTTTTTTTAAAACAGGGGACGATTCGGTCTGTAACACCAAATGGCACAGGACAGACTGACCACCAATAATACAGTGGTGATTTTATTATGATTTTAAAATTCATTAATATTCAATTTTATTTTATTTTATTTGTATAGTGCAGCTTTTTTTCAATGGTTATTGTCTTAAAGCAGCTCAAGAGGGAACCCATCCTCATTTGGGTGACACCGCATGTTTGTTAGTTACAGCTTATGGTAATGGTGATCAAATGTAATGTAAACTCTAGTCTTGGGTCAGTGGAGCAGAGTGAGTCCTAGTCTACCCTCGAAGCTCCTTGAATTTGGGGAAAGGGGTGGGAAACTGGTCACTTGTACCTCATAAAGAGAGAGAGAGAGAGAGAGAGAGAGAGTAAGAGTTAAAGACATAGTTGGGGTCTCCAGCAACACATCCTCATTTGGATAATAAACATTTTGCCCTCTTATGCTAGATTAGTTGATTATTGACCGTACAGACGCTCATTTCTTTTTGCAAGATAATCTATAAAAAGATGACAGAAGAGACAAACAGCCATTTCCTGAATAAATCAACTTTAAATCAACTTTTCTCATGTATAACTATTTAATCATTTTATTGGATCTGAATGTTCTTGCCAGCTGGCATGCTGTTCATCACTATAGAACGTTATGTTGAATGTAGCGTTGTATTGGGTTTGTGGAACTACCAAATAATTAATCTATCTTAATAAATAAAAGTCATTTGAGTTTGGAAGCCGACCTTTATTATTATCGAATATAGATCTGATATGAGAACAATATATATTTAAATGTACATTATTAAAATAGGTCTCCGGCATAGTTCAGAAAGCTGGGGGCAATTAAAAAGTGGTAGAAATAAAGTGTTGCAGCATCGATCTCATGATAGACATGAATTCCTGTTTGTGCCACTATCAGAAGGCTGTCGAGTTGCATTGTGGGTAATGTTGGGAAAAAAAAATGTTTGGTAATGAAAATAGGCCAAAGTGCTAATGCCAAAAAGGCAATCAATATTTCGTACGATATAAATAACATAAACTGTTAAAAAAAAGGGTCGATTTTTCTTTAAATTATTCACAGCATCTAATAATAAAAGTATTTTTATGGATGAGGAGGATCAACATTATATCCAGTTATAATTTTGTATAATTTTCTTCTTTCATGAAGAATAACACATCTACTGTGTTCTAAACTGTCATGAACAGAAAGAATTTTTCACTCAGTATTAATAAATCCTAAATCCGTGTCTGAATCTTTCCATCCTTCTGAACAAAATGCAATCTAGCCAGGGGTTGCCTGAACACACTCAACCACCAAATCCTATCAAAGAGCCGAGTCATGTGACAGCTGATGGAAAAATCCATTTGATTCTGCTGGATGGGAAATAGGGATGAAATGATTCGTCTTTGGATGAGTAAAGACCCTCTGTGTGTTTTTTGGGCTCTTGCTGGTGTAATAAAGGGGCCTTTTAGACCTCGTAACAAGGCTTCAGCTGTCTGGGCCCGTCAGCGCCTCTGTGGCTCCCATTGTTTTTGTCCAAGAGGGGTTTTTTTTTAGTGTAGGCTCCTCAGGCGGTGAAGTCACAGACACATCCCGGATAGGGTCTGGCCTTTCTCCTGCAATGCCCAAGCATTCCTCACTGTCCCCATAAAGCAAACTGAGGAAGGGCTGAGAGACATTCAGCACGGAGAGTGATCAGGTTACAATGTTTTACAGAAAATACACTGCAGTAAACTCCGTATATTGTGCAGGACACTAAGGTCTGAACTTCAGTAGTTTCACTAGATTGTCCAATAGTCTGTCCAAAGTGTCTTATTTTAACCAACATGTTATTTGGAATAACAAATTTAAGACTTTGACATATTAGGAAGGGTTGTATGCACAATTTTTTTTTATCAATAACTACTGTGGTACTGTGGCTGATGTTTCTGGGAACTTTTACCTTGCTTTTATGAAGTAATTCAAAAGTTTCACTACATAATACACTTTAAATAGGGCAATTTGTAACCTACTATATTTCCCAAGAACGTTCCCAACACGGACTAACACACGCGTTCGCTGCAATTAATCTCATATCACCTGTTGCATCATCCACAAACAAATTAAAATTCCATAGTAGACTTTCTCATAATGTGGACCTCAGTAATATTTCCCTCCTACAGGTAGTCTTGTTTCTGACTTCCTTTGTCTTCATCGTAGTCTGCGGGTTCGTCGTGTTAGCATTGACGTACGATTGCCTGCTAAAGACACCACAGTAGAATAGTAACTGACAATATATTTGCATTGGCATCTCACCAATCCAAACAGCAGCAAGTCAGATCCTATCAGTTCCACACAGACACGGTGAGAACGATCCGTAGATGAGCGCCTGGTGTACTAGACAATTGCTAAACCCCGTCCCACAGGCAGATTAATGTTCGGTGACGCCAGCAAAGCTGTGGCATCAGTGCAAATCTTACAGACAGCAGTCTGTGCCCACAGCTGTCACCTCTTAACCACGCTGATGATGGATCTAAGCTTTATATCCTATTCTTACACACTGACTTGACCCACTGTGCTGAGGAGCGTATCTTTGAGCTTGTTCTAACATGCAGCAGCACTGCATTACAGCATTGCATTACAGCATAGCATTACAGCATTACATTACAGCACGGAATAACAGCACAGCATTACAGCACGGAATAACAGCACAGCATTACAGCTCTATATGGATGGAAGTAATTATATGGAAAATGGTTACCACTCTGTGTGGAACTCAGCACAGTGATGAAATATTTTACTTTAGCCTTAAACATGTTCTGAGGGTAATCGCCGTAAAAATACAGAATGTAGTATAGTATTTTGATTAGTCTGGTCTTATTCTTGTTCTTTATTCATGCTATTCAGACTTACAGAAAAGTGGAAGTTCAATGGTTCAGGTGTTTAAATTGCTGATTGGAAGATCATAAGTTCTCAGCACCACCAAGCTGCAACAGCCCTCGATCAAGGCCCTGATCCGTCAACTTCTTATTTAGACAAATAAAATAAATGTCAGTTACTTTAAACCAGGGCGTCTGCCATATCCCCAACATGTAAATCTAAAATAAATCTAATACCCCCAAACCCTAACCCTACAACTGATCTCTCCACCTAACCCTGAAATCCTGAAATGAATAAATGCGCCTTAAACTAACCCTAACAATAAATCCACAACTGACCTAACCCTGAGCTACCAAAACTACCCCCGGAATGACCTTAACCTTTTTGAATTCAAGGTAATTCAATTTTATTTGCATAGCACTTTGGACAATAGACATTGTCTCAAAGCAGCTTTACAGAAAACAAAATTCTCAGAATTACTAATGTAAAAATTAAGTTCATTGTACCCAGTGAGCAACCATGATAGGAAACCATTTTCTGAGATGATTTTAGGAAACCAGACTTATGGGGAAACCCATCCTCATCTGAGTGACAGCAGAGTGTGTGATTATTAATAATGTCCCGTATACATATATATCCAATAGTGATATATAGTTAACTCAAATAGTTAAGGCTCTGGGTTGTTGATCAGAGGGTCAGGGTTCAATGCCCTTCAAGGCCTCTAACACTTAGTGTGCCAGGCATGCTGTATCATGGCTGACCCTGTGTTCTGACCCAAATTTTCTAAGCTTGGAAATGAAAAAATGCTATGCAGTAAAAAATAAAGTTGTATCTACTTACTTTATACCCTGACCAACACCAAATGTAACCTTAAACTAGCCTTACCCGGACTAACCCCCAAATCTAACCATAACCCAACTATACCCTGACTAACCCCCCAAATCTAAACCTAAACCAACTGTACCCTGACCAACCCCCAAATCTAAACCTAAACTAACCGTACCCTGACCAACCTCCAAGTTCAATTCTTAACTAATCGTTCCTTGACCAACCCCCAAATCTAAACCTAAACTAACTGTACCCTGACCAACCCCAAATCTAAGCTTAAACTAACCGTACCCTGACCAACCCCTAAATTTAACCCTAAAAACAAACTACACTGACCAACCCCTAAATTTAACCCTAAACTAACTGGAACCTGCCAAACCCTCAATTTAACCCCTAAACTACCTACAACCGACCAACCCCCAAATTTAACCCTAAAACTAACTACTGTACCCTGATCAACCCCAAATCTAACCCTAAACTAACTACACTGACCAACCCCTAAAGTTAACCCTAAACAAACTACACTGACCAACCCCCAAATTTAACCCTAAACTAACTGTACCCTGCCAAACCCTCAAATTTACCCCTAAACTACCTACACCGACCAACCCCCAAATCTAAACCTAAACTAACTGTACCCTGACCAACCCCAAATCTAAGCTTAAACTAACCGTACCCTGCCAAACCCTCAAATTTACCCCTAAACTACCTACACCGACCAACCCCCAAATTTAACCCTAAACTAACCGTACCCTGACCAACCCCAAATCTAAGCTTAAACTAACCGTACCCTGACAAACCTCAACTATAACCCTGAACTAACCGTACCCTGACCAACCCTAAATCCGAACCCTAAACTTACTGAACCCTGACCAATCCCCAAATATATACTATACAGTGAGGAGGAGGAAGTTGAAGTTAAGTAAACATAGTATAAGTTTGAGTGCATTATACAGATAAACTTAAAAATTTAGGTACAGCCTACACAAGCGTAGGAGCCGCTAAAGGGGGAGGGGAATTTACGCACTTTGGGGGCCCCAAAGATCTGTTATATTAGCATATATTAGTGCTAACGTAACAGATCTCTGGGGCCCCCAAAGGTGGGCCTAAAATTGACTCAATTTATAGAGTGAACAAATGAACAAATCTAATTTATTATTATGGGTTTTATTACCTGACCCTTATTGTGACCCGACCCTAGTTAACCTCGAGCCCTAATATTTAGTACAAGTTTGCAGTCCGACCCGTGACCTGTTAGGTAATCCAGAATGTGTTTATTGGTCTAGTCTAGTCTAGTGCTATAGGTTACCTGAGACAGTGCACGACTATCACCTACTAGTCTGTAGAGTTAGCTAGTGTAGTGCGCGGATTGGGACGCAGCCTGTGTGTCAAAGCGCATCGCGAGCCAGAGGCGGAGAGTGCCGGTTGTCACGCGCTTGCGCTCCCTATCGGCACAGCACAGCACACTGAGCACAGTGAGAGACGCGCGCGGGAAGACTCGCTACACAAGCTCGCGCTTCTCGTCGCTTCACACCGGGGCTTTATCAATCAGGCAGCCGCCATGACGTCCCGGAGGTAAGATAACGAGCAGCACGCGGGATTGAGCCGGCGTTCGGCGCCTTTCTGTCAGGGCCGTTAACCGCTGCACAGGCGGCTGTTTCCTGGACGCGAATTATAGCGCCGCTTGGTGCTGTTCTGTGTTCAGAGGAGACAGGACGAGTCAATAAATGTCTTTAACCGTGTAGAAATATATCGGATCAGTAATAATGTCAATAATGGCGGATGAGGTTATTTTGTTTATTTATTCGCAGAATGAATGTCTGTGTGGACTGAAGTGAAGACAAAATATCAGTACAAATAAAAATCGAGGTTGTCCCAAAAACCGATAAATAGATAGATAAATAAATAAACACATAAAAGTTAATAAATTTCTCTAAATAATTTAAAATAGCATTTTGTCTATATGAGTCGAAATATCGTCAGTATCAATCTATTTTTATTGCTAAGGACAATATAACCGACTGACAGAATCATTATAGCTTTTATAAAAACCTTCTGGAATGTAATTATATGTTTCCATCTACTAATTTGCATCTTTAATTTTGAATAAATTGAAGGTAAATTATTGGCCTACCTTTTAATACTCCTGGCTACCAATTTATGTTCTGAGAACATTTTTGAAACGTTTCTGTTTTGGTTTTGGGTTTTTGGTTTAATAATGTTTGATTTTTTTAACGTTGGCTAAATGTTATTTTATGGTTTTGTCATTAAAACATTTTTTCTAAACCTTTTAAAAACATTCAAGTGCGAAGAACGTTATAAGGATGTTCCGAGAACATTGTATTAATGTTCTCTCAACACCGCAAAAATATATTAACACGATTATGAAATATATATAACATGATTATGAACATTATTATAATTAATTTAAAGCTTATAATGTGACATTTATTTCTTTTCCAGGCTGCTTTTCTATAAATAATAAAAAGAGGTAGAAAAGGTCGGCCTTCCGGGGTCATTTATAAGTGTTGATTCGGAGACGAGTGCATGTTATTAATGGTGTTTGGTTGATGGTGTAAATACACCCAGATAAACAGGTCTACAGGCTGCCGGAGTCCCAGGGGCAGTGTGTGTTTGGACAGGTGTTCTGCCTTGGTCTTAAGTAAACAGTAGGACAGTAGCGCAGTAACACACACTCTCCACGGGACAAACCAGCTCTGTGTCCACACACTTCGACTCCGTTTAGTAAAGAACACCTGCAGTGTGGGATAGAGTTTGTGTGCTTAGAAAGCAGCAAAGCTTCAGCAAATCGAATGAATCAAATAAAGAGTAGAATGAATCATTTATAAAAACGGAAAGTGATCTAGCGCATGTGAGTCCCAGTACTAATAACAATAGTAAAACATGTTGAATGCGTCATAAGCGCCTAACTAATGATTGTTATCATTAAATGTCATAGCTGCTGATTCCCGATTGGTCTGTATTAATTCTATAAAAGTGCGACCCTGACAAGACTGCTAGCTAAGACAAAATACTAATTGTGCAATCTTTTTAATGAGTATAGTAATTCTAGTGACTAGGGCTGAAATGATTCGTTAATGTTATTAACAACGTAGACAATTAAAATCGTAAGTCATATGAAAAGGTCGTAGGTCGCTTTAAACCGAACACGGCGTCCCAGTTCAAAACCAAACGAGAAAAGGGCCGAGGCGGAGGGAAAGGGGAAAAAGGTTTAAAAAGACTTGTGGTGTTGAGAGAACGAGAAAAAGTAATGATTTCATAGCATGTTATGTAAGGGCCTGCAATAGCATGGTTTAACCAGGGTGGTGCTGTAGTGCAAGACTGCATATGTGTCTTAGGTGAATTTGATCGAGTATAAACAAAGTTGAACCGTGGACAGCTTTGACAAAACTGTCATGTTATTAAAAAAAAAAACAGATATACATTCGCCTTTGGAAATAATTGCAGCGCTATTTAAATACACTTTTAGAAGCTGCAGTGATTTGCTTGTTTTATTTATCAGTTACCGCAAGCGTAACTCGAAACTGTAACCATTTGCATGAGATGAAATTATTGCAGATTAATCGTTCAAATAATTATTGATTAATCAACTATCACAATAATAAATTGTTACAGCACAAGACTTACACAGTGGATTTATTATAAGCAGATTAGACTGTAAATGTGTGTAGCAATTGACATTTTTCTAATAGAAAGGAGTTTCTAGTGTCAGAACTAGATTTCGAAGTGTAGTTTTTTTCAAATGGGAACATTATAAAATTGTGGCTTGAAAAGCTATTACCATTAAGTGATAACAGGGCCAAACATTCAATTTAAGTACAAGTGGATAATAACATGTATTTATCACTGTCTAATAGTTAAATAAATTAGTTTACCGGAAATAATGCACTTTAGAAACAATCAGCTTTGAGGAGGTAACAGCGTAATAGAGCATGTTCTGAAAAAAAATATTATTTTATACAGCGAATACCTATAAACGATTTTGAAGTACACCGTGTCAGGAACACTAAGCTGCAGACTAGTTAGTACTGATACAACTAGGGCTGCACGATATTAGAAAAACTTTACATTGCGATATTTTGTCTTTTCTTTTCTGAGATGATATATTGCAGTTTTAAAACAAATCATCAGATAATTTGAATAATTGTTATTATTTTAGAATGACTGTGGTGATTTTGTACAGGGGTACATCTGCGTATAAAATATAACGCGCAAATTAAAATCATAGATGAATACAATAGAACGACGATGCAAATGAAATAAACAGTGATTTATGTTTTTCTGGAGATTCCGATACAGAAATTGAATAATTAAATGCGATTGTATAAATCAAGTACAATTAATCTTAAAGCTACAAAATTGGTTGATTGTTACTTTTGCCTGAATGCTTTAAACTTGTTCAGAAAAACCTTAAAACAATGTCCAAATGATAAACTTTCATTAAAGTTTGCAAATAAATCCACAAATCACATGCGTTCTAAACTGTGATACAGTCAGACTACATTAAACATCCTGTAATGGGACTATTGCAGATACACACATTGCGATGATGATGCTGAAACGATATATTGTGCAGCTCTAGATAAAAGTGTTGTTAAGTTAAAGTATCGATGTAGAAAAAAGACATAACGTTTTTTTGTCAATGAGCTTTGGTAAACCGTAGATTATTCAATACATTTAGTTCAAAATATTCGTTTAGTGTTAGGATTTTTCGTACTTATACCAAAAAATTTGCGTTCAACTAACGGCTGTACATACTTCATCGATTCTCTCTTTCAGATAAATCAATAATAAGTAGAAACTTTACATTAAGTTTTCATTCCTTAGCCTGTGATCCTGAGTCTTAAACGCATTACTGACAGAATCCCAAATCAATATTCACTTCATCTAAGACGTACTTTTACAAGGCAGGAAGTTGGAGGTCGAAACATTTTCATATCAGCCTTTTAAATATAGAGGGAGGAGGGCGTGTGTGTGTGTGTGTGTGTGTGTGAGTTACTTTTTGAGTGTGTTCCAGTCAGAGCTCTGACACATGAGTTAGTGTTGCCCTCGACTTCCAGCCTTTGTCTAGTTCCACCTTTTCTTTCCCCATCACAGCGCAGGTTATACTGATGTGAGTTTCTGGTTACTAGGACCGTCAAAATATTTACTCGTTAATTAAAATTATAACCAGTTCGACTTTAGAATTGCCCTCAAGTGTTGAGAAACTGTCTATCAATCCATGAAGCAAGAATTCCTTTGGTTTTAGCAGCTAGAAACTGTTGTTCTTCTTTCGCAAGTCTCACTTTCCTGTGTCTAAAAACCTTTGGGTACCTCCATTTTTTTTTAAAGTGAGACACCTTTCAAGACCATTTAAAACCATTTCCTTGAGGAAAAAAATTCCCTTTCAATGATTTCTACCTTTGGCAGACATCCTTATCCAGAGCGCCTTACATTTACCTTATTTATACAGCTGAGCGATTAGGGACCTTGCTAAGGGGCCCCGCAGTGGCAGGTGATCCTGGGAATCAATTATCAACCCAGATCTTTAAATTATCAGTCCAACGCCTTAAACACTGAACTACCACTTCCGCCCCTATACAAGTCACCATGTTAATCAGTACTGAGCTCATGTACTCATACTCGTAAGGAAAAAACTAACTAAAATCTGTTGACTTTTAACACAATAATTTTCAGATTTCTGGATTTTCTACACTGTACAGTAGGTCGGAATGCTGTTCGTTTTATTATAGAAACTTATGTACAAACGTGTTTCAGGTCCCTATCAATGAATAAAAAGGTGGCTTGGTAGTCTCACAGCAAGAAGGCCCAGGTTTGTATCCCTGGCAAAAATATGCACTTATAATAAGAACATCCCAAATCCTAAAAAAAAAAAAATTTCGTTCCTTGTACTGGGTCTTTAAATAATAGTATCGGTGCATCCCTAGTTACTATAATGTCTGTAATGTAACTAGTCGGGGCTGCTGTTGTACAACAATAATCAACACGTTCTGACCAATCAGAAACAAGAACTCAGCAGAATGATTTCGGATAAAGCTCATTTGAAACAAGGAAGTTTTGAGTTGGCGATAAGATAAACTCCTTAAATCCAAACATTTCCTCTTCATGTCAGATAGAAGCGCGTGTGTGTGTGTGTGTGTGTGTGTGTGCGCGCCCAGTATCCTCATGCGATTTGAATACATTTGCCAATGCTGACCATGACACCTGGATGCTTTAGTGCTGAGGTTTTGTTTCTGTTCTGTTTTTTTTTTTTTTTTTTTTTTTGATAGCTGGCGAACTAGGAAACCTGCCAATATTCAGTAGAGATAACATCTCTGAGGTTCTCTGGAATCCAATTTATACTGGTTTTTAAGAGTAGCTTTCATAAATAGGTGTGTGAACAATATAACAATACAACGATATCCATTTTTTTTTTTTGGTAAGTTTATGTTCAGTATGGTGTGTGTTTGTATGTGTGTGTTTGGTTGGGATGGGGTTGCACAGCGAAGAGTGGATGATTCACAGGCTGGTGATAAACACTTACTATCACTTAAAATATATCCAAACCCACATAATCAAACCCGCTCATCTGGATGTCCAGCACAGCTCGTCTCTGGTTCCCATGTCCATCATTCAGTCCATTTAAAACGTTTGTTATCAGATTTGAGGAATGTGACTAAACTCCAGGATGTAACGCTTTATACAGTATGTCCTTTAAACACTTCTATTCCAGGACTTCAACAATATTTTTGATCTGGGAAAAGTGTTTTTACTCTGAAATGTCTCGCTGGGCAGCTTATGCACTAACTAGAATGCTGTGCATGTTGTGTGTGTGTGTGTGTGTGGGTGTGTGTGTTAGCCCTGCATGCAGCAGCACGACCAGGGCTAAAAATATCAGTAACAGTAGCAGAATCCAGCCAGCATGTGAGTGTCTGTGATGAATATAGACTCGGGGAGCTTTGAAGGCGAGTAGGGGGGACTAAGAATAGCCCCGTTTTGTCACCAGGCCCCCCTGTGTCTCTGTCTGTGATCAACCCGAGACATTATGTAAGACACACAGGGCTGTTTCTCCTGGCAGATCTTGCGCTCTCTTGCTGTCTCTCTCTCTCTCTTTCTTTTACTTTCTCTCTGTCTCTCTCTCTCTCTCTCTCTCTCTCTCTCCTTTAGATTCTAATCCCTAATTATTTTATTTTCTTGTGTAATATAACTGCAAAAAAAAAATGAAATGATTAAGAAATATAATAAAAAGGAAAACTTGTTTGCCAGACCAAAAAAAAAGCTCTCTCTCTCTCTCTCTCTCTCTCTCTACCAATCTATCTCTCCCCCTCTCTCTCTCCTCTCTTCTCTATCCTCCTCTCTTCTTCTCTTTCTCTCTTCTCTCTCTCTCTCTCACTCTCTCTCTCTCTCTCCCCATCTCTCTCTATCTCTCTCTTCTATCTCTCCTCTCTCTCTCTCTCTCCAGGCTCTCTCTCTCTCTCTCCCATCTCTCTCTCTCTCTCTCTCTCTCTCTCTCTATCTCTCTCTCTCTCTCTCTCTCTCTCTCTCTCTCTCTCTCTCTCTCCTCTCTCTCTCTCTCCCTCCCCATCTCTCTCTCTCTCTCTCTCTCTCTCTCTCTCTCTCTCTCTCTCTCTCTCTCTCTCTCTCTCTCTCTCTCTCTCTCTTCTCTCCTCTCTCTATCTCTCTCTCTCTCTCTCTCTCTCTCTCATCTCTCTTACTGTCTCTTTCTGTGTCTCTCTCCCTCTCTCTCATTCTCGCTCTCTCCCTCGCTTTCTTTCTTTCTTTCTTTCTTTCTTTCTTTTCTTTCTTTCTTTCTTTTCTTTCTCAGCTCATTCCTTTTCCTAAGGACTTTTTTACCCACAATGCTTTGAATGTCTACATGCTTTATAAAGCCTGTAAGTTGCTTAAAATCTATGCTGCTGTCTTGGCCTGGTTACAGAATCGAACAGCATTCAGACTAAAATTGAATTTATTCTCATTGCAGCACAAAACCAATAAAATGTAGTTATAACATCTGACCAGATGTGAAAATGGTAATGGTTTTACAGCATAACGAAATAAAGATATAGGTATAGATGTAAAGATATAGGTATAACATGTATAGTCTAGTGCAAATATATAAGGTGCAGGAGCAATAGTGCTGTATAGAATGAGGTATATAATATAAATGACATTATGTGTCTCATTATTAGCCCCAGGAGTGGAAACATGTTAATGAATCACTCGATAACGGCTCTGTAAATCGGCGCTTCGTGGCTGAGTGGCCATTTTCTGTCACAGAAGCATGTCAGGCTTGATTTTGTCTGGTTTGTAAAAGCTGCTACTCAAGTTACCACAGAAAGTAGTTTTCCCTGCACACGTCAGCCTTCTGCCCCACTGCACCACGGCTGCGTCCGCTTTGCTTGCGTGCAACCCTTACCGCTAGACGCTGTCTGTGCACGGTGCACTGGGTGGGATATAAGAAAAAAGAAGAAGACAAGCATACAACACAATCGCACCATATCGAGAGTGAAGATGAAGCGAGAAGGCGAGTGGGACTGATTGTAACGGCGAGCGATGGCCAGTTGCTTAGTGTGCTGTCTGACGCTTCTATCTGAGAGGCTCGAGGCTCATCCAAATCCCAGATTACCCCCTCTTTACCTCCTCTTCCTTCAGCAGCAGCACTGCCTCCCTTCCCTCCCTCCCTTTTCTTGTGTAACTGTACAGAGCGTGGATTAGTGAGCTTCCAGGCGAAGCAGGGGCTTCGGCCAAAATGGTGAGGTAGGACAATAGTGCGACTTTACTGGGTGTCGGTTCTTATGTCTGGCATAGTGATGCAGAAATATGATGCTTTAAGCTGTGCATTGTTTGAATGATCTTAAACAGCAGAAGACAAGCGAAGGTGTGTGTGTGTGTGATTCAGTGAAGAAGCCCTGAGCTGTTGTGTGTGTGTGTGTGGGGGGGGGTCGATGGTGGCAGAGGGGGAGGTGCAGGGTTACGTGAGAAGAAGGCGTGATAAAAGATGAGGATTATGATGATATTGATCTTGGAAAATAGCGTTTTTGTCCAAATGATGTCTTTTACCCCGACATGTTTTTAAAATTGAATTAAGATTTTAAAAAAAGGTATAATGACTCGTTGATGCTGCCAGCTTTAAGAGTATCCTAACAATAACATTAGCCGGTTCATTAATTATGTTTTAAAGTATAGTTTATTAACAAAAAAACATATTCAACATTTGGTCTTAAACATTAGGACAACTTACTGAAATAAAAAACACAACCGATTCTATCACCTGAGCTAAAAGCTGTCTGTTTGGTGTAATAAATCGGTACCAGCTTGCAAAATCGCTAAAGTCCCGGGGCTATTGTGTCTTCCATTCTGGCTACCAAAATGTTTTCCCACTCTTTCCGTCAGGCTGTCTTATAGGGAGGGAAAAATATATTTCAGTGATTTCGCATTCTATTACAAATCACACTGAATGTGATTTTTGCGCATCGGTGGAGTCGCCTTTAATAAGTGGGGATTACAGTCACATTTGAATGCACTATCGTGTTTTACTTTGTTTCGTGCCATTTCCTCCAACATGTGACCGGTTGAAAGCTCAGACCTATGAGCAGTGGGGAGAATTGCGAAAATCACATGGATGTTTAGTTAGAGGCAAATATTTATGTTGAATATTGTAATTTGATTATTTTACAGATCTAAGATTGTTTTTTGTTTTCTGAAAATGTTTTCATTAATTTTTTATCTTCTTTGCAATATTCTTCATTAAAAATAATGTCTATTTTTATTCTGGCTACTTCAGTTAATTTTAAGCTAGCAAAAACAGGAAGAGTTCCCGTCCGAAAGGCTACCAGAAATGTAAAAAGTTTGGTCATGTGACCGATGAGTCGAGTGCAGTGGCCTTGTTTTAGCACAGACGTCACGAATCGCATTCTGATCTTAGTTTCTGCTACATTCGTAGATTTTTATCGACATATAAAATGTGCCTGTACGTCGTATTTTACTGACTTCAGTTTTTGGATCCTTTATGATGATTTTATTGGAATTTTACGGATAAATTTTTTTTACAGCTTTGTGAACGTATGTTTGACCGTTTAATAAAGAGACTAATTGTACCCGCTGTGTTTATTGTATCCTGTACAACACAACAATTTTGACCTTAAGGGGTTTTAACCCATATCAAGTAAAATTATCTAGAACTTATCATCGATATCTACATAAAGTTTATCGCAATTTGATATGATATGGTTTATGGTGTTTATGATATTGTTTCTATTTGCATGCAAAATAAGAGACCCTACACATTTAGATAAAGTCTACAACATGCTGCTGTTGCGTTGTTTTACCCTCTAATAATTGTACAAAAACATTGCATGAAGTGCGTTTAAAAAAACATGTTCTTTAGATTTAAGGTCACTAGTTTCCTTCTTTTATGACTCACAGGCGTAATGACGTTCTATGCACTATGACCCCCAGTTCACTTGCAAGTAGGGACGTCCCAAACCAGGCGTGTCTTCTATTTATTCTTCTTGTATCTTTTTTTTTTATTATGGCATTCTGTTTGTTCTATGAGGTAAAACTGGGGTGCAAAAGAATGACAGCACAGCGTGTGAGATATATTCTGGTGGAACGGATTCTCTGGCAGGTCTATGAAGAATAATATTGCTTGGTTTGGGTAATAGTTGTTGTGTAAGAGTAATAAGACACACCAGGGCATTAGGTTGGTAAATCATCAGCTCCCCAGTGACTCGGTTAGTGTCAAAGAATGTTCTAGGTAATGATTTTCATCAGCGTTTAAATCGTTTCTTATGGGGTTTAGTCTCACACATAGAATTGGTCTTCATTTTATAGCAATATTAGACATGTCTCTGGCATGACTGTCTTCCTCTTTCTTCTTCTTCTTGATATATTTATTCTATCTAAAATGCATCCTTGTTATTTGATCTCGATTCATTACTTTGGCTATTTACATTTACATTTCTGGAGAGCGACTTACATTTATCTTGTTGGGGTTTTTTTTAATTGAAATAATTAGTTAAGGGTTAAGGGCCTTGCTCGGGGGTCCAGCTGTACCAGCTCAGTATTGCTAGGATTTGAAACCCATGCTCTTCGGATCAGCAATACTTTAAAACCTTTACTACTGAGCTACCACTTGTTTTAGTAAACCGTTTAGCTTAGATTCTCGTCACATTTCGAGTTATTTGGTCTCTTAAGGACTGAAGTCCATATATATTAAAGGCTCAGTATCAGCATCGCACACGTCTTTTGGGGAAAAAAAGTTAGAACAGACTATAAACATAGAACAGAAATTTTCCGACGGAGACGTGAATACAAAGGCCAGTGGAACATTCAGGCCGGTCCCTCTGCTCATCGTAAAACCCAGTGACTGCCACCATTCATGTGTGATTCACACTCTTGGCAAGAAAAAAAATATCATCGCAAAGCATGTGATGTTCGAAATGTTTCAGAAGGTTGCATCATTGTTGCACATTCCAGTAAGTCGTTTGTCAGTTTTATTTTTCATAGTTAAAAAAAAATGGCTTTTTTAAAATCTACTGTAACCTTCTAAAACACAGCATTTCTCAACGCCACTGTATCTCATGCTCGGCTCTCTCTGGCACATGTTTTAAGAGATAATAAGTCAGGAAATTGCCAAATGGAAATTTTTTTTTGGTGTGTGTGTATGTGTGTGTGTATGTGTGTGTGTGTGTGTGTGTGTGTGTGTTCTCACATTTCCAGGAAGTTGCTGTGTTGTGGCATGGTGTTCAATCTGATTATCAATATGAACAGATAAGAGCGAACAGAGTGAAATATTCATGCTCATTTCCTCTGTGTTATAAGCTGCAGGCTTTATTTCTGCTAAGGAATCACAGGGTTGAAAAAAGAGCTATGATTCAAATTGAAAGGAAAAATATCCTTTTTTCAGGGCAGCACGGTGGCTTAGTGGTTAGCACACAAAGCGAAAGACTCGGGTTGCATGTTCTCCGCGCGCTTTCGTGGGTTTTACTCCGGATACTCCGGTTTCCTCCCACATGTCCAAAAACATGTGTGTTAGATTGATTGTTGATTATGGATTGTCCATGAGAGTGAGTGTGAGTGTGTGTGTGACCCTGTGATGGACTGGCGACCTGTCCAGGGTGTTCCCCCTCCTGCCTTTCGCCCTTTCAGAGACGGCTGTGATAGACTCCAGCAGATCCCTGTGGACCCGAATTAGGAAATAAGCGGGTATAGAAGATGAATGAATGAATATCATCTGTTCATAAACATGTGAGTCCCAGAGTATATGAATGAGTAAGAGAAGGACCTAAAAGTTTGTGTTATTTATTCATTTGTGTAAATGGATTATCTTATGCAAAATAAATTTACAAAAAAAATTACAAAATGATAATATTTATCAAAAAAATACTTACTGATACCTGTAGTTTATTCATTGTGGGATTATTTGTCTGGCTCTCAGGTTTGCTTGACATTTTCTTTTGTCCTGCAAGGGTTTGTTTCTGGGTCGGTTGCTAACGGTGCTAACGTTACTGCTGACAGCAAATTCTCCATGCTCACTTTTGTGTTTTTATTATCAGATATCTCTATCAGATTACACGTAGTATCTCGTGATATTTTTGCGTGATAAGGTTTGCAGTCTGCCAAGTGTGGGTTGTCACCATTAATTATGAAATATTTCGACACCGCAGAGTCTAACATTCCGTTGCTGCTGCAGGAGTTTCTGTGCACTAACGGTTCAGTGAGTAGTGAAAGTGTAAGTTTGTCCCTAATGAGCAAGCCGGCGGCGACTGTGGCAAGGAATAACTTTCTGAGATGAAGTAAGAAGAAACCTTGAGTGGAACCAGACTCAAGAGGGAACCCATCCTCACTTGGGTGGCACTGCATGTTTGTTAGTTACAGCTTATGGTAATGTGATCAAATGTGATGTAAACTGTATCCTTGGGTCAGTGGAGCAGAGTAAGTTCTAGTCCATCCTTGAAGATGCTTGAATTTGAGAAAAGGGGCAGGAAACTGGTCACTGGTAGAGAGAGAGAGAGAGAGAGAGATCGAGAGAGAGAGAGAGAGAGGGGAGAGTAAAAAAAGTTAAAGACGTAGTTGGGGGCTTCAGCAAGACCTATTTAGCAGGTAAGATTTAGTTAACTACCTTTTTGAATACCTACTAAAAGGTAAACATTTCTTTTTTTTTTTCAATTAAATGGAACTAAATCAGACCAAGCAGAATATGTAACAGTCTTGCCTACATAATAATGTTAAAACTCAGTGTCTCTGGTGAACGACACTGTGCACCGCTGTATTTTCAGACAAAACATAAAAGATTTGTTTTTACATGCAAAGTTTTTTCTAAGGTAAAAGACTTTGGCGGGAAATCGTATATCGTATGTTTCTCATGATCTCAGACAAATAAAGTAAACACTGATCATCATGGATGTGATAATGGTTTGGTTTTTAACCTGTATGAGGAGAAAAATCTTGTCACTGTCAGTACTTTCTATCAGTCACTGCAAAGTTTCCTTACATGGGGGGAAGCAGACAAATTTACACTCTTAGGCTTCGTGCTGACTCGTTTTAAATATAAAAGTTTTCTATTAAAAATCTGGTTTTTAACTGTATGTGCTGTAATTGTTTGAAACAAACATTATATAACCCACACTTGGGTAATATTTCTTTATTTCATAATTTATTCACAGTTTAATTAAAAGTATTTTATTAAAGTTTTTTTTTTAAGAAAGAGAGAAAAGGGGAGAGAGAGAGAGAGAGAGAGTGAGATGGCCAATGTGGGTTGGGGGTTGTGACGGTTGCTACAGAATAACTGGTAACTTACAGTAAGGAAATAACATGTTACTCAAATTTTCCATTAAATAAACTATGTTAAGCTTTCAAAACGTGCTTTGTGATATTCGTTTAACCAATAAATCATTGAATTCATCAGAAATCATTTACGGAAACATACAATCCTGTAATGTGTAAATTATTTTACCACAGAAGTTTGACAGTTTTAGTAGTTTATCAATTACATTACATACATTGCTCAAATGCCGTGTTTCGGAAAATCCGACAATGGCTTACAAATTGTGTTGTTATTTACAAAAAAATCTTTAATGATCGACTAATATCGACTAAGAAATCGACTAATATCATTTGACTGACTGACTTTTTTTTTTTGACTGAGATATGTATAGTTTCACATTTGGCTTTGGCACAATGATAACAACAAAAGTGAACTGAACAAGCACTCTTATGTAGAAAACTGTAAATGAAATACTGTAATTTTACTCCCTCCGCACAAGCAAAGTAACTTTCATTTCTGCAATTGGTAAAAATAAAGAGATTTATACCTAAAAGTCTTTCTTGAATAAAAGTTTTCATCATGTGAACACAAACTTCTATCTATACATCTACTTATACCCGCTTATTTCTGATCAGGTCACAGGGATCTGTTGGAGTCTATCCCAGCTGTCATTGGGTGAAAGGGCAGGGGTACAACCTGGACAGGTCGCCAGTCCATTGCAGGGACACATACAGACAAACATCCACACACACTTCGATGAACAATTTAGAATTATCAGTCAACCGAACATACATGTAGGAGGAGACTGGAGTAACCGGAATAAACCCCTTGCAAGAACATGCAAACTTCACACAGAAAGAGCCTCGCCAGGGATACGAACTGACTTTCTTACTATCAGCATATCGAGGTTGTAGTGTAGGACACCTACTGTAGTTAAATTCACGTCATGTTAGCAATATCCAGTCATGAAAAAAGACTTTATTTAATACTAAATAATTATTGGTCATTATATTACTATTTTCCACTGGCAGTACTTATATACAAATAGGATTTTTTTCTTAGGTTAATCGTAACGTAGTTAAAATTCAAATCTTTTGTTGATATATTTCTATAACAGCAGATCCTGTCATATTTTTTTCCTTAACCCAAAACTAAAGCTGTTTAAAAATATCGATACTATCGTGATTTTTTAATTTTTTTTTTTATGATAGTGTATCGATATTCTAAATTTTAGTATCGATACGTATTTAAATTACATTTGAAATGTTAATTTTTATTATGTTAATAATACATAAAAACTCTTAGTGTGTTAAACGACGCTGACACTAACGGCTATTGTCTCAGGAGCAAAAAAAAAATGTGGCTTTCAATCCGGCTTTGTATTTATTGTATTTATAGCCTCAATTTTATTTTTAAGTTTTGCGATGTATTTCAGTATGTATTGTATTGCAGTATATTGTGATATATTGTATCATGACCCATGTATCGGATATGTATTGTATCGTGAGACCCTTGCCAATACAAGCCCTACCTAACAGTTATATATATTACGAGTTTATGACTGTATATTCTCATGCTGATGTATACTGCTATACACATGAATTGTAGTGACACTGTTGTATAACTTTTTTCCGTACTCCAGGTGGTTTCACCCCAACATCACCGGCATCGAGGCAGAGCAGCTTCTCCTGACACGAGGCGTTCATGGCAGCTTCCTGGCTCGACCAAGCAAAAGCAACCCAGGAGACTTCACGCTTTCAGTCAGGTGGATCTCTTTAATCTTACTGCTATAGTGGTTTCATGCTACTTCACACTAGGGTTGTGACGGTGAGAAAATTTTGCCACCAGTTAATAGACATGTAACAACACTGGTTAGACTGTTATCACTGGGTTTGGTAGTGGTGGGAGTGTTCAATGGAGTTTTTTATGAGGATGAAAGGTTTGGAGGCAGTGTATAATTATCGTCGTATTTATTTTTTAACTTGCGAAAATTTTGAGCAAAAACCCCCCACACGCTCTCGTGATGACGCGTATCCCAAACCAGTACTGACCAACATCTCCTGTGACCTAAAGTTTATCTGTATGTGTATTTAGAGCTAATGAGCAACGGACAAAGTAGTAACAATTAAAAAAGTGTTCATGTGCAAATAAATTAAACATCAGTGTTAATTGTGTAATGCTTTAATGTGAAAACTTGCCCAGCTCTAAAAAAAAAAAACCAGCAACATAAAAACAAAAAAAATTGTGGTTCTAATATGAAGTGTTAAATGTGCTACAAGAATTTTATATGCTATTTTAAACTCTTTTGCAAGTCTCGACATAAAACCATGCAGTAATTATGAATTCGAGAAAATAGATAGTGAACTAATTATAGGAAATGCTTTTACTGCTAAAAAGTTAGCAGAGTTAGTCAGAAATGTCACTGAGGTTTTTCACATCATGGTAAGTGTGTACCGCTCGGGTTTCTTTCTTTGTGTTCTATCTATATAAGCGTTTGTGTTCCTAGATAACCTTTTACATTCACACTCACTGTCTAAGATGTCTGGGGGAAATTTGCAGCTTATGGCAGCGCTGCTCTTTCTCTTGCAGCTGTTAGTCTGGAGAGCTAGAGCCAAAAGGGAAAAGACAGGATAAGTGTGTGTGAGAGAGAGAGAGAGAGAGAGAGAGAGAGAGAGAGGCCTGTGTGTCGTGGCTGCTGGCAAAGATTTAGCAACGGAGGCTCATCATAGTTTTAAGATGAGGGGCTGCTGAACCCTGGACCTGCTGTCTGTGGCTTTGGTGGTGAAACTTCACATTATGTCTTATAATCTTGACCAAATCACCATGTGGTCCAGCCACACCACAGGCCTCTTCTCAGAGATTCTGAATGTCCTGTTGAAACCCCCCACACACACACACACTGGCTTGTATAACTTCTGTGATGTCACATTGAAACTGTCTCTTTCAATGATGTAACTTTTTTTGTTCGAGCACAAGCACAAGTGTTGTAATGCCGAATAAGCTCTCATCCGTGATTTGGCCGTAATATTAGATGCATAGATGTTTTTTGATTTGATCCCAAAAACATCACACTCAGTTTATTGCTAGCTCACATCTAGCGCACCTCGATCTGTATGGTACGTTCTTGTGAAACATTCTTTTGATAACATTAGCGTCTTCATCTAATGAGCTTTGGTATTTAAAGCCTAAAGTTATATTCCTGAAAAGGCTATTTTTTTATTTTTTTTAATTAGAAAGTGTTTAGAAGTGATACACGCATCAAAACTCAACTAATCTAATTAGCAGACTGGAATTAGCTTTCTTTTAAATAGCCATCCATCAGAAGTTGCTTTTCTATTAAAAATCGGTGCAAAACTTTAGCAATATTTTGAAGACGTTGATAAAAAACCCGTTGTAAAATAATAATTTCCGTTAACCAGCTGTTATGTGACTTAAACTCGTCCTCTTGTGATAAACTATTCCAAAAATAGTGGTGACTGATATTTTGGTAGGTTTAGTAATATCAGGGCTGTGCAAAATATATTGAGACAGATAACTATCACGATATCTTTTTTTCATGATCGTGTAATTGATATTCTAACCTCTAGTTTCGAACTGATTTACGTTAATGTTAATATTTAAATAAAACCCTTTCTCGACTTCCTCCTCCACTCCTGTAGTTGTCACTGATGCATACAGCCATTGTCTTAGAGGCAAACATGGCGGAAAAAACAAGGATGCCTTTGGCTTTGTATTCGTATAGTGTATTTTTACCTTTTTTTAAGAAGCTTTGTAATGTATTGAAATATGTATCGAATGGCGATATATCGTGATATATTGTATCGTAACCCACATATTGTTGTATCGCTAGGCCCTATTAACTTATAACAACGCACATGACATTCTTTTTCATTGTAGGAGACGTAGGCACGTTATATAAGCACTAAGTATCTGAACGATACCCAAGTTTTATGCTTGGACAGTTAGCTGTACCACGGCTTGTGAAAACACTTCTTCTTCATGAATGCTTCCAAGTCACAAGCCATAATAATTTAAGGCTAAACAACGAGCACGTCCATATATTTAGGATATTTAAGGCTAAACAACGAGCACGTCCATATATTTAGGACAAAGACAGAAGTGCAATCTGGTCAAAATTAGTTTGACCGAATAAAAACAAAGACAAATGCACGTAAAATAACGCGTCGTTCTTCTATTGTCTTCCACTGCTTTTTAGGTGCGTTACTGGTAGCACCACCTGCTGGTTACATATAGGCATCACTATTGCATCAGCACCGAAAACATTGGGGCTTTTTTAGATCATAAACGCACAACCTAATCAATATTATTAAATCACCTAATCGTGATAAAGTCACATGATTGTGACTTATAGCTACTTTTACCACACAAGTAACTGGTATTAATTGCATGTCCATGTCTAAAACATTATGCAGTCTTAAATGCCTCTTGTCACACATACTTTTTACAGCAGAGTGAAATTTGTTTCCTCACATATCCCATCTTAGCAAGTTGGGGTCAAAACGCAGGGTCAGCTATGAAGCAGCACCCCTAGAGCAGGAAGGGTTAAGAGTCAAGGACCCAACAATGACTGGCTGGCGGTGGTGGTGGGGGTTAAACCCAGTTATTCTTGGTCTTTAGGTAAATAACTCAGGCTGGCGGTAGTGCTACTTGAACCCAAGTCTTCCTGGTCTTCAGATCAACAACTCAGTGCCTTAACCATTTGAACTACCACTGCCCCGGTGCCCAGTCAGTGTTGGCATTTTGAATTCATGTACATACAGTGTTTTTTTTTAAAATCAGCGTAACGTATTACTCTTTAAAAAGCTTTTAAGAAGAAAGCCTTCCCATCGCTTTCTCTTTAGTCTATAGGAAAGACTCAAAGTTTTTTCCCTATGAGATATGAGAAGTGATTACAAAGTCATTAGAAAAAGACTTGCCATAAAAGAGCGTTATTAGATAAAGGCCTGGAGGTTTTTGGAAGCTAAATGGACACCGAGGGATTCCATCAGGGCATTATCTTCTGGCCCATTCCTCTCACTGGCTTTTATCTCTCTCGCTCCGAGTTTCCTGGGCGGAGACTGCAGCATGCCAGTCGGCTCCATTGTTAGCGGTTTAGGAACTGGTACAGAGAAGATGTGGAGTGTGGAACATCTGTGCTGGAACTGATCTTTGGAATCAGAGTTAAAGAGTTAAATACGTCTCTCCTGGTTAAAGATTTTTTCCAAAGAAGGGAAGTAAGAACCACTTCACCAAACCCGAGTGAAATGAACATTGCCCTGTTGCTGCAATGGACTTTTTTTTTTCCGGCTCTGACTGTAATACAGGATTGCTTCAGCTAGCTAAACAATATTTCCCACGCTGTATACATTTAAATCCACATGTCTAAACACAGATTTTAATCTACTTCTAATAAACCGCTTTATTGTGATCCAGAGCAACCCAGAGAGAGCTGTGATCTCTGTGTTTACACTATGTGTGGGACGTTGATGCCTTCAGGAAGGAAATAGTTAAACACAGACATGCAGAGTGACTCACTAGCATTGTTGTTCTTCTGCACCCGTTTCTGACCCGGGCAGTTAAATCAATAAGCGCATGGAGCTCGAAAGATAAAATAAATGAGCGAGCGGCTTTGAATGAGGGGCTGGAACACAGTGGGGTTAATCTGTCCATCAACAGTCTGGCCTGAAGGATAGTGTTGTTGTCCTCATCAATTTTGCCATCGTCCTTGTAGTTGGCTTGCTGGTGGTGGGGCTTGAACCCAGGTGTTTCTGGTCTTCAGATCAATAGCTGGCGGTGGTGGGGCTTGAACCAAGGTCTTCCTGGTCTTCAGATCAGCAACTCGGCACCTTAACCATTTGAGCCCATTTGCCCCACTTACTGTCAGTTTTACATTTGCAGTGACTTACATTTATCTTATCTTTTTTTATAAGGAGTTAGGGGCCTTAGGGGCCCAGCAGTGGCAGCTTGGTAGTGCTGGGATATGAACCCACAACCTTCTAACACCTTAACCACTAAGCTCCAAACACTTTTGTGCTCACTTAGACTATATATACTATACGGATATATTTACTATATCTTTTACATCTGCAATTTTTTTAACCCAATTATGTATTTTTCCGAACAAGAATTCACATAAGAAAAAATCCAATAAATAAGAAATTATATATATATCTTTAAAAACTAATTGCACATTAATAAATTTGCCTAATTCGTGCAACATGATTTATATGGTATATATAAAAAATGTCTTTAGTGTCATTTTGTGCTTGGCTTTGTATTTTGACCAATATAAGCAGAGAAGCTGTGTATCCGGGAGCATAGGGAGGTAACTGAGATCAGCCCGGGGCTTGTTGCCATGTCTGGTTGTGTGCACACTGATTGCATTAGAGCAGCTCGCAGAGGGACAGCACAGACCGCCTATTTACAGCAGCTCCTCACCCATCAGGCCTCGGCACTGAAATCCTGCAATGGTCAGTCTCCGCTGCTCCAACTCTAATGCGATTACACTCAGCAGAGAGAGAGAGAGTGCCGAGAAAAGAGCCAAGCCCATATAAAGAAAGATCCACTAGCGAATGAGAGAACGGAAGATTGAATTTATCTCTCTTTTTTTTTTCACTCTGTTCTCTGTCATTCTGTGTTTGCAGTTTGGGTGCATTTCTTGTCAATTTTGAGGTTGTACTTTTGCTAAACTGATGTTTTGTGTGTGTGTGTGTGTGTGTGTGTGTGTGTGTGCTTTCATGCTAGATAGGATCTGGCCTTACCACACACTCGTGGTTTGTTGCCTGAGCCCAGATGATTTTATCTGCACAGGTGCTCATGTTTACTTTTTTCCATACATTGACATTTAGAGCGTCAGCAGATTTGATGTACATTGATACTGATTGTGACAAAAATAGAGAAAAGTGAAAAAACAGGTTGAATGTGGATCCTTTCTGCTGTTTCTACTATAGTTTTGTCATGTATCCTTCCTTCCTTTATTTTTCATATCAGTTCTTTCTTGCATTGTTTCTTTTTTTTATTTCATTTCATTTTATTTTATACATCTCGTTCTCTTCTCTTCTATTTCTGTGTACTGTCTAGTTTTTTTTATATTATATTTCTCTTTTTATTATTCTCTTCTCTTTTTTTCTCTTCTCTTCTCATTTTCTTTCTAGTTTTTTATATAATATTTCTATTCCTATTCTCTTCTCTTCTATTTCTGTATACTGTCTAGTTTTTTTTATATTATATTTCTCTTTTTATTATTCTCTTCTCTTTTTTCTCGTTTCTTCTCTTCTCATTTTCTTGCTGTTTTTTTTTTTATATATAATATTTCTTTTTTTTTACTCTTCTCTTTTGGTTTTCTTTCTAATTTTTTATATAATCTTTCTGCTTGTATTATTCTATTCTATTGCTCTATACTGTTTAGTTAGTTTTTTTATATATCTCTTTTTATTATTCCAGTCTTTTCTCTTCTATTTCTGTATACTGTCTAGTTTTTTTTATATTATATTTCTCTTATTATTATTCTCTTCTCTTCTCTTTTTTTCTCGTTTCTTCTTTCTTCTCTTCTCTTCTCATTTTCTTTCTAGTTTTTTTTATATAATATTTCTATTCTATTCTATTTCTTTATACTGTTTGTTTTATATAATATTTCTTTTTTTTACTATTCTATTCTATTCGATTTCTCTATATCGTTTACATAATTTTTTATTATTCTATTCTTTTCTGTTCTATTTCTGTATACCGTCTAGTTTTTTTATGTCATATTTCTTTTCTATATCCTCCTTACTTGACTTGGTAGTGGACATTTTCTCTTCATAAATGTTTTTTTTGGAATTTTTTGAGCTACTCTAATTTCTGCCGTACGGTTCTGCCGAGGACACCCTGGGCTTTTCTAGTATTATGTGATTCGATTGGTTGGGATGCTAGAAACTTGTTTTACACATATGGCATCCAATATGGCTGTCATAAAAACAGGAGATGTTTTATGGAGAGGTCTATTACAGTAGACATGCTGTTAATATCTCTTTATATCTCATAAAAAGTAATGCTCATTTTTCTGTACAGTCCTAATAAACTAATCTAGCATTAGGAGGCAAAAAGTTTAAATAATAAAAGTCTCCACAACAATGCTGGTAGCCACCATGCCAGTTTCTGTTACAGCGCCTCATTAAAGAAAGCAACAATTTTGTGTCAATAATAAATTAATTACATATGCAGCATTTAGCAGCATTTATCCGGAGTGACTTATATTTATCTCCTTTACACAACTTAGCAATTGGGGTTTAACGGGTCTTGCTCAGGAGCCCAACAGTGGCAACATGGTGGTGCTGGGAATCAAACCCTGATCTTCCAATTAGCAGTCCACTGCGCTACCACGTAAATAAATAGAAAGTATAAATTATATTGAGAAAATCGTTCAACAAATTTTAAATGTTAGTTATTTTCTTGTTTTATTGATCAGTGGTGGCTCAAATGGTCCTTGAGCAAGACCCTTAACTCTTCCTGCTCCAGGGGCGCTGTATCATAGCTGACCCTGCGCTCTGACCCCCAACTTACTATGATGGGATATGCGAAAAATGCATTTCATTGGCTCTGTACACGTACCTCGCACAATGAAGTTGAATATTTATTTATTTATTTTATTTTATATTTATCAGTTACAGTAGGAATACATTTTTACTACTTGCATAAGATAAAATAATTGCTGATTAAACATTGAAATAATTAATCGACTATTAAAATATACTTTGTTAAAGGTTTCCTCAGGCTATTACACAAATGTCCTGCACTTTTCACTTGTGTCCCTCAGAGCGTAATCATGCGGTATGTCATGTTCAGATAAACTCTGTTATAATCTTACTCTCTGCACATGTTGACGCTGTTTCGGCCTCCTGGTTTCTCCCGTATTTGTAAAATGCTGTTGGTTTTGTGCTTTAAACATAAACTCACTAGCGTATACGTATCTGATTTTAGAAAAACATAGAACAAAGATTTTATTTATTACAAAAACATTCGACTATTTCTGCATCGCAGGATGGATTTTATTTCAGTGAAACTGCATTTCTTCTCTCTTTGTTGTAAATAAAATATCGCTCCTAAATTTGAATATATAATAAAGAGCACATTGTTGATTTGGTATATACTTATAAAAATGATACTGTGTGTAATGTGCCAAACTGTAAAGATAAAACAAATGTCGAACCATTTGCCTGAAGCTACAGTCCATTAACTGCCTTCTTTTGTCTTATCTGTGTTTTCTGTCATCCCCAATTAGGCGGTACGATGAGGTCACTCACATTAAGATCCAGAATTCTGGCGATTATTATGACTTGTATGGAGGCGAAAAGTTCGCCACTCTGGCTGAGTTGGTGCAGTATTACATGGAGCAGCACGACCTTCTGCGAGAAAGAAACGGAGACGTCATCGAGCTCAAATATCCGCTCAACTGCAAGGATCCCACATCAGAGAGGTAAAACAGCAGCAGGAAAAGCATCACATTTACATTTTCAGTCAATTTCATCCAACTTAACCCCAGTTAAGGGTTAAGAGGCCCAGAATCGGTAGTTTAACAGTGCTGGAGTTTGAATTTACGAGCTAACCCACAAACTTTTACCTATTAAGCTACCACTTAATTTTAATTCATGAAAGTGTGCCCTCTAGTGTACAATTAGAGAGCCAACCATAGCCAAAACAGATAGGGTAATTATCTGATGTGATCAATGCCATATTAGTTCATTTTATTTTTCATTTATTATTTATTAATGCAAATGTTTTTTGTAGTATTAAGCTGTGACACCAGCTATCATTCAGCTACATGTTTATATTCGGTGTTTATATGTAGACCGGCTGTATTTGCTTGGGAAAATCTTTTCTAATCACCTTCTACTAACATTGTAAAACTGTTTAGGTTTGCTTTTAGGACCAGATATGGCTCACTTATCTCTGTCTGCCCATAAAGATCACAGTTTATAATCGCTTGCTTTTTTTTTTTTTTTTTTTTCTTCGCTGTTTTTCCATTAAACAAAAACAGCCAAGCTGCCACCCACACATACCTTCACTTTTTCACATCATCAGCTCTATCACACGACGTAGGCGAGCTTTTACACACGTGTGCCAGATTTCCAACCGCAAAAGTATTGGGTTGGTTTTTTTTTTACGGTTCTGACTGAAATTTGATGTAAAAACTGAAATGGAAATGGATCTGTGTTTAGGTGGTATCATGGGCACCTATCTGGCCGAGATGCTGAAAAGCTCCTCATGGAGAAAGGCAAGCCTGGCAGCTTTTTGGTGAGAGAAAGTCAGAGCAAACCTGGAGATTTTGTGCTGTCTGTTCTTACCAACGAGGAAAAACATGAAAATGTGGACCGCAAGACAAAGGTCACCCACGTCATGATCCGCTACCAGGTATGGAAGAGATTAGACGCTCAGTGAGTGATCGTTGGATTTACAGAAAAGCATTACGTGTCTTCTTGTGCTGCTTATACAGGATGTGAAGTATGACGTGGGTGGTGGGGAGAGGTTTGACACCCTAACAGACTTGGTGGAGCACTATAAAAAAAACCCTATGGTGGAGAAGAGTGGGATCGTAGTGCACCTCAAGCAGGTGCACTTTCTGTTTCACTGTTTTCCTTCTGGTTTATCGTTTTTGCTCTGACGCGCCTTTGGCTGCTTGCCAAATTTCTAATGGCGGCTTTGTGTTTTTCTCTTCACAAACGGAAGCCCTTCAATGCCACTAGGATAAACGCAGCCAACATTGAGAATCGAGTGCAAGAGTTGAACAAAGTGGCTGATAATTCAGAGAAACCCAAGCAGGGCTTTTGGGAAGAATTTGAGGTACATCAGCTATTTTTTTTAGGAAATATAAATATTATTATATTATTCCTCCAAAAGAAAATACGAGAATGTTTTTACGATTTAGTTAATATTTGTCTCTTGACAACTTTTTTACATAATAGCTCTGATGCAGTAACATCATAACAGAACAAAAGATTCTCTGTTTGAGCTTCTCGCATGACCTAATATAACACTCTGGCGTCTTTCCCCCAGGGGGCGCTGGCGGTACACAATGTTTTATACACTATAGCTCTCCACTGTTCTGTTTATTTTGCCTTGTGTGCATGTTAGAGTTCTATCAATATGCAATAAATACAGTAAATATCTTTTAGTGACTTTTCCCTATTCATTTATTTCTCCAGATGTTACAGCAGCAGGAATGTAAACTTCTGTACCCGAGAAAAGAAGGCCAAAGACCAGAGAATAAGAGCAAAAACAGATACAAGAACATTCTACCCTGTACGTCAAGACTTGCACACACCACCTGCCACTACCTGTTTTCTATCTTTTTTTTTTTCCTAAGAACGGGATGTTAAACATACAGCCTATGAGCCTGGGCTGGTTTATTATAGGCTGTAATCCAACCGTCCATGAAATTAATTTTCAAGAAAAAAAAGAAAATCGGAGTCATTGCACTTTTAAGACTTTTGAGACTTTTTTTTGAGCTACATATTAACAAAGAAATGTGAGGTTGAGTGAGGTTAAATTTAAACTATATTTTATTGTAAATATTGACGTTATATATTAGTGGGTGGGAATCCCAGGTTAACTGACTATACGATACTGGCATGATATTTTTTTTGTCGATATATAACGATATATAACGATATATTACAATACCATCGTTTCTGTGACAGAGGATGTATTACAAGAAAATATTTGTAAATGAACAAAAACATGCATTAAAAAGATAAATGATGTTTCGCCTTTATTAACAGTCCATCTATTTTATTATCTTCTAATAATCGGTTTCATACAAACATTTCTTCTTTAACAACTTTTAAGAATATTCTATTACTAAAATTTGATGATATATTTTTACCCTTTTTTCTCTTATTCAATACAATTTAGTATGACAAGCTCTGCATTTACAAACCTCACATTTATCTGCGCTTTCTTTAATCATACTAAATAATGTATTATTAAGTTTTAGTCCCGGTGTGTAGGTGTAAGGTTACTTGCCCTTTGTTTACTTCCTGTCATGTGATCTGTTTGGTTTTCAGTTCTTGTCTTTTCATTGGTTTGGGTTAGGTCATGTGTTCCTTATTGTTTTCAGGTGTCTCTCGTTTAGTTAATGTTTTCCCATTTGGTTTAGTGTGTATATATAGTCTCTAGTCAAGGCAACTGAAATCAAGTCAAGATTAGTTTATGTTTAATCGTTTATGCCACTTTTGTTTAAATAAACCGCACTTGGGTTTTAACTACTCGCTTCAGTCAGTGAATTCTTCACAGTAGGACAGGTATGAATTTTGTATGTAAAAAAAAATAAATAATAAAATATATATATATATATCGATACTTGGTGCCAGAGTATCGATAACGCTGTGTGGCCAGAAATATCGCGATAAATATCAATTAGTTTTCCGACCTCTGTTATGTATGTTGATTTTTTAACTTTAATCTGTTTGTAGCTTTTAAATAAATGAAAACATGCAAAAAAAAAAGTTGATGTTAAATTTTGTTTAGATTCTGGCCCACTTTGGACCCTTAGCTTAAATATTAGACATGCTTTTTCTAGCATATTTTTTTTGTATAAATTCACACATTACCTTTTTACTTCTACATATAACTGATGATCTTTCTCTGTGTTGTAGTTGACACCACCCGGGTGACAATCAAAGAAGCAGATCCTGACGTGTCTGGCTCGGACTACATTAATGCCAACTATATTAGAGTAAGTCAGGTTCAGGTTAAGACAGTTTTGCCACTTCGTAAGGATGTTAAGGTCTAGAGATTATGCAGTGTTATTTAATAATCACATAATACTTTAGTTCTCTGAATTATTTATATTTTGGGGGGATCTGGGGGGTAGCGGTGGTTCAAATAGTTAAGGTGCTGCGTTGTTAATTGGAAGACCAGGATCTGGGTTTAAGCCCTACCACTGCCAGTCATCCTCCGTTGTGTTCTTGAGCAAGACCCTTAAACCTTTCTTCTCCAGGGACGCTGTATCATAGCTGATCCTATGCTCTGACCCCAACTTACTAAGATGGGAAGTGTAAAAAAACTAATTCTACTGTTCTGTAGAGTCTTTGTAACAAAGATATTTTCAATTTAAAAAAAAATATTTATAACTAGAGAGGTGGTAGCACAGTGAGTTAACCAGAAGATTCCCAGCACCACTAAATTACCACCGCTGGGCACTTAAGCATGACCCTTATTAACCCCCAAATTCTCAGTTCTATGAATGAAATAAATGTAAGTCTCTCTGGATGATGATACATTTAATCATTATACAGCACTGCTGCTGTGTGTGTTGGTTTTTCCCAGAGTATGGAGGAAGAGGGCCGTCATGTGGACGAAGGCAAAGTGTTTATTGCTACTCAGGGCTGCCTTCAAAACACAGTTCTGGACTTCTGGAAAATGGTCTATCAGGAAAACACTCACGTTATTGTCATGACGACGAAGGAGATGGAGCGAGGCAGGGTGAGGTCAGGCCCTGGAGGCTGCTGTGCTTTATTTCCAGCTGTTGCAAATGACCAGAGCCAAGTTTGATTTTTATAGTGGGAGTCGTGCGGATTTTGCTTATTACAACAGAGTTCCTCAGACCAGGAGAGGCGCAATGCTGAAATGCTGAAGTGTTTAGTACAAACCAGTAGCATCCAGATAGATCAGAAATGTTTCCCACAATGCACTTACTGTCCTGGGGGGTAGACCCAGCTGGACACTAAGTTTTTTTTTTTAACTGACATTTATAAAGGACCAGTTACATAATTCTTGTGAACACAAATTGAAAATGTCGCAGGACATCAACTCATGATTTTGACTAGTGTTGTAGACACTGAACAGTGAGAGACATCTGTTTTAGATGTGGCATATAGAGAATAAAATTATATTTAGAATAATAGATTTTATAAAGAAAATATATAATTTTTTTTTTTTTTAATTTGGATTTATTATTTTATTATATTTATTTATTTATTTATTTTAAAGATCTTTTTTAATAAGACAGAGAGAGAGAAAGATTTTTTTTTTTTTTTTAATAAATCTGCAAAGCCGATTAAAATCTCGTCTGACTGACTTATTGCTCCTGTGGTTAGATGTTTTGCCTACTGCTGAATAATTTACATAACTATGATTGATTGATTGATTAATGAACCCATGTGTGGTGTTTGGGCCTGTGGGACCTGATTTCAAAATTTGTTTAAAGAGAAAATATTCTATTAATTATTTATTTTTTTTTTTTTGCCCCAGACGCATTGGTCTGGGCTCATTTTTCATGTGGAAAACAAATAAGAACATATTTTTCCACAACACTTCTATTTTCTAATGTGGTAAATGGCAAATATTAACCAAAAAATAATGTCTATACTGCATGTAAGTGAGCTAAAGTTAACATCTTGATCTGTATTCTGCAGAATAAATGTGTACGCTACTGGCCAGACACAAACACGACAAAAGAGTTTGGAAATGTGTGTGTGAGGAACATGGAGGAGCAGGCTGCTCAGGACTACATCCGCAGAAAGCTCGAGGTCACACGTACAGATCGAGTACGAGCCTTTTTATTTTCTGCTAATTCTCTCTAAGTCTAAGACCGGTTTGTGGTGGCAGTGAAGTAGAGTATTGTTAATCGAAAAATAGACAGTTATGTAGCATTGTATGTATTGTATTTATTGATTTAAACGAGTCTGTTGTTGTCTTGACTCTCGTACAGTTTGATATTATGACAACTGTGATTCTACAATGTGTCCTGTAAAAGTAAAAATTGCAAAAGATTATTAAAAATCACACAGTGTAAGCCCGGCTTCCAAGATAAACTAGAATAATTTAGGTTCGGTAGCCGTTTCGAACTCGTTTTAAAGAGTGAAAGTTCACAAAAGTTTATAGTTCTTAGTTTAGATTAGTGTCACTGTTTACTGAATGTTTGTCTGACCATGGTTTATCTGTAGAAGGAATCTTCCCGGTATATCTGGCACTATCAGTACCTTAGCTGGCCTGACCATGGCGTGCCCAATGAACCAGGAGGAGTTCTCAACTTTCTTGAACAGGTCAACCGAACTCAAAACAGCATTCCAAATACCGGACCTGTCATAGTGCACTGCAGGTAACGTAGAGCTATAAACCATTTTTAAAGTCTCTATTACAATACATTGTGTTGATTGTTTAGTGAATTTAAAAGTAACACTTTAGGAACTTCTAGTTTGTAACACTTTAAAAACCTTTAATTAGTAAAACTTTAATAACTTTTAGTTAGTAACACGTCAGAAACCTTTAGTTAGCAAAACTTAAGTGACTTTGAGTTTATGTCAAAACTTTAAAAGCCCTTATTTAATAACACTTTGGAAGTTTTACTATGTAACACGTTAAAAGCTTTTAGTTAATAACATTTTAAAAACCTTTAGTTTGTAAAACACTAAAGTGTTACTAACTTTTAGTCAGTAACACGAACACTTTAGGAAAACTTTTATTTTAGTAGAACACTTTAGGAACTTTTATTTAGTAACACTTTAGGAACTTTTATTTAGTAACACTTTAGGAACTTTTATTTAGTAACATTTTAAAAACTTTTAGTTAGTAACACTTTAGAAACTTTTAGTTGGTAACACTTTAAAACCTTTAATTAGTAAAACTTTAATAACTTTTAGTTAGTAACACGTCAGTAACTTTTAGTTAAACATTAGCGACTTTAAGTTAGTAAAACTTTAAAAGCCTTCATTTAGTAACACTTTAGGAACTTTTACCATGTAACACTTTAGGAGCTTTTAGTTAGTAAAACTTTAAAAGCCTTCATTTAGTAACACTTTAGGAACTTTTTACAACTTTTTACACTTTAGTAACTTTTTACAACTGTATTGTTGTGTGGACAGGAAAAATACAAGAACCCTGACATTACAGTATCAACCTGCACATACCTTTCATACTATAAAGGCATTCATAAACCGTTCATTTTAACCTGGTTTTGACCTGGTTATGTTGTTAATGTTCAATTTCATATCCAATAACATGTTTGCAATTTAATATTGTATTGTTTTATTATTACACATTCATGATGTGGGTGCAAATTATTACTGTGCCTTGTACTGATCCTGAATCCAAATGTTGCTTTGCGTGAAAATGTTTGGTGGCCCCATTTGTGGATTTTTACCTTAATGGGTCGACAGACCAATCAGCTTTGTTGCATTTTGCATTTTTACATTTGAGGCATAGGGCATAACATTTTTATGCCGTATTACTGCCCCTACAGGGCTGGCATGACCACATTTTTTTATTCCGCACAGAAATTTGTGAAACCGGACTATTTTTAAAAAATACACTAGATAATATTTTTAGGCGCAGTTTGCCAGACTAGACTTTTTTTGTATTTGTTAAATAAGACTTTTGCGGAAAGATTTGACATTAAACTTGGCACTTGGTGTAATCTAATTTACAGTTTGTGTGTTTGTGTATGTTATAAATCCTTTTTTCTTATCTCTGTTTTTCTGCTTTTACTACAGCGCGGGGATTGGAAGAACAGGCACGATAATCGTAATAGACATCCTTATCGATATCATAAATAGACAAGGTATGCTGTTTATCCTTCCTCTGAATGCGATAAGCTATAATAATGACATATGAACTACAGTGAAAGGTCATGAAACCCAACCCTGTTAAACAGGCGTGGATAGCTGCGCGGACAAGGGGGTGGAGAGGGTGTGGCAGGAAATACCATCTCACACTAAACGTGAAAAAAAGCAAGACAAGATATAGTTAGCAATGTGAAAACTGAGTGTTTTAGTGTTTTGCCCAACACAACCTGTGACGTTACTACAATGTAGATTTTACACGCAAAAGATGAAAATAGCAAAGCTTAAAATGAGCCCTGTAATTAAAGCTATTAAATGCTAATACTTTCTTAAATGATGCTTAACATACATCAAACTGTAAAATTTTGGTTTAGGGTTTCATGACCCTTGAAATGATGGTCCATTCAAAATTCTGGTGTGTGTCTGTGTAAAGGGCTGGACTGTGACATCGATATCCCTAAAACCATCCAGCGAGTGCGTCAGCAGCGATCCGGCATGGTCCAGACCGAAGCCCAGTATAAGTTCATCTACATGGCTGTACAGCAGCATATCGACACAGCGCAGAAGAGACTGGAGGAAGAGCAGGTAACATTTATTAATCCTTTTAGAAAGACAAATTGGATTTCACACTGTCCTAGCCCTCACTTACACACTTCTCCTCCTCCTCTGCTTCTGTCTGCGTAATAGCATCCCTGACAGTTCAGGGCAAAGCGGTAAACAGAGGAGATCTTTTGTGCTGTCCGTATGTACAGTTGTTCTTCTTGTTTGTCATGTTGTTAATGATGTTTTGCAGAGGAATAAAACAAAAGAAAGAGAGTACTCCAATATTAAATACCCTCAAATGACAAATACCCGGGCCGTACCCAACATGAGCTCCTCCCGCTCATCACCTGTGTAAGTTTCTCTCACACCTTCACCCACAAGTTTTTTTTCGGAAATTAGAATCAGTTTATGGATCATTTGAATTTGCTTGCGTAATTTACCCCAGTGCATCACTTTAACCGAGTAAATTATTTTCCGTAAACTGTTCAGAGGAACTGTGGGTGGTGGCAGCACCTGTGGTTAAGGTGTTGGACTACTAATCGGAAGATCCAGATTCAATTCCCAACACCACCAAGTTGCCACTGTTGGGCCCTTAAACATGGCCCTTAAACCTCAATTGCTCAGTTAGATTAAAAAAAAGAGAAACCTTCATTATGAATATCTGTAAACTATGTATATAACACACCCCCACACACACTTCACGTACATTTGTTTAATGATTTTTTTTTTATTACATGAACTACTATTTGTTTTGTGACACATCTGTCAGACAGTAACTCATAAACCAGTCTGCACTTCCAATGAGATTTGATTGATGAGATTAAATCAGTTCTTGTTTACACTGTCTATGACATCCTGTCTCCTTTTCACTAGAATGACTGATGAAACATCCAGCGTATACGAGAACGTACACATCAAAACCCCCAAAAGCCCCGTCTGCACTAACTCCAGGAGATAGAGCTCAGGACTACTGTTTCACACTCTCTCTGTGTGAGTATGCGTTTCTGTTTACACACACACACAAACACACACACACGCTTAGCACCCTGTAGCTGCTGACACAGGAGGTTTTAGTGGTGTGAAAGTCAGAAGGTTAAACAGGAAATGAATAGTGTAAAAAATATCTATGTGAATTATTTTCCAGCTTAGTTTATTATAATTATCAAATTTAGAGGCTAAACAATCTTTTATTTAAATCTAAATTGCTCTAAAATGTACTGGCATTTATAGTATGAAATTTATTATGAACTTATTATTATTTATTTAAGTTATTACACTCCAGATGCTAGGAACCAAAGCATAGGAGTCAAAGCAATGCTTGCTGATATTGTGGCCTATAACTCCTCCCCAGACTTCCCACTGCCCTGTATCCTTCTCTCTCATTGGCTGTAGGTCATCGCCGTGGTATTTCTCATTTAGAACTCGCACTCCATTTATTTATCATGCCTAATACTTCACCGGCCCCCGTGATTCTCTCAAATTCACACTACGTGATGGTGACTCGCGTGAACAAACACCGTTGAGCCTTGGTTGTTGTTTGATAAAGCATCAGTTTACCAGAAGGCTAGTTTTTGCTGAACATTCTGGAAAAAAATACTGCTGTAGGAAGGAGTGAGTATTTTTGAAAACACACAGGCAAAACTGAGCTCTGGTCTGGAAAGGACCCGAGCCGGAATCGAACCTGGGTTACCGAAGCGCAGCCGCATATGTGGGTGTCGGGCGCCGTAACCACTTCATTTACATTTACAGCATTTAGCAGACGCTGTTGTCCAGAGCGACGTACAAAATTGCTTTGAGTCACATCACTGAACCGCTCAATACTGGTGCAATAGATCACAAATCAGTGTAACAACAACAAAAACTGTTGTAAGAGCAGCAAGGGTAATTTTTTTTTCCACTTCATCACGGTGACCTGGGTTCCATCCTGCCCATGTTCTTTCCGGTCAAACAAACACCCTCAACCATCTCTGTCCTGTCCAAGGCAAACATGCCCAAAAAAGGACTGAACTCTGTGTTCTGGGGTTTTACATGGAAACATTGTTATTAAATAATAATACACATAGTTATTATTATTGTATTATTATATAATTTCAGTAACTGTGTGTGTGTGTGTCTGTGTGTATACTTATATGTATGTGTGTTTCTGTCTTGCAGTGGAGTTGCTATGTGCAGGCACTTGACTGTAAAGTGATTCTGGAGCTGGTCGCTGAGCTGAACCCTGTGTGTTGGAGGTGTGATTGGTGGACCCTGTCAGCTGCACAGCCCCTTCACTTCTTCCTCATTGACTGACGTGCTGTCTAAGTGCCTAATCCGCCCCAAACAGCCAGAGCAGAGCTGCCTCAGTGCTTCTCCCTCCGGTTTGATAAGCCTACCTAGCTCTCATCTACTCGATTCCTTCTAAACAGCTGAAGACTGTTCCACGGGAGTAACTCCAGGTTTCCCCCGACTTTGTCCTGTTCACACTCTGTACGTAATGCCTGCTGCCAGAATTCTGTGCTGTCCTGGGGAGCTTTGTCTCTGACAGTGCTCTGCTGTGAGATGGAAACAGTAAGGCATTCCGACTGTCTGTGGCAGAAGATCTTACCGAGCTCGCACGGCAAAAATATAAAAATCGTAACACGTTCCAGCTCTTAAGCTACACAGACTGTTGGCTAACAGCAAAAACGGGTGATTTTTTATTAATTATTGTGCTGATAAGCAGGCTGCATTTTCTGTTTTTGGGTAAAAGTATTTGCTGTGATGCTTTGCAAAGCGCTATCCTTTACTGATTATATATGACGTCGAATGTTAATTAATAATGGGCTCATAGACCAATCAGCTTCTGTGTTTGAGCTTTTTTTTCTCAGCAGGCATGTTTTTTTTTCTATCTGGTTACATTAACACGGATGATTTCTTTATATAGTATATATATATATATATATATATATATATATATATAATATATATATATATATATATATATATAATCACGATGGATTCCCTATGCCAGGTTGTACTCTTTGATGGAAAAGCTATTTTTTGACAGATGTCAGCAGCAATGATTTAAAAATGTCATTTAATTGTTATTTAACATTCTCAGAGGTAGACCGTAAAACATTTAGGGTTTGTGTATTATAATTCTGGTGATAAATAGGCATTCAGGGATTGTACTCTGGTCAGGGATTGCACTCGATGGTGTGGGGGTTATGACAGGTTTGTGAAAGTAGGGGGTTTCCAGACAGAGGACAGGGTTTCGCAGTGCAGAATTAAACAGTCCAGATGGTTCGAGACCTAAAATAGATCTGCCTGTGAGAAAGCAATTTTGATTAAAATGTCAGTAATCCAGCCAGGATGATTGGAAAAAAACAGCATGACGTCAATAAAAGCCTGATCTTATAGGAGAACGTATATGATGGCATGAGGAGGATTAGACATGTGCAACAGATTTCGAATGCTTAAAATAACTCAGGTTTAGGATAGGACAGATTATTTAATGTCTACATCTATGAAGTGAAGAGTGTAGAAGAAGGAAGATGATGTGATGAGTAGGGTTGCATAGGGGTGGAAAATGTCTGGTGAATTTTCGGAAACTTTTAATAGGAACGTCATCTTGAAAATGTTGGAAATATTCCAGGTTAAGAATTTAACAGGAATTTATGGCGATTCATGGGAATTTATTCAAGTTATTTAGTAATCTGGGGAAATTTGTATGTATATGAACAATTATGCATTTTGTTTGATCATAAACTGGAATGCAAGCGAAATAATACACATTTAAATAATTACAATTAAATGAGGGGGGGTGGGGGGACTAACAGTAAATGGGGATTGTGTATAGTAATGGGGAAAGGGTCATTTTTAGCCAGTAACATCACCTATCACATCAACTATTTTTAATAGTTAAATTATTTTGTTGCACGGCAGCTTACACAGTACAAGAGGGTTTAGCATATAAATTTATGTCATATTTATTGAATTTACATAAATACTCACCAAGATGGACATTTTTGCATTATTTCTTGTGCAGGATTGAAGAAATGATGGGTATATGTTGTGGGGGAGTTCACAGTGCGTGTAGAAGTGTGGCGTCTGTAGCGCTGCATTGCTGTGTGCATGTGATTGAGGAACATACAGGCTAGAAATTCAACTCCAGTTTCATTCAGTCTGGTTGTTATATCGAAAAATATTCTGCAAATATTTTTTAGCTCCATTAAGCATCCCTGTTATAGGCTAACCCAGTGCTTTCCAAACTTTCAGCTCATATTTTGGCCATTTTACTTGTTGAAAATTCCTTATAAAATCTGCAGCCTTTCCGGTTCCCCCTTTATTATAACTCTTCTTTCCCCAGTTTGGAAACCACTGGGCTAACCTGAAATTTTACAAACTGCCAGTTTATTTCCAATTATTACTATTGAATTCCATATATCCCTGTTAATTTTCCATAAAATCCTGTTAATTCCCATGGAAAGTGATAAGTGGAAGAACTGAGACTTTCATAAAGAATTATTCTTGATGCACCTGGTCGTGGTTTAAATTATATATATGCTCTCAAGAATTATAGACACTTTTTATAAAAAGTGATTGTATTTACAGTTGGAGAAACTGTTTCTCATTTAAACTCCAACGTCGATCATAACATTGTCCAACATTCACTTTTAGTCTCCAGAAACATCTCCTGCTTCCTTTAACCATGTCCTGATTCCCTGGGGTACGAATTTACAGAAAAGCCAAAGAATTGTCAGGCATCGTTCTGCACAAATCATGAATATACAAAGATCTACCGCACTTACTAATACCATTAAAAGCACAATTTAGCCGAAATGTAAGTTTCCCACAACTGAAAAGAATGTTGAATATTTGACAGGTGAACAAGGAACTGCAAAAAATGTTTAAAGATTTCGCAGTTTAGTCGATTCCTGTGGTTTTAGACATTAAAATCAAACATAACTGCAAGCTCTTTGGTAAAGCTCAGCATTTCAGAGGTAAAAACATCTTACCGAATGCAGCACCTAATCTAAAGCATGTGTCATTAGAACTCCAGCGTGTCAAGCTTAGATGATACCAAAACCAATTGTTCAATCAAGAACACAGGCAGCATTTTTTGGTAATTTAACACAAGGCTACATACAGGAAAAAGCAGCCGATACGACACTCTGGAATATGGAGGCGGAAAACTGATGATTTTCTGAATTGTCTTTTAAGTCAAATAGCATCATGAATTATTCCAAGTTGTAAGATATTTTAGTTTATGGCCCTGCCCCAATGCCCACACTACATTCTAAAGTCTTCCACAAAGTGGGCAATTTTGGAAGTGTACACTTCAGTTGAGAAGTGCGAAAGGAAACGAAGGACGGTTTAGGGCAGGCCACCTATCTGCGTTAAAAGTCATTGCTACGTCATCGCAACACCCCTCAAACAAAAAACGACAGTGTCTGTAGTTGCGCTGTAATTACATGCAAAAACCCACATTTCTTGGCTGCTCTTGGAGGGCACAAGTGGAAGGATTTGTAGAAGCTCACCAGCAAATTGGGACACCCTACGCACTTGCACCCGTCAGCAGGAACACGCCAAATGAGGGGCACAAGGGTGCAAGTACGGGTATTGGGACAGGGCCCCCAAATTTAAACAGTTTCCGAAACACATAGTGTAATACACTATATATATATAAAACCGCCCCCAAAAAATTTTTGTCAATCAATGCAACTATATGATTAAGCAAAAAATATTTCTAGCGGCATGTGCTATTATTTTTATCAATGATTGTTTGCTCGTTTTTAACAAAAGTGCCAGTTCTGGAGGGTACTGCATTACTATTTCAGAACTTCTTGCTGGACATTGATCTCAGTTTGTAAACAGCTTCTCACTAGGGTAGGGGTCTTGCACAAGAGCATGGGGTCACCGGACTTGGTTCTGGAGGTCCTGCAGAGTTTAGCTTCAACTTGCGTCAACACACCTGCCTGTAAGTGTTGAGTAGACCTAGCAAGACCTTGATTAGAGCTAGCTCAGGTGTGTTTGATTAGGGTTGGAGATAAACTCTGCAGAACAGTTGGCCCTCCAGTACCGAGTCTGGTGTCTCCAGATCAAGAGTCTGTGTTTGATCCATCAAATGCACGTTTTTACACACAACAGTGTACCAAAGTCTTCTTTAAGGTTATCAGATATAGTTATAATCTGTAACGTGTGAATATGCAATATGTGCTGAATACAGTAAATGTACAGAAATCACATCCTTTAGGATCTCACAGGAGGTGACCAATCAGAGGTGCGGTGGAGTTCTTTTTATTGTTTTAACAATGTTCGTATTTGGCCTTGATGGAATGAAGCACAGGAATATAAACCGCATTCTGATGTGTGTTAAACAGCCCTGTTACAGTTTGCTAACCTTTTGATGACTTCTCGATGTTGTACCTACGCATGTGGAGGTTTTAGCCTGCCATTATTGCTACAAACGTGCTACTATTAACCGAACACTGAAAGCTAATAAAAGAAGCTAATGTCGCAACGTTCGAAGCTTTTTAGCAATGAGTTTATTACCACTGGTTTTATTTATTGTCCTTTTTTTGTACTAGGACACTCATCTGTCCTTTTTGTCATCTGGTATACGTTGTGTTCACACTGTGAAAAATGGCTGAGGGGTCAATATTTTTCGGGGTTTTTGCTGAGACTTCAATACTTGAAATCGCGTACGAACTGCTGAGTTCCAGCCGTCAGCGAGTGTGGGGAAGTTCCCTGGGCGTTGACGTGTAGATAACATTTGTTTTGAACTGACAGATGGATTTTAGACGATAGATTTTATTTCTGGTTGATGTATTATTTAATAGTACATGTAAACTATGACCGGAATGTTGAAATGAAATGTTGACTGGTTGCTTTTGTATATTAGTTGAAAAATGTTTGGCTTATTATTATTATTATTATTATTAATGAATTAATTAAGACACTGCAATTTTAATAGTCCTGAGATATGCAAAACATTTATATTCTATTATTCTACATTTTCTTGTAATGTGTTTTGTTTTTTGTTTTGTTTTTTACTCTGGGTTGATAGTCCGTCCTTGTATGTATACTGTTTTTCCTCTTGCACTTGCTAAACCTAAACGCCTTCTCTTATGTCAATCACAGCTGATGCGATGACTATCTTAACGGATAACTAATAAAAATATAATTATTTAAACCTAAACACCTGTTTTTTTTTGTTTTTTTTTTACGACTGGGATGACAAACATGACAAAAACTAGGATTTGATTCCCAGCACCACCAAGTTACCACTGTTGGGCCCCTGAGCAAGGCCCTTAACCCCCAATTGCTCAGTTGTATAAGGGAAATAAATGTAAGTCACTTTGGATGTCTGCCAAATGCCGTAAATGTAAAACAATGAACAATTAGATGGTGTGATGCGAGTGCACAGTACCAATGATTTACCCCAGTACCCTCCATGCAGGTAAAATAGAGAAATGTTTTGTCTGAATGAACTTTGTTATAAAGTCACACATCGTGTTTTTACCCGAATCTGTGGTCTTTTTTTAAAAAATTGCAAGTGAATATTAGAGTTTGCTTAAATTCAACAATCACAAAATGTATTATTTGCAAATTCGCAAAAATGTCAATTAAAGTCTGTACAAGTTTGAGAGCCCCAACAACGATAACGTGCTGCTTACGCTTCTAGCTCGATGCACTGTGAATTACGGTTCTTCCAGAAATAACTAATTAGCCAACTTTCTGCTTTGTGTCCTGACTGTTGAACTTTGGAGCTGATTGAGGTTCCGTCACACACCCACATTCTCAGCACACTAACAAGTAATACAGTTTTTCATTTTAAACATTCATGATGGTCTGCAGTGGTATGGTAAATATATATATCGGCGGGGTTAGGATTAGATTATTAATACCACACACTACAGGATAATCTGGCAGGATAAGATCTTATCATACATTCAGATATTTTGTCATTATCGAGACAAACAAACGTATCAGCCTGAAAAACAAAGGCCTATTTTTCCTATTTTACATGCAGTTTGTGAATTACAGATTAAACACACAAAACCTGGCAACCCACCCTGTGATGGACTGGCGACCTGTCCAGGGTGTTGCCTTCCTGTCCCTCGTCCTTAGAGAGACGTCTGGGATAGATTCCAACAGATTCCAGTAACCCTGAGTATAGAAATAAGCGGGTATAGAAGATGAATAAATGAATGAACCTGGCAACCCGGTTTATAAACCAAAGCCCACGTTTATTAATATGATATAAATAAAAGCGCTGTCTTCTTTTTTTTTTTTTTTCTTTTGTGTGTTTGCACCACGACTGAGCTGCAAAATAAAACAATATTTCTACCACATTTTTATACATTTAAAAAAAAAAGCTTTTTTAGAGAAACTCATTATAATGCAAAATAAAGTTTTCAGGGCATTTGTTTATCCCTTTGTTAAAGATTCTGTTACAGCTGTTTTCTGATCAGTCTCCACTTTAATTAACACTTATATTACAAATATAACATTGCTATTGTTGTTAATTATCGAATAAAAACTTGAATTGAAAAACATGTTGTTGCTGTAATACAACAAACTGTTTATTCAAAAGTATCGGGACATTCGACCATAACATCTGTGTGTGTTTTTTTTAAACAAGGGTTAGTCTCATTCTTTACATTTACAGCATTTTGGCAGACATCCTTATCCCGAGCGACTAACATTCAATCGGGGGTTAAAGGCCTTGCTTAGGGGCCCAACAGTGGTGTCTTAATGATGCTGGAAAACAAACCCTCATCTTTCTGATATCAGTCCAACAACTTAACCATTAAGCCACCACTTCATTCTTACTCCTATAATAACCTCCACATTTCGAGAAATGTTTTTTACAGGATTGTAGACTGTGATTGTGGGGGTTTGTGTTTATTCAGCTACAATAGTATAAGTGAGATCAGACACTCATGTAAAGGGAGGAGATCTGGGGTGCAGTCGCTGTTCCAGTTCATCCCAAAGATGTTCAATGAGGTTGAGTCAGAGTTGGGGTTCTGTACAGGACCTGAGAGTTCCTCTGCTCCAATCATCACATTATCTCTTTATGGAGAGCTCAGGGTTTTGTGTGCACAGGGACATAGATATTCTGGAGCAGTTTACATTTACATTTGTAGCATTCGGCAGACGCCCTTTCTCAGAGCGACTTACATTTATCTTATTTATACGGCAATTCTGAGCAATTGGGGGTTAAGGGCCTTGCTCAGGGTGGTGCCCAGCAGTGGTGCTTTGGTGAAGCTGTGAATCTTCGGGTTGGTAGTCCAACACCTTATCCATGAGCCACCACTTCCCCTGTTTTTGACTCTCTTAGTTCCAGTGAAGGAGTAACATAACGCAAAAACAAACAAAGACATTCTAAACATTGAAAGGAGAAGACATGCTTATGTGAGTGTACTGGTAGTGTCACCCCATTCAAGATGAACATTTTACCAAAAATGTTGAATATCTTTGGTATAATTAGATATTTTTTACATTATAAATTAAAATGATTCCTTATTTCAGCTGCTGTTCTTTCTCTAGCAGCAATCCGGTCGTTTTTAGAGAATAGCGGTGAGGCCCATATTAACAAAAACAACAAAAAAAAAATTCCAGTTAAAACCACACCCACTTCTAGTTTCTATGTGAACTTTTTTGAGTTGTAAACACGCAGGTATTGGGTTACATCCTTTATTTGAATTTGGGGGATTTTACAAAAATAGCAACGTGTCCAAAACAAGACCTGAATAATATGAGTTATTACAGTAAGTTCACATGTTGTGTTCTCGATAGTGTCTGTTAAGCTCAAAACCCTCATTACCATCATATCCATCCATGTTCTCATCCATGGCCACGCTGGACAGCTGCTCAAGCTGAAGCGTCCTTAGTTTCCCCCATGGGCATGTTTATATCATCAAAGACTATAAACAGGAGCTGGATATTATTTCACACTTTTAACCTTATTCCCCATAAAGGCTTTGTAATGAACTACTTTAATTGGCTTCCTGTGGATGTTCAAATGCCCAGGAGGAAAAAGCAGGTGATTTATCTTTAACACACACTTCAGCTTTGAGCCTGGTGGCTCGGTTTACATTGTGCATGAGAGAGAGGGTGTGTGTGTGTAGTAATATTTAATTACAGCCTACAGATGTTGGAAGGCTGTAGTTTCACTTCTGGACACACTGGGGACCTAGCAGAGCCTCGTCTGTCATCATTCATTTATTTATTTATTCATCTTCTATACCCGCTTATTCCCTAATTCGGGGTCACAGGGATCTGCTGGAGTCTATCCCAGCTGTCTCTGAAAGGGTGAAAGGCAGGAGGGGTACCCCCTGTACAGGTCGCCAGTCCATCACAGGGCCACACACATACACTCACACTCACTCCTATGGGCAATTTAGAATTGCCAGTCAACCGAACATACAGGTTTTTGGACTGTGGGAGGAAACCGGAGAACCCGAAGTAAACCCAAGTAAGCACAGGGAGAACATGCAAACTCCACACAGAAAAGCCTCCGAACCCGGGACCTTCTTGATGTGAGGCAACAGTGCTAAGCCAGTGTGCTGCCCCTGTTATCATTAAAAGTAAAAAACAAGAAAAGAAAATAACTATTAACGTTTTTTTACTGATCTGTGCTATAACCCTATGTTTCATTTTTAATTTCAGTTAATATCTATAGTCATTTGGTTAAGTTTTAGTTAAGTTAGAATTAGGTTTTCTAAATAATTGTCCGTTTACTGAGTAAATCTCTGGTTCTGACGAAAAAAATTCCTAATTCCTAAATCCTAACTGAAAGTAGGATTTAACCAACTCCATTTTATGCAAAACAGCAAAACATTTCTTTCAATTCTGGGATTTTATTCCTAAAAATATTCAGACTTTAATATCATATCTAAATAGTGACTAAAGTGGTTAAGGTGTCGGACTGATACCAGAAGGACCGGGGTTCAATTTCCAGCACCATAAGCCACCAATTGCTCAGTTGTATAAATAGTAGATAAATGTTAGTCGCTCTGGATAAGGACATCTGCAAAATGTTGTAACCTTTTTTATTTTTAAAGCTTCATCGTACATAATCAAAATGTAAAAAATTCTAATATAAAATGTGAAAAAAACCCTCAATGTGCAAACAGACCGTTAAAAATAGTGAATTTAAGTTACTTTAATTAATTAATTAACCAGTCACCAACTTCACCACACATTCTTCGAGTGTTAGTGTTCAGTCAGCAGGCAAAGCAAACAAAAAAAAAAATCCAAAATGCATCACAATAAAAATAAAGAAAATGAGTTTTAAAAAAATGTTAACATGCTTATAAAAGTCCACAAATATATTTAGAATGCAGTTTTATAAAAAAAATAAAATAAAAAAAAAAATAACAAAAGATTTTGATTTGCGATGCATCAACCAGTGGAAAAAACCCATTTAAATACTGTTCAACTATTTAAGAGATTTTTTTATATATATACATTAAAAACAGCTTTGGCTTTACATGTTCAAATAAAAAAAAAACATTTGTTAAGAGAAGCACAGCCTATAACTTTGTGGAAAAACGCAAATACTTTTAGAAAGTGCTGAAGATTTACATCGTATTGAATCTTTAAAATCTGGTACGCAGGATGCTGGTGATATTTTCTCTTTATGCTTCGTGTACAATCCTCCTGGGATATGATTGGGATCCTTCAAATGAAGGGTTTGCAGAAGTAAATGAAAAAAAAAACAACTTAGAAGGCACACATGGTTTCAAGCCTATTTCAGTTATTAATAATAATATGTTTAAAAGGGGCCATAAACGTCCTTAAAAAACTAAATAACTTAGAACTAATAGGCTATTTTAGTATTTTAGCCAATAAAATACTGCATTCCATTGGCTCTGTTCATGTACCTGGCACAATGACAACAAAAATGGAATCTAATCTAATATAATCAAATCTAATTTTCTGTCCTGTTTTTGACCCCCCCTCATCAGACCGATCTGTTTTGAACAGGTACAGCAGATTGTTGTCTCGGAAGTAAACACCCAATGCCATGATTGGATAACAGTTTCGCATTTTAAAAGTTTACCTATTATGTTCATGCATGAATCAGTGGGTGGGGCTAATTAGACGGTATGTCGAAGAAGGCGTATCTTTCATCTACAGGGCGGTGCTTAGCCATACGTTTGCGCAATAGAGTAGAACATCCCAAAAGCTGTCGTTTTGGCGGATTGCCATTAATATAGGTTGTTTATCAAAAATATACTGAGTTCTGAACCTTAAAGGATGTTTTTATAGCACAATTGCTTCATATTTTAAAAGATTAGGGCTGTGGTAATATATCTATACAGCTAATTATCGCGATATTTTTTCTTAATAGTGTATCGATTTTCTAACCTCAAGTATCGATACATATTAAATAACATTGTAAACTGATTTACATTTATGCTAGTATTTTAATTAAAACTCTTAGTCTGTGCTGAACGACTTCCTTCTTCGCTCCTGTAGTTGTTGCTGACACATACAGCCATTGTCACATAAGAAAACATGGCGGAAAAAATAAGGACGCCTCTGACTTTGTCGCATTTTTCCCTGATTGTTTTACATATTTTTATGTATTTCAATGTATTGCTATATGTATTTTATTGCAACACAACGGGATATATTGGACCGTGACCCATGTATAGTGATATGGATCATATCGTGGGGCCCTTGCCAATACACAGCCCTACAAAAGATCAAGGAAATTTTGATTTCTCGTGTGTGCATGTGTGTGTTATGGGTACATCAGTGAGCGTGGTGCACTGGTGCTGGTGTTGGTCTGCAGGGCCCGAGGAATGCATCGCATTGACCCCGTGGATATGATACACTGCAGGGGCCACAACACAATCATCACCACCAGCAACATGATAACAAGAAACAGCAGCAGCTTCTTCCAGTTAGTGAGTCTGTCCAGCAGGCCCGCTCTGGAGCGCGTCTGAGGCGGCGCATTTGCACCTTGACTGCTGCCACCAATGTCTATGCAGATGCAGAAACCAGGCCAGTCTGTCTTCAGTCGTTTGTAGCACAGCTTGTCCCCATCGAGCCAAACAGGCTCCTCCTGCTGCTGGTGTTTGGGAAGACGACAAAGCACGTCGTGACTGGTGGTCAGGGCAGGCGGGCCGTTTTTAGGGATAGCCGTAAGCTGTCGGCAGAAGGGACACGAGATTTTGCTCTCCTGAGGGTCCATGGAGATGACCATTAGACGTGAGAGGCACTCCAGACAGAAGGTATGCATGCAGTCCAGCTGTTTGGGCGTTTTGAAGACGTTGTCGTAGGTGGTATAGCAGATAGAGCATTGTAGCTCAGGAGCTTTTTCCACTTCAGCGTCCACCGTCAGCTGGGTGTGCCATACAGCTTCTCCCAGGTCCATCTCAGAGGTACAACCTTTCATCCTTCACTGTATGACTGCTTGAGCCAAAAACAAAGGACAAGGGCAAATTAGAAGTCAAACTTTGCACTCTAATCAAATAAATTCATAAATAAATAATCAGTTCATTTAGACTAGTGAACAGGGGCAGTAGCGCCCCCCAGTGGGCATTCAGACAACAGTGGTGCATTAGAAATTTGGTGGTGCCTAGGAGGGCATTTGAACAATAATGGTGGTTGCTAAAGAAACAGGTGTGTTAAGCTGGAAAATTTCCAGTTTTTTCAAGATATTAATAGCACAGGGAAAAAAGGGAGCTAATATACAATAGAGTATTTTTAAAATGGCTTTGCAATAACAAATATTGGTCTTATTAAATATCGAAAAAACAAAGTTTGTGTGCATGGGATGTAAGATGAGTTGTGGGGGGGGGGGCGGTAAGAGGTTTCAAATTGATTTAGGCCCAGTAACAAAATGTAAAAACAGACAAATACATAAAAGTCATTCAAACATTATGCACTACAGTTTATTGTGTTTAATCCAGTGTAGTTGTTGCAATTTCAAATAAAAAATAATATTTTAATGCCTTTTTAGGATCAAGACTAAGGGTCAAAACCATTGTGCAGATAATTTCATTTATTTTAATCTAGTGACTGCTTAAGAAACAATAATAATTGGATGATATTTATTTGAATATCAATTTATTTTGTATACAATTATGCAATTTCTACATTATAGCCTACAAGTTGTGAATATGGAATACCATTCCTGAGCCGGTAGTACTTAGAAACCTTCAGCAAATAAATAAAAAACCAACATAATACTGTACAGTCTGCATATTAAACAAAAAAGAAAAAAAAAACGGAGGGAAAACAATGGCAGTCATTGACACCGACCTCCACGTCCAGTGCCTGCAGTGACGTGTGCAAAAGAGCAGTGTGTGTAATTCCTGTGACCTTGACTCTACTTTTAACTTCAGACTGTAACAGTTGTGTATTTGACTGACACACAACCTCGAACCTATTGTGATTAGTTAGCAATACAGACGGTATTCCACCATTACACGGGCATCTACCTCGACTCATTATTCTATTTTATTGAACTGTAAAGGGGTTTTAGGAGCCGACCATGCCCATTTTTAGCTTCCCAGCTTTTCCTACAAGTTATAGCAGAAGTTTGATGAACAAAGAGCTCAAGCTGCTGATTAACATGTTGAACTTTTTGTAAGAACTGTTTTGATTGACGGCTCCAGATTTAATTTGAATTAATTAATAAAATATTACATTAAAACGTAGTAGTAAAGTTCAGTTTCTAGAAACTTCTGTCATACTAAAGATTTTGTTAGTGGTTGGCCAGTTTAAATAATTTATTTAAGTAGATGTAAATAAATGTTGTGCTGTTATAAGTACAGAAAAACTTCGGACCAATTTAACGGACTGGGCTGGGGGGGGTGTTAAATGATTCGTTAAATCGAATCATTGTTTTTTTCGTGGCCTAAAATAACAATCGGTCACTTCTGGAACTAACAGACTTTGTTTGCTACACGCAGACGTATTGGTAGTCCATTCGGACACCACCCTTTGGTAGATTTTGTTCAAAGTTTTTCTGTAATTACATTCATTAACCAATTTCTGACTTTTTTTTTGTTTTACTTTAAGTCTAAGTCTCAATTTTGAGTTTCCACTTAAACTATTTTATCACTTCTTTACCATCCATAACACTCTATCCTAACCCTACTGTATATTCCATTCATATTTACTCTGTATAAGCTGTATGCGTCATTCCTTGCACAGCTATAACTGTATCATACTACTGTATCATACTATATATAAACCATACTGTATATACCCTATGTCACCTATGGGAATCGAACCCTGATCTTCCAATTAGCAGTCCAACACCTTAACCACCTTATATTTTTGATAACCGGGAAAAAAAATGGTGCTGGACTCCGAAACTTTGGACTCAGATAGACATTTATTTATTCATTGTATATTACAGAACAGTACATGCCATGTTTTTTGTAATTGGTCTGTGCGAGCTTAATAATGACATACCTCGGTATTGGGTCGATGCAGGACGTTGCGATCACACACACACACACACACTGGTGTACACTTGACCAGCTGAGCAGCTACAGTGGAATACTCCAAACGAGGCTGTGTAGAAGTAGATGATTAATGAGTACACTTATTACACCTTGTACATTTTAGTTGTTTAGTAATCTAAAAGAAACAGGTTTCTAACTTACTTCTAACTGACGCAGGTTAATTAATTTTCCACAAAAAAACCACTTTCCTACCTGTCTGCACTATCACTCTACACTGCGGTCAGATCCTGGGATTTGGCCGGCTTGATCGTGTTTGTATGGAATGTTTTTTTTTCCTTGCCTGGCTTATAAACCCGCAGCACACACAGAGCACTTTGTTGTTTCTGTTTTCATTGCGTCGGGTTCTGGAGTGGCCTTCATAAACCCTTTTCATCACAATCAGACACTCTGAAAGGTTCTGAAAGGTTCCTCTTCACGAGATCTCACTGCTCTTACTGCTCTAATGTTCTGCGATATCAGAACTAGTTTGTCTTTGGACCAAAAACGGGAACGGATGATCAGGAAGATTGCACCGTCTTTGTATTGTTTACATTGTCTGCAATGTAAACGCTTATTCTGCTTAACTAGGGATCTGGATTGTTTTCACTGAAAACGGTTAGCGGTGTGTATATATGTATGTGTGTGTGTGTGTGTGTGTGTGTGTGTGTGTGTGTGCGTCCATTTGTAGATCCAGGATAAAAGTTTTACACCAGATGTTCTGTTCACACAAGCCCGCAGGGTGTGTGTGTCCTTGTGTTTGTCTGTCTACTCCTCTCCCTCTCCATGTAGTGCACAAAGCTTCTACTTGTTCTCTTCTTATTACTCTCTCTTTGGCATTCCTGGTGCATGGGCAGCTTGTGAGACTCAGCACAGTGACAGGGGGAGGTGATGAGCCTTCTATGATCGCTTGCACCCAAGTCCACCCGTTGCACCTGAGGAGAGCTCAGAGCCCTTTGTCTGGTATATATTAACTCGATTGCCTCTAACACTTGGAGGTAAAATACATACATGACCTGGTTTTACCTCTTCAGCATAGGCTGGTATTTTGATCCTAGTATGTCGTGCTACAGTATCTAAATGCTTAAGAATAAAAAAGTTGATGTAAAATTGTAAAAGCTGATCATTTTTTGTTTAAAAAGAGTAATTCCGAATAATTAATAACAATTCATGAATAAATAAGTAATTAATTTTCTACGAATAAATACTTGAATATTTATACAGTCAATATTTTGGTCAGACTTAACGTTCATCTCAGTCGTATCGTCTTTTACCCTCCAAATTTTCTTTAACAAACACACTTACCTGTTTGTGTTCTTGTCTTGTTCCTGCTTTTCCGATCCACTTCTAGCGCGTGTTCACATTCTGGAGCCCGGAGTGAGCGTCTCTACAGGTGAAACCGAAGTGCACTGTCTGTTCACCGCTCTGTGACTGCTCCACTCATCTCCACTCTCACCTGCCCTTACTTTCCTCACACCCTGTCGAAATGACACTGATAGGTAGGAACAATAACTCTGCCTTGAGGCAGGCTTAGTGAGGGGGGGGTGGGGAGGGCCAGGGCGAAGGACGAGGGAATTTCAGAGTGTAACATTTCCCGACATTCTAGCTATCACTAAATATATGTTTTTGTTTTCCTCCCTTTTCGCTACATTTCTGTCATCTTTGCGTCTCCGAAGGTGCAGGCCATGTGTAAAACCAGGGTATCTACTAAATATGCTTCTGGCTTGGCTTTGATTACACAGGTGCAACAATCTGTATGCAAACTACAAGCTGGGAGTTGGAGCCCTTACAAAAGCAAACATTGGGAACACAATTGAAGTTTGTCTATCCAAAATAAAACCCCAATGTGTTCACCTGGCAGGTTTTATCAGCCAAATTGGCCATGTTGTAGCTCAAGAAAAGAAAAGATTTTTCCTTGATGCTTTACTAGAGTCACTGAATATTTCTTTAGGAAATTATAGAAAGGTTTTAACCATTTAGAAAACTTAACTCACTCACATGTTTAATTTACCTAAAATGTCTCTAAAATATTTTAGTTGTGAGTGTTCAGTTTAATATTACATTCCTGGACCTCAGGGATGGTTTTTAAACTCATAAGGAAGGAAACTGTTTTGATTACTAATGTTTACGGCACATGGAGTAGGAAAAATTAAGACATCGTCTGATAGCTACTTCGGGTTAATAAATAACTCCAGGTCTAAATACTACTGTATCAAATTAGTCAGCACACTAAATTGATGTTGACATAAAGCAAGATTAATTAAAGAATTTCCTTATTTCCAACCTGAACCTTCTAATCTACGTGCTGTAGTTGTTTACGTAGTACGTAGTGCTATATTACGTACAGCAATGAGGGATAAGGAGGAGGTGAAGCCCTCAGTGTCAGTTAGGCAAATGAGGAAGCTAGGCAGCGCACCTGCAAAACAATGTGATAAGACAAGTGTGACTACCACCACTCCTTTATACTCCGATAACAGACCGTGATGAACGAATCCAGTCATGTGTTAAAATGGTTCAAGAATGTCAGCAAAGTGGCAGCAACAGCGATGATGATTGTGGGACAACCTGATGATAATCGGTTAATCCAATATAATCCAGTCTTTTAGTATCGAAGTAAATCCCTCAGATTCAGGTACTTACCGCTCTCTGGATCTCGGGTCTCATTTTACAAGAATGTGAAGCATGTCTTTACCGATACTCTAAAAGTCAAGCATGAGCTCCCACAAGAACGCTTGCAATGGAGCAGCAAAGTGAGGAGACTAAACCAAGGAGAGACGACAAATCTACAACTGAAATGATTATTTAGTGATAAATAGAAGTGTGTTTATCACTATATTAAATGTCACTCTTGTATTTGCTCATTTGGCCTGGTTGATCTTTGAAATGAGTCCAAATCTCTATAATGAATAGTACATTTTTCTTAGAAATTAGTAACAGTGGAAAACCCTACCATATATTTCCAAAGAACAGTTTCATCAAGGACTTTTTTTATTGACATGTACAAATACTGTTAAGTCAGGAATTAATTCCTAAATTGGAGCGCTTCAATAGAAAAAAATAGAACAGTCGGAATAAAGGATTCAAGTCAAGCCAATTCATTTCTTTTATACAGCATTTATATGCTTAAAGATTTGACTGCACAATGAAACAAACAATAAAATAAAACTATTAAAATGTAAAATAATGAAAAATCTATGATCAAAGAAATGCATGAAAGACAAACCAGAAAATGACATGATGGGACAAAACAAACAGGGGGTAAAAAAGGTTCTGAAAAGTAGTAGATAAAAGAGAAGATAATAGGCTGACTACTCATAATAATAAGTCAAAGTAAATGTTTTGACACTGAAAAAAATACTATTGCTTTGTGTTTAATTTTTAAAAGTAATCAAAAGCTGCAACATATAATTTTCTCTAAAAACATCATTAAACTGTTTAAACGTGCAACACTGGTCAGACCACAGAGGTGTTCATTAGGGTTAAAGTCAGGGCTCCGTTTCAGAAACTTGAGGACCAAGTTAACTTCCCTAAGCAGGGCTAGCACCCTTCACCCTGAAGACATAAGTGGCAGATGTGCCTTCCATGCCCCTCTGGGTGGTAAATCGGTGGGCAGAGACACAATCGTAACAGTTTTTGTGGCAACTGAGATTCCCATCATGAGGCCTGTCTATGGTCTCCGACCCATGTATGTATCCAAAGTGTCTTTGGCGGTGCTTGGTATTGAACTGCAGGCCTTTAGTCCTTATCTTTTCCGGCACCCAGACCAGAAAAGGCTAAATGTTTTGTGTCCAGTTGGAGCACAGTGCATGTACATCCACAGAACTGCCCTGTGGAGAAGTTCAGACAAGCGATTTGTCTGTTACAGCAAGCCCTAGAAAGGGGCGGGGGCCACCAAACAAACAATAAGCAGATAAGTGGTTGAGACTATCTCTGACCTCCCCGTCCTGAAGGGGATCAGAGTGTTCTTGACTAGGTATAGTGGCTGCCAAGGCCCTGACATTGGGGGCATCTCTGGCAGACATGTGTAAGGCAGCAGGCTAGTTCTCTCCGCATACTTACGATCTGGACCCAGCTGCAGTCACCAGGATCCAGGGTCCTTTACACTGGGTGCTACATACACAGGATGGTAACTTGGCGTTATGATGTCTTGGATATCTCGTTCCCCAAAGCGTCTTAAAGCTTACCATGGGGTGAAATGCATTACTATTGCATTTTTACTGTTTATCGTTGCTGTTAACTCTGAAATGGAGAAAAGTTAGTTAGTTTGAATTTGTAAAATAAAAGTCCCTGAACCAGCCTAGCTGAAACCAATAGTTATGCCACTCTCAGAAACGCTAATGCATTGCGTCACTGGCTGTAGATTACGCACGGGATGTTATTTTCCTCACTTGTCCACTGTTATTTGTAAAACGAATTTTAGGGTGCCTACAGACAGTTACAATAATGCTCTCTTTTTGGACTTTCACGGAAGACGCGGTGGAGGCAAATATTGCGTTTGTAGCAAACATGTCACGCAATTCGCCTTTTTTCGCGTATATGACTTCCGATTAAATTAAATAATTCATTTCACATTTGGTTAACATGGGATAAGATCAGGGGATAGACATAACTAAAGTTGCTGGCCTGCTTTGGCCTAATTTTATTCATTGCACTGCAACCGAACAAAGCAAAATCATCACCACAACAAGTTTTTCTAACTTGGAATCTTAATTTAAAAAAAACCCCCAAAACCTTATTTTTAAATAAGACAATTATCTTGTCATTATATGCTGAATGAGGCTTAGTTGTGACACAGCTAACATTACATTACAGAGGATGTACGTGAGGCTAACAAACCCTTTGCTGTAATTTAGTACTTAAGGCTAATTAACACTTGCTGTTATTACTGTACCTTTAAAAACATTTCTAGGTTGTAGGCAGGAAAATGCTAAAGCAGAATTCTGTGGTTAAAACACATTTTTTTACAATAAAAAAATGTATTTGCCCAGGAAACACAGACTATTGTCCATGACTGTGGTCTGAATGACGGCCTGTTTGATGACAAGAAGAAAAGTTATATTTTGCTAAGAGTTCGGCTGCTTTACTGAAGCCTTGACTCCAGGTCAGTAGTAATTATTACTTTTATTTGTGTGCTGTTAGTAATGATTAGCAATACAGTTATTTAATAGTTCCTGTCTCTAAATTCCCTCTTCTGTGGAATTTGATCTAAAACCTTAATAGATACAGACAAAAATTAAAAAGATCCTGTCAGGGTGGTAGGCGTTTTTCTTTTTTTTTACATGTATGAAACTGGCAAACTCGATCTCAGATCAGACAAAATATCAAAAAAATAATTAATTTTTCTTCTATACCCACTTATTCCCTAATTTGGGGTCACAGGGATCAGCTGGAGTCTATCCCAGCCATCTCTGAAAATGTGAAAGGCAGAAGGGGTACACCCTGGACAGGTCACCAGTCAATCGCAGGGCAACACACACTCACTGCTATGGGAAATTTAGAATCACCAATCCACCTAATATGCATGGAGTAAACCCACGCAAGCACGGGGAGAACATGCAAACTCCACACAGAAAGACCCCCTGACCAGGAATCGAACCTGGACCTTCTTGCAGTGAAGCAACATTTCTAACACCTAAGTCGCCGTGCTGCCCAGTAAAAAACAAGCAGTATAAAAACAATCAGTGGTAGCACAGTGGTTAAGATGTTGGACTCCTAAGTTGAGGAGCTGGGTTTGATTTCCCAGCCCCACCAAGACACCACTGCTGGGTCCCTGAGCAAGGCCCTTAACGCCTCAGTTGTATAACAGGGAATATTGTAAGTTGCTCTGGATAAAGAGCGTCTGCCAAATGCTGTAAATGCAATTTACAGATGAACAACTAAATTTATAGAATGGAAATCAAGCCTTCAAATAAAAAAAAACATTAACTGCTCTAACAGGCTATATTCATGGGATGTTACTGCATGAACAGAATAAATCATATGATATAATTAATATATATATATATATATATCTATATATATATATATATATATATATATATATATATATATTTGATATTTTTTATAATATCATAATATAATATATATAATATATTATTTATTATTAGGCAGCCTATAAAATTGCACGGATCTGTTTTCTTGCTTTAAAAACTAACCCTAACCCTTTAATAATATTCTTTTATTAATTTTATTTAACATAATGGTGTGCACATCTTCATGTGGACACAGAATACTGAGCCAAAGCAGTGAAACCATAACGTATGCACATAATTTAAAAATAAACTGACTCAGCACTCCTCTGCTATGGTTACAATAGAGTTTCTTCAGGTAAACATGGTCTCAATTTAACATGAGGTCTGTGAGAACAAAAAAAATAATAAGCTCATATACAGCACACACTGTGAATTTCACTATAGTATCATATTTCGGTACTTCATATTGCTCTCGATGGCATTTCATAATCTATAAAACTATTAAAACTAATCGAGCCCATACAATCTTTTTATTCTCATAAATAAAAGTCAAGCCATTGCAATGTCATTCTCAGGGTGGAAACGATGAGTTCAGTGGAAGCTTAGCTCACATGATTTACTGTGCAGTTTATGAGAAGGGAGTGGAAGCAGAGGCTCATATGACCATCCTTAATGGTCACAGAGATAAAAAAAAAAAAGGTCAAAATAACAACAACAAAAAAAGGAGAGGAAAAATAATTCAACGGAAACATAGTTAATAATTGTGTATGTTCTGTGTCTATGTGTAATGATGACTAGCATTAAGTGATAAAAAAAAGAACATGTCCTACAGGGGGTCATCAGACTCGGGCCTGGAGGGTAGGTGTCCACACAATTCATAGCTCCAACTTGTCTTAACACACCTACTACCTGGAAGTCTCACATAAACCTAGCAAGACCCTGATTAGCTACTTCAGCTGTGTTTGATTAGGGTTGGAGCTAAACTCTGGTTTGGTAAAACTCCAAGTTTTTTTCTAACTTGGAATCTTAATTAAAACAAAAAACCCCCCCAAAACCTTATTTTTAAATAAGACAATTATCTTGTAATTATATGCTGAATGAGGCTTAGTTGTGACACAGCTAACATTACATTACAGAGGATGTACGTGAGGCTAACAAACACTTTGCTGTAATTTAGTACTTAAGGCTAATTACAACACTTGCTGTTATTACTGTACCTTTAAAAACATTTCTAGGTTGTAGGCAGGAAAATGCTAAAGCAGAATTCTGTGGTTAAAACACATTTTTTATTACCAATAAAAAAATGTATTTGCCCAGGAAACACAGACTATTGTCCATGACTGTGGTCTGAATGACGGCCTGTTTGATGACAAGAAGAAAAGTTATATTTTGCTAAGAGTTCGGCTGCTTTACTGAAGCCTTGACTCCAGGTCAGTAGTAATAATTAGTACTTTTATTTGTGTGCTGTTAGTAATGATTAGCAATACAGTTATTTAATAGTTCCTGTCTCTAAATTCCCTCTTCTGTGGAATGTGACCTAAAACCTTAATAGATACAGACAAAAAAATTTTAAAAATCCTGTCAGTGTGGTAGGCGTTTTTCTTTTTTTTTACATGTATGAAACTGGCAAACTCGATCTCAGTAAGTGAGATGCCAGTAGGTGTCACTGGATTACACCTTCTCTGCTAATTAATGACAAATACCGTATCCAGTACCATGTTCCAAAAATATATCCAGGTAAAATGATGATATTTGGCTTGTAACATTGTAGGGTTTTTTCTGTCACAAAAAACTATTAGCATCTCTCTCTCTCTCTCTCTCTCTATCTCTCTCTCTCTCTTTCTCTCTTTGTTCAACCCTGAGATGCCAGCAGGTGTCACCGGATTACACCTTCTCTGCTGATTACTGACAAATACCGTATCCAGTATCATGTTCTAATAATTTATCCAGGAAATATGATGATATTTGGCTTGTAACATTGTACTTCTGTGAGCACAAAAAACTATTAGACGCCAGGAAATGATTTTATTTATATGATTTTATATATATGATTTTATATATGTTTCAGCTATGCATTAAATGTAAACTATAGCAGAGCAGCAAATCAGAGCAGACTAGACTGTTCCAGTAAATGGCCAACTTCTAATATTTACTACAATAGAATATGGAACTAGCATTCTGCTTATCATACCTACCTTACTTTACAGCATCTCTCTCTCATCTCATCTCTCTTCTCTCTCTTTCTCTGTCTTTCTCTCTCTGTCTCGCTTGCCTAAATCATTAAGTAATTAATTGGTTTATTCTTGTCTCTGATTAAAAGTAGATGAGAGATAAACTCAGTATTTAAGACAACCCTAAGAACATGGGATGTTTCCTCTGGTTTTCCAGGTCTAATCACATACAGTACAATGCAGTTTTTTTGTTTTTAAAAAATGATATTTAATGGACTTGAGAATATGATCGTTGAAGAATAATAATTAATTACAGAAATAATAATGCTTTCATATAAATAGCCTCTATTCAGCTCTATTCAGTTCTTATTTATTCATGTAAAATAAGTTCTTCTTTCAGCCAAGTTTTGTTTTGTAGCATTTTCTGACCTGCCATTTCCAAAGTGTCCAGCAGGAGGGGGTAACGCTTTGTTCAAAGATACCACTGATGTCTAGCAGTAACTTATCAGTACTGAAGATCAGAATATTAAGAATTATATTATATTATATTATATTATATTATATTATATATTATACTATAACAACCACAACATTTGACAATGACAACAAAAAATAGTAATTTTAGTAATTTTAATAATAATAATAAGAAGAAAAAAATAACACTCTAGTTATTTTTCTTTTTCCCCCCTTCTTTTTATTTAGGCTGCTGTCAACACTCGATCATATATATATATATATATATATATATATATATAGATATATATATATATATATATATATATATATATATATATATATATATATACATAAGTCCATATAGCAAATAAAAAACTTCTTCAGAATATTGGCATTTGCCAACATTGTTTTTTTTTTAAACATTCTATTTGTTAAGCTTTGCGGTTGCTATATTCTCAGAATGAAAATTTGCCTATGATTGAGATTTAATTTAGCTTATGATATATCGTTAAAAACGTCATACGCCTATCAGAGTAGCCTTTTTTATTAGGATCATACACAGTAACGTGATATATTATAAGCAATGCTTTTCAGTGGAAGTAGGAACAGGACGGTACAGTAAGAAGAGATCTGCTGTGTTTGCGTGTTTCTCAGTCAGATGTTACCATGGAGCAGTGCATGCTGATGTCATTCACTGCTGCTCGAGTCTCACAGGTCTGTGCAGAGGTGCTCAATCCATCCCTCTTTTATTCCTAAATTGATTTTATTTCATTGTATTCTTGATTCTATATACTATTCGTATTTCATAGTAAAATATATCAAACTTTAACTTTATCTAATTTTTTTAAAGACTACAGTATGTAGAATAGTCCCTAAAAAAAATCGACACGGTTATGTTTAAGTTGTGCACCTTTATATACAGTAGAATTGATTACTTATTTAAAAAAAAAAACTTTATTTCTTTATGTACATTTACATTCCTTTATATAGAGCGACTTCTATTTATTTCTTTTTATTAATCCAACTGACGGCCTTGCTCAGGGGCCCAACAGTGATAGTTTAGTTGTGATATAAGTTAAACCCATGCACTTCTGATCATCACCTTAACCACTGAGTAACTGTCCGCCGTTTCATAAATAATAATAATAATATTTATATCACATAAAGGTCTACATTAGTAGACTAAATATCCCGTCCTGATTAGAATCTATTCTAATAAGAAATGTATTTAAGATGATCAAATCAAGTCAATCTGGTTGGAATTTATTCAGCAGTTAAATGTTGTAACTTGGCAGAAGTGTGTTTTTATAATTAGAGGTTAAATTGGGATTGATTCGGATTAAAACACTTTAGTATTAGACATTCTTAACGCTTAGATTATGAAAATTGAATTAAAGTGTTTTTAATGCATCTTCTTTTGTTTTTAACTGTGTGTGTGTGGGGGGTGCATAGGTTGTTCTCGGATATTTCTTTATTCTCGACTTTTTTTTTAATTTTTTTTTTTTTTATGAGTATCAATAAATGTATTTATGTCTGATTTTTATATTAAAAAAGTATTAAAACAAACTATTGATTGATGTATTTCTACACAACATTTAACCCCACTCTGACCCGCTATAATAAGGGGAGTCTTTTTCTGTGAGCAAAGCAAGAGCTGTCTGTCAAATGATAGCACAGGAGGTCAGATATACTCATCATTTATAACAAGATGAAGAGGGAGGAAGTCTGCTTACTTGAGCAGGACCAAAGTTGAACTACATGAGTTTAAATAATAAATGCATTAATATGGACCTTCTTACTTAGATAACATTACAGCATTTTGTAGATAAAAAATAAAAAAGATGACAATAGTTACATTTATACGGGTCGTATTCATAAATAGTTTTACGCACTTTTAATAATAATGAAAATTATAATTATTATTATCAGGTGAACAATTAAGGTTTATTAATACCACTTCAGGTTTACTGAAATTTACATAGAAATGATTATATGTATTGAAATACATTTACAGTTAACTATTTTTTTAAATTCAGTCATAAACAATATGCACAAGAATAAATCTTTTATAAGCTCCAGAGATTTATTTCCAATAAATAAATAAATCGAGAACTATTTATTACTATTCTATATGCATTGTTCATGCATTGTTAGAAATGAAGCTACCAGGAAGAAGGCAAGAGGAAGACCAAAGAGGAGGTATGTGGATGCGATAAACAAGGACATGAAGTTAGTGAAGAGGATGTAGAGAATAGGGTCAGGTGGAGACAGATGATTCCCTGTGGCGACCCCTATAAGCGAACAGCCGAAAGGAGAAGAAGATTATGCATTGTTGATATTTATGTGATATATAAGATAATGTTTACTACTAGCAACATTCAATGCAGATAAATATTTATTTTCTATTAAACACACACACATATGTATGTATGGCATAAATAGTGTATAAAGTCATTATTTTTCGTTAAAGGAAGGTTGCAAAAGTTGTTTTATTTCCAGAAATAAATACTAGCGGCAAGCACATTATTCTTTATAGTGTGGATTTTTTTTTTTTTTTTTTTTTACATTGACATTAAAGTTATTTATCTGCAATATTGTTTTTGTATGAATGGTTTGTTGACACCTTACCATCAGCCCATACAGGAAGTGTGTCTTGGAAGCACACAGTTGGTTTCAATGTACAAAACATTATTTCTTTACTGAATTTAACAGACCCAAACAATCACAAAGCCCCTGAGCTCCATGAAGACATGATTTGCTGAGATTGGTGTGGAAAAGCTTGTGGAACCGAAGTCAAGATCAGACATTAAAGGCGGTCATTAAAGGAGTGAAAGCAAATATTTATTAAAAAAAAAAAACCCCACATATGGATGTGAGAGTAGGGTGTCTTAACATTCTTATCTATATAATGTACATCAAAACAATGAGGAATTGGGTTAACTGACTTACTAATCATTTATATGAGAATTACAGAGATGAATGAATTAATAAATGAATAAATAATTGTTAAAAATCTCCATTATATCATATCATAAATGTGATAACATTTAAATAAAAATCAGCCAATCACAACAATTTAAATTTGTAAATAAATACTTTTATACAATCCATTTCTCCTCACTCCAAAACCAAGCGATTAGATTTTAAGGTTCAATTGAATGGAATTCATAGAAACCACTTGATAGTTGTACTGCCGTTCCGACCCAGCTGCATACATTAGCGTAAAGCTAGTGTGAGGTGTGTTTTCTACCTGTGCACACACCTTTAATTGAGGTGATCTTGTAAGGGCCATCTGTCCTTCTGTGCTGTTGCAGATGGGCCTTGTTAACTCAGTCCACTAATAACAGCCCTGTAAATGAGCTGGAGCAGGACGAGCCATTGGGGAAACACACAAGCTCAAGGCAATCTGTGGTGGGCTTAAGCTTTCCGTTGCTTTGTTAGCTAAACAAAGTACTAAAAAAGCCCTCCTTTTTCCTGATCTCCTTAGATAGCACGGTTAAATAAACTGATAAGACCAATAAAGTCTGAAAATACTCATTATATTACTTTTCTTATTTCCTAATACTGATATGCTCTTAACATGAATACTGTTTAGGAAATCTTTAGATGTTCCCACTTTATTATCACCGCATGTTATTTTTCATAACTTTAGAATAAAGTGAGACACCAAATTTATACCACAATTTATTAAACACACTCTATACTCCAGGTTATATGAGTTTGATACACTATATTTACAAATGTTCATAGACGCTCCTCTAGTTCCACTACAAATCAGAACAGACCCTGCTCAAGCCTTTAAGGGACCATAAGCAAAATTTTATTTGATGGCCCCTCGGTGTGATATGACTAATTATTGTAAATCCTTGATTATTGACACATTTAACACACCCATTATCACTTTTATTTTGTTGTAATTGTTTTCCTTACATTATTAAAGGGTTTCACCCTTCTATGCATCCTACATTCGGTTAACATAATATTGCGTTGCCCTTTTATTTTAATTAATGTTGCATTTTTGTATATCTATCTATCTATCTATCTATCTATCTATCTATCTATCTATCTATCTATCTATCTATCTATCTATCTATTTATACACATATACACACACACACACACACACAGTATATATTTTTAAAAAAAAGATCTGTCAACCTGGGGGCCCCCTGGTGGCCATGGGTTCCCTGATCAGCCTCTTATTCGCTTATGCCTTGGAGCCTTGGACCGGCTCTGCATTTGAAGCTTGAACCTAGGATATGTGTTTGTTTAGCTACAATAGTATGAGTGAAGTCAAATATTAACTTCAGGTAAGGAGGTCTGTAGTTCCAGTACATCCCAAAGGTGTTTCAGAGTGTTATAAGTTCAGGCCTTTGTCCAAAACACTCAAGTCTTTCCACTCCTATCATAACACACTATGTCTTAATAGAGCTCAGGGGTTTTGTGCACAGGGGCATTTTCCTACTGCAACGGTGTTTGGGTCTCTTAGTCCCAGTAAAGGAATAATATAATGCTATTAGACACAGAGACATACTAGACAACTGTGTGCTTTCAAATTTCTAGCAAAATTTTGGAGAGAAACCACATTTGGATCTGATGTTAAGGTGTCTGGTTTTCATGCCTCATTTTATTAAAGAAAATATTTAATATTAGAGAAGCTGACATACATATTCATTAAGTGACATTAATTCATATTCATTCATTCACAAATATTCATTAAGAAGAAGAAATGAGTCTGGTTCCTCTCAAGGTTTCCCCGGCTTGCTCACCTGGGACAAACTGAGTTCTGTTTTATTTTCTGCTTATAATTTCATTGATTGTGTAAAGCTGCTTTGTGACAATGACCATTGTAAAAAGCGCTATACAAATACGGTAAAAATAACCCAAATCACACGTTAACTCATAAATACATAAGCAATTTTAATTTAGCAACATCAGCATCATGTTTGTCGTCTAGTGTTCTAATCCTCTTACGTTTTATGTGACGTTTATGTATGTTTTATGTATGTGACCCTTAATATAATAAGCAGTGTTACTATTAATTATAGTTTATTTTATAAAAAGCACTTAGATTTAACTGCAATCATCCTGACATTTTTATCTGTACTGTAAAACATCTTAAATATTTTTATACTTTTATAAAAATTTTATACTAATCTATATATATAAATATATCTATATATATTTATATATATATATATATATATTATATATATATATATATATTTATTTTTTTTTTTTTTTTTTTTTTTTTTTTTTTTTTTTTTTTTTTTTTTTTTTTTTTTTTCTTTTTTTTTCTTTTTTTTTCTTAGTATTAAATCAATGACCAGTCTCTAAATTTCTACAAATGGACACAGCGGTCCATAATAAAGGGTTACAGCCATGAAATCTTAGTAAAGTACGACGATATTTTTTTGATTGTAGGTTAGCTTCTCGTTAACCTCAGACTCTGGTGTGGTTTAAAATTGGGTGAAGGATTGTTTTCTTTTCTTTTCTTCTTTTTTTTTTTCAATCCGAGCCTCACTTTGCATGTTGGTATGGTTTCACATGCAGAGTGAAAGCAGCAGCCGATGGGCACAGAGCGTCCTTGTCTCATGCCTTCCAGTGCCTATGCAAATCTATTGAAATGCAAAAATGAAAATGAGAGCTTTCTCGTTCTTGTCTGCTTATAATATTTTTTTTAACATTTACGCACATTATTGTAGGGTCATTGTAAGTTTGTGCGATATACGGATCCTTTACACTGGGTTTATTTTCTCATTTTTTGTCTTAAATAAAATAAACTGTATGGTTTTAACAACGCTGTTCTTTTGAAGAACTAATGTGTTCTTTTGAGTGAAGAAGCAGTGCTTTGCTAGTATTTGGCATTAAAAATATCTAGTTAAGCCTTTTCTCTTTCATCTGAGGAATCACACAGTAGTGATTTGCTTGGGATGCAAATATTAACCGAAACATACGAGGAGACTAATGAGCTAGAATGCATGGCACAGACGTGGCCTGTGGTCTATTTGAATTTTAGCTCAGCGAGAAGGAAACACGCCCGAGTTGCCACTAGTTTAGGGGATGAGACCTATTAATGGACGTCACCTGCTGACTACTATACTCTTTTTTCCGTTTGCTTTGTTTGCCATGTTTTTGGAAGGCGGGCTAAGAGCAGGTCATCTTTTGCAATGCTAATCGCTATTTTCAAAAGACTTTGTATATCAAATGCATGCTGACTGGTTAGGTTGCTACTGGTACAGTTGTGAAAATGTTGAAAAAATAAAGCTCGTTTGATCCTATGCGTCTCTTTTTTTTTGTCAGGCTAATATTTTTAAAAAGTAGTTGCTTGATATTAATTACAAAAGGTCCTTAAAGGTTACTTCTGAGGAGACAAATCCTATTTCTAAAACTAATGACAGTGTTATAGAGTCAAGTCTACCACAATATGTCTGTCTATCCTTTGAAGTGTGTACACACGTGTGTGTGTATGTGTTTGCGTTTGTACGTATCATATCAGTGTGTACGTTCGCTCCAGTTTTTCTGTGCCTCGGGATAACTATTGTGTCTCGGCCCCAGATGAATAGGCTCTAAGCCCTGTGCAGTCGGCAGCTGTTTCCTTTGAACATGAAGAGACAAAAAAAAAAAAAAAAAAAAGACCCTAAATCTGCTGGCTTCTTTCATCTGTGCATTTGATACCGGTCCTCCTTCTTACTACGCTCTTCTTTCCAGCAGCTCCACTCAATACTGAGGTGTTTCAGCATAATAGAATAAGCACCCGAAAACGACAAACCACAAAAACATTCTGCGTCACAGGATTTCCGTTTGACATAATAAAGCCTTTGATGTGGATTCGGTGTAAGAATTTTGTAGTGTTGGAACCTGGAACTCAAATGGACTGTAATTCTGTTGTGTCCACAAAATAGCCTACGTAAAAATTATGAAAAATTATTCACAAAAAAAAAAGTCTCGCTGTTGTAAAACAACATATCAGTTCAGCTGCAGTCGTGTCATCAGTAGAATGGAGTCCACCTGTGTGCAATTAAAGTGTCATGTGATCTTATATTATATGCACCTGTTACTTTAAGACCCTAGACTTTGCTTAGGAATATTTTAAAAGACAAACAAAATCCTGATGAATAACCAGTTCAAAAAATCTTAAAAATATGAATCAGATTGTAGTTTTTAGTTATTTTGCGTTTATTCAATTGTTTTTAGTTATTTATTATTAAAAACATTAAAAAATATCTATGTATGTACAGTATATTTAGGCTGTCCAGAGATCTTTCCTAATTTGGCCAATTTCGAATAGGACTTTTAATTGTGTTATGCTACTCGTCTGTAAAGTCCAGGGTAATAAAGTGGCCGGTTATCGTGTGAACAGTAAAAACCCCAGCACAAATGAAAGAAAAGTGTCGCACATGTGTGCCAACCAGCCAGTGAAAGCAATAGAATATTTATCCGTAAACATTCTTTTCATTTATATTCAGAATCTTTACAAGCAATTACATGAGTTCGATAATCAGTTTCATCAGTCGACCAAGGTTAATAGGTTGATCACTTTTGCTGATGCTAATGCAGTCATCTGTGTAATAGTTATTTAGTGTTCAAACGACGGGCTATTAAAATTTAGGATAAATTAAAAGTTATTCAACATCCAATAACAACAACTTCTTACATCTTACATCAGGCTTGACCAAACTCAGTCCTGGAGGGCTGGTGTCCTGCAGAGTTTAGCTCTAACACACCTACCAGTAAGTTTCAAGTACACCTAGCAAGATCTCGATTAGTTGGTTCAGGTGTGTTTGATTAGGGTTGGATCTAAACTCTGCAGGACACCAGGCCTCCAGGACCGAATTTGGACACCCCAGTCTTCCATGATACACCAACGTTTTTTTAGGGCTGTGTAAAAATACTGATAAAGATAATTGTTGCAAAACTTGTTTGTAACAATATTCTAACCTTTAATATCGACAGATATTAAAATCGACAGACTAATTCTTTTTAAACAATATAAACGTTTCCGGTTATATTTAGTTAAATACCCTCTGTGTGTGTGTCAAACAAATATTTTCTTTGCTCCTGTAGTTGTCGCTGATAGCTACGGCTACTGTCTCCGAAGCAAAAATGACGGAGAAAAAAATTAGGGCGGTTCTGGCTTTGCATTTGCTGAATGTGTTGCGATATATTGTGATAGTATCATGAGTCTCTTGCCAACAAGCCTCTTGCTTCTTTTCTTTTAAACATAGAAATAATAATTGAGAAGGGTTTCATCCTTCTTTCTTTCTTTCTACAGTTAAACCACTGACCCTGTCGTGTATAAGAATAGAGTTTTAAAGCTAAATATAGCATAAATATAGCTAAATATACCACACATGTGGAGTGTATGTGATCACCAGCAGGACACCCAGCAGCAATCGGACACACTCCCACTCAGCTAGGGCAATTAGGAGAATTTTTAGGGCAGGATTTCTTGGCCGCATTGCGTCTTGAGGCCCGGTATTGTACCAGGCAACGGTTTCCACCAAGCCGTTCTTGCATAACATCTGTTGATAACGCTTGTGCATTTTTCAATGCTGCCTCCCTAGAAGGCTGACATCTTTTCCCACCCATCCTGACTTTACTCATACACAGTAAAACGTTTTCCATAGACACTAAACTCAGGTTGGGGTTTGGAAGGCAGTTATCAATTAAATGCAGTTTTTTGAGCTCTCCAATCAGTCAAAATACTTGTATTAATAGCTGCTTCGATTCTTTGGAATCTTTTTTTTACTTGGACTCTGGTGAAGTCCAGGGCTGGGCCTGTTCTTCCTGAGGTAGGTCACCTGAGGTTACCGCCACTTACACTTTCTCTGGATGTTGCATCACAATTCCCTTTGATTTTGTGCACTCGATTAGCATATCTTCTAACGTGGTATTCTGCGTTTTCGGTCTTATAAATCTAGTTGAACATTAGCTTTCGACGAGACACTTTAGTGAATCTGACTTTTGAATGTTTAATTTAAGATTTTAACATGTTTAAAATGACACTAATATTCCTGTTTCCTATAATAAGCAGTACGGCATTAATGACGCTGATAGCATTAAGCTATACCCACTGCATGGTGCCTTTATTACAGACAGCTTTGTATGCTCTAAATTTTCTTAAGCCCAGGGCCTCTTTATTGAAGAGTTGATCTCTGTACAATGTTTACAGAGCAATAAAAGTCTGACTGCGATACAACGGCGCCTTTTTATTAACACCGTCGTGTGTTAATGTGTAGCTTTTCTCTGAAAGACACACATAGAGAGTGACTAGCATGCAGCTCAGTATGGCCAGGGTTTAGAATTTCAGCTGTTTGGATTTAGGGAAAAAAAAAAGAAAAGAGCTGTGCATATTATTTGCATACAGTAAAATGGGGGCTTTAGTTTGACTTTGGCATTGTGTTGAATTTCCAAGCGCCAAAACGTTCCTGTGATTTTTGGAGACCTTTGACCACTCCGCCTTATAAAGCTAGTAAATTTTATTTATCTGTCATTCATGCCACAAGATCTTAGTGTGCCGTAGTTCTGCATGTTTAACTCGAAGGTGCTTTTTTTCTAAAGCGTCAGTGTATCTAAGGTCTCTCTTTCTTACTGTAAATCACTTTTAATTAGGATTCCTTTTCTTTAGTTATGAGCAACATGAATCTTTCACATCCAAAGCCAAGGACACTGAAAAAAGCATGCGTTAAAAATATTTTTGTTTAAAGTATGTCATTTGAGAAAAAAAGCAAAAAAAAATGTAAAAAAAAATGCATTGTATTTTTATACATAATTCATATACTTATTTTTATACATAATTCATTAGATGCAAATATGGAGGAAATATCGAAATATATTTCGGATATACTATATGAAATTCATGAAATTGAAATTTATCAAGATGAACTATAACTATGGATTTAAGATTTTTTCCTCTTGTTTAAGGTTTAGTGGATCACAAATGCTAAAGCTAATTTTCAACAATGAGTTTCTATTGTACAAAATTAGAATGTTGAAAGGAAATGAGTTATTTTAGCAGGTTATGAAGTATTTTATAGCTACAAGATTATAGCAGTGAAGCTTTTAGCTGAAATCCAGCTTGTTAGTTTTGGAAAAGTATGTTAAATTATAAAAATTTTTTTTTTTAAATGTTTTTCGTTTTGTACAAATACAGTATGTCATTTCTTTCAATGTCCAAAGTCAGTTGGATGCTGGATCACAGCTGCACTGTAGCCTTTGGTTCATGCTAAAATCCACCAAAATCACACCACCCCTATTTTGCATACTGTCTGCATGTAAAATACTTTCAGCAATGTTTAAAGACAGGTGTTCAAGAGCAACAAAACTTTTTCATCAACCTACATACAGATTTATAAAGCCTTAACTCAGCACCATCATCAGCATCATCATTAACTAACTTTATTCAGGTAAAACACATTGTAAGAAAATTGTAATCTTGATTTACTTGATGCCAAAGGTTGACCTACGCCTAAGATAATGAAATTTAATCTCAATTTAACAACAAATCAACTCCTTCTATGTTGCTGTATATGTTTAATGTTAAGTCAAGTTACAAGTTAATTTTCATTCAGAGGTACTTTTAAAATAGTAGCTTAATATATCCAGCTGTCACGATATATTAGATTTCCAATAGTTCCAAAGTTTATATTGAAAAAAAAGCAGTGTGTTGAATCAAATACCTTAAATGCTTTTCACAATAATATATTTATTTTTGACAGAACTGGTGTAATAAATGCATAGATCTTGTACTTAAATATCATTTTTGTAACTACAGTACATTATTTAGATATAGGATTGAAATCGGGGCTAGGGGAATAGTTTTATTCATTTCCCTTTACGCTATTTCATCATTTATTAAGTTTGTAGTCTTTTTGCATTTATTTGGGACCAACTTGTGTAACTTTCTGGTCAGTGTCTTAAGGTTCGGCTTTAGTATTTTTTATAGTATTTAATGTTTGTTCTACGATACACCAATTCTGTTGCTACAAAAAACATCCAAACCATATGATGCTGCCACTGTCATGCTTCATATTTTAGTTGGCGTTCTTTAAATTGAAAGCCTTAATACAAAGAATCCCCCTTAGCCCCTTGAGAATAGGAGAGTAGCTGATAGCAATATACAAACCCAACTTACAGTATAATGAAGTCGGGATATTGTGTAAAATGTAAATAAAAATGAAATACAAAAGATCTGGAAAAGATAAATGGTGCCTCTTTTGAATATTTACTTATTTTAAATTTAAAGCCTGCAACAGGTTCCAAAAGAGCTAAAATAGGGCCAACAAAGATAAGGAATGCGTAACAGGTTAATTGGAAAAAGGTGAGCCTCATAATTGGGTATAAAAAGGAGCATTTTCGAAAGGCTCAGTCATTCACAAGCAAGGGTGTGCTTGCCGTTCACCACAGTTTGAGCAACTATATTATTAAATATTACAACAGTTTTGAAACAACATTCCTCAACATACAGTTGCAAAGAAATTTAAGTTTTCTCTCATCTACATTCCATAATATTATCAAAAATTTAAAAAATGCAGAAAAATCTTTGCATGTAAGCGGCAAGGCCAAAAACCAACACTGAATAGTCGTGACCTTTGATTCCTCAGGCATTAAAAGTAAACTTCATTCTGTAAAGAATATTACCAAAAGGGGTCAGGAACCACTGTGAGTTAACATAGTTTGTTGCAACATCTACAAGTACAGGTTAAAATTGTACCATGCAAAGAGCAAGCCATATAACAACGACTTCTATAAACGAGCCGGCTTCTCTGGCGAAGAGAGAAGATGGACTGGTGCAATGTGAAAATGTCCACTTTTTAAATAGTATTTGTAAATTATGGATGTCTGGGCACCTTTTGCACCTCTGTGAAGGCACTTGCACTTCTGTGCACCTCTTGCACTTGCACCTCTGTGAAGGCACCATTAATGCCAAAGGCTACTTTCAGGTTTTTAAGCAAAATATGCTGCTATTAAAGCAACGTCTTTTTCTGAGACGTCCCTGCTTACTTCAGCAAGACAATGGCAAGCCATATTTCACGTGTTACAACAGCGTGGCACCATAGTAAAAAAAAATGCCGGTAGTAGACTGGCCTGCCGGCAGTCTAGAGCTCTCTTTTATTGAAAATGTTTGCCGCATTTTAAACCGTAAAATACAACAACACAGACCTGGACTGTTGAGATGGGTAAGAATTCCACCTACAGAGGTTTAACAATTACTGTTCTCTTTCCAAATGCTTATTGAGGCATCAAATTGAAAATTAGTCTCCTTACGTCCCAATTCAACTGAAAATCATTGGTTTGTGGGACTATTTTAATAGTGAGTGTTGCTAATGCCTAGAACAACTATAATATGTCCATAACATGTAGAACAACACATGTTGTCCCAGAGTTAGAATAATGTTTCTTCACAGATGGGAGTGTGCGCCCTGCTATATACTGTAACTACAAACATAATGTATCTTATGGTGTTAGGTGTTTGTATTGGTGCATTTTTGCAGGAAATGAGTATAGTCGTGCACTGTCATTACAAAAACTTGTTTATTATTAATAAATGTTTATACCAGTTGTTGTAAATTGTCTTCATGTCATTTGGCCTTTTAATGAATGTTTATCTACCCATATCCATCATTCAGTACACCAGTGTTGGGCAGTAGCCCTAGTACGTTTAATTACATTTCTTAGTAGCGTTTTTGCTATAAAATAGCTATTTAGTAGCAATTTTTTTGTTGTTGATCAAGTAGTCCAGCGGCATCCATACAAACTACATTTACCTACAAGTGATGTTAAGTAAGTAAATTTTGTTCGATGTTAAATTAAATATTAAAAAAATTGCTTTGATGTCATAAGCTACTTTTGCCACGGTGCTCTATCTTAACCTGCTACATTTTCCAAGGGGGTAGCTTCAGTGTAGCTTTAATAGGGCAAAATATATCACCAGGACAGCAGTTTGGTCTCCTGAGATTCCTTCCTTCGTTTCCTAAGATCACAAGTCGTAAGATGGTTATGATAATTTGTGATTTTGTACCTAGCTCTAATGAACACAGGTGCCAGTCGTATATAAGTCCTACTTTCTGTATGATGCATCTCTTTTTTGGATATGAGGCTTCTGAAGGCTTCTGAAAAGGAAATAGATTCGAGATTCTGTTATCTGAGGAGAGACATTTACTGGAACAACAGCATAAACAGACAGTGGATTTTTTGAATGCTGGTGGTATATGGTATAAATATAAGATAATCATCTTTTAACACTGTATTGCCCTAGACAGGGTAACGAGAAGACCTATTGTGTCATATTGAAAACCTTTTTTTGGATTTCTTATTTGATTCTCAGTTTGGATTAAGCTGATTTACCACTCAGTGAACAAACACTGTGCTATCAGTTCCATAGTAACAGGTCCAGAGGGATTTGAGTCTCAGTCTGTCTCTCTGTGATCACAGCTCCCAGTGGGAAAGTTGCATCACACACATCTTGGATGAATTACTTGCTGCTGCTCTTCCATCTGTGTTTTCTTTGTGTTTTCTCATGATCTGAATAACTGAAAAACAATGCAATGTTTTTGTCATGCTAAATACTAAAAAACAGATTAACTTTCATTATTAGATGGATGGATGGGTGGATGGATGGATGGATGGATAGATGGATAGATAGATAGATCGAGGGAGGATTTAGGATGATTCTAAGAGCCCATGCACTTTCGGGGTCCTCAGAGATACTAGCAGTGATGTAATAGTATGTTTGAGGCAGAATGAATATGGTAGTGAGCCCAAAAGTATATTCTTTTATAGGGCCAAAAAAATAGCTAGCAGTGCCCCTGACTGTAGGGATGATTGGCTGCTATGATGGTGCTTCATCCTCCTTGCAATCCTCCTGACTAATAATCCATTTACAATCCGTTTTTTTTTTTACGAAAAGATAGAAAAATGTGTGTACTTATCATTTGTTATTTGGAAAGAATATCTTAAATTATTAGGGAATGGAATACTTTTGTAAGGAATGTAAAATATCCCTATTTACATTTACAGCATTTGGTAGACGCACTTATCCAAAGCAACTCTTTTTTTTAATCTTATTTATAAAACTAAGCAGTTGATGGGTGAGGGCCTTGCTCAGGGACCCAACAGTGGCAGCTTGGTTGTCACCACCTTCGTATTAGCAGTTCAACACCTCAACCAATGGGCCTGTAGCTGCTCTTATCTAAGAGCTAAGAGCAGTGGTGGCTCAAATGGTTAAGACACTTGGCCCTCCACCGTCAGCCTGAGTTGTTGATTTGAAGAACAAAAATACCTAGGTTTAAGCCCCACCACCACCAGCCAGCCACTGTAAGGTCCTTTAGCAAGAGGCTTAACCGTTCCTGCTCCAGGGGCGCTGTATCATAGCTGACCCTGCAGCAAGAGAAACACATCTCTTTTATAAAATAAAGAGAATAAGCTGTTAAATTAAGGCAATTTTATAGAACTAATATCAGAATTCAGGTTGTAAATGTAGGTCACTGTTTCTGGAAGTGTTTAGGCCTTGCTGGCCCTGACTGCACACCACTAGTAGTATATCATAGTAGTACGCGGTATGTAATCATATCTTTACCATCCTAATGATGGAATAAATGCTTTTTGCTTTTATTCATCAAGACAGCAGGTGTGTTTATGCAATATAAGATTATAATGTGTTGTCCTCTGAAATATACACGTGGTTTAACAATGCCACATATGCCCTTAAACCCAGTCATGCAGACATGGCATTTAGCAATGAACAATAACAGGAGCGAACTCTGGGTCAACATCCAACCTGTTTTCAAATAAACTCTTTAGTCCCTGATTTCTCATTCAATATTGTGTGTGTATAAGTGAGTCAGCCCAGGTGTGTTTGATAGTGAGGTTGAGACTATGAGTGGCTTTATTTTAAAATGCATTATGGTGAGTCAACAGCCGGGTAATAGGCTGTCTTTTAAATAGCATCGAATCGATTACATTTTCAATTCACTGATGGTCATGGTGCCTGTATGAGATGGTTCGTTATTGACTGCGATCATGTTTAGCCGAGAATGCAATAATGCATGCTTTATTATTGCCTGAACGTGATTAGGAACAATGAATGTATGAACCGGGCGTCAGTGCTGTAGACGTCCAGATGTTTGTCATTTCAAACTATTTACTCTGTTATCAAGATTTAGCTTCATTATAAATTAAAGTTTTTTTTTGCAATTAATGCTCGACACCATAGAATCATGTTTTAAAATAAAAATAAGAAGTACATTTCTTTGTAGTATTTTATTCATATAATAACATAAAATTCTAGAAAGAAATATTATTTCATAAAATTCTGACATTTCAGAGATTCCTGTCAGGTGAAAACTTGTGGTGTAAACAAAGTGTTTAGCATTAAACCAAATGCACTTTTTTATTCAGTCTAATAGATTATAAGTATATAATTATAATAAATATATAATGATTTGCGTTATAAGTATATATATATATATATATATATATATATATATATATATATATATATATATATATATATATATATATATATATCATTAGTATTGTTATTATCAGTGTTAATGTTATTATAAGATCATATGTACAGTATGATTGACATGGGTGCGGCATATTTCTTTCTGGTACATGTATAGGAGATGGTATTTTTGTAAATATAACGATAATTATATTTTATTTTATAAATTAGATAGTTATTATTTCTCCCTCGCTCTCCAAAATATTATTTTGAATTAAATTAACGATTATTATTATTATTTACTACTAATAATAATATTAATAAAATTTTTGATAACTGTTTCATATTATTCTTTCTTTTTTATGAGATGTACTTGTTTTTCAGAGTTTATTACATAACAATAATAAACAAAATGTTAACTAACAACACAATAATCAAGATTTGGTACAAATACGGTTGGGTTGCATTGCTGCATTGCTGAGTTAACTCAGACGAAGCTGTTCTGACCAGTGCATGATGGAATATTGAGCCAGGCCAGTGTGTATAGAATTTAGTTGACCATATAGTTTAGTTAAGTATGTTAGGCAAGTTAGTTCAGCCATGTGTGTAATTATTTTTTTAAGATTTTTTTGTTTACAACCTGTGATATGATTTGCCGGTGATAACAATGCCACCAAATGGTATATTTTCTCTTTCTAAGCCACCAACAAACAAAAAAAAACACACCCACACAGATGTTCTCTATAGAACTGCCTACCACTATTTATGTACACACAGAACCTTAAAGATATCCATGTTCCTGTTTTGACAAGGCTGCTCTGTTATTATTTTCCGTACATTAAGACATTAGGCGTACATATACAACAAGCATATAACCTTACATATATACAGAGAGAGCGAGAGAAGGAGAGAGAAAGAGAGAGCGAGAGAGAGAGATGTTTTATATTGCCATTATAAATAAAGCTGTGTGTAATTTGTTAACCTGTTGTGGAGAAAAGAAACTGCAGTAATTGCTATGTCTGACTCCTTCCCTCTCTCTTCTATGGTAACCATGTTCCACAGGGACTTTTAGACTCACTAACACACACATGCACAGACAGAAACACACACTACCTGACGGACTCTAGGGGCCAATTACTTGATGGTGAGAGGTGACAATTTGGAGCTGAGCTGTGGGTGCATGTACGCTTGTGAAGCACCAAAGCAGTCACATCACAAGGGCAGAGTGTAGTAATAATTTTTATTTTTTTAAATAATAATGTTTTACAACACGATCTTTCTTAGACTTTAATATTTAAACCTATGTATTGTATTTATTCTGTTAAGTATTGTAAAGCATTTAAGCCTGTCATTTATTTCCATCTTAAAACGAGCTCCTTTATTATATTAACTATGCTAAGCTCTCAATTTCTCAGAAACCATTGCAAATCTCTGTAATTAGCCAGGACGCACCTCAACCCCAGAAACAAAAGCAAAGCAGGTGGAATGACAGACACCTACCTGTAAAGGATAAAAAAAACAGATGTGGGTGAACATATGTGAAGATTTTACAGGCTTAACTTCGGTTTCTTCTGAAAAGGTGTTTGTAGGTCAAGAGATTTTCTGAGCAAAATATTAAGTGAACTAGTTTGTTTTATAATGTGGTGCAGACTATGGTGTAGTATGATATAGACCGGGCTTTAATAACATAGTAAGTTTGTTTTTGAATTATCTCTGTGATGGATAAACTCCAAGATTAGGGGACAATAACAAGTTACACTGCTGTCAGATAAGAACAGAAATGTGGGTTTATCGTGAGAACAGACTCGCTAAATACCGTACAAAAAAGTAACCTTGTTTAAAGATTCTTAATTTTTGCTGCAATCTACAGATGGTTGCACAAAATTTGTCCCTGTATGTACTCTGGACTAGGACTCGACATGGCAATGTGTGCATCTGCAATAGTCCCATTGCAGGATCTGCAGGATCAAGTGAGGGGGATTATAGTTGACTGTAAACCCACGTGGTTTAATTATGGAGTGTATCTAAATCTCATTTGCGTTATTTATCTTTTGCATTTATCTATGCTTATAAATTGTGTATTATAATGCAGTCCCTTCTTTCTGTGTGGAGTTTGCATGTTCTACCCGTGCTTGTGTGGGTTTAGGGTTAGGGGTACTCCAGTTTCCTTCCACAGTCCAAAAACATGTATGTTATGTTGATTGGTGATTCTAAATTACCCATAGGAGTGAGTGTGAGTGTGTGTGTGTGGCCCTGTGGTGGACTGCCGACCTGTCCACGGTGTACCCCTCCTGCCTTTCGCCCTTTCAGAGACGGCTAGGATAGGTTCCATCAGATCCCTGTGACCCTGAATTAGGGAATAAACAGGTATAGAAGATAAATAAATGAATGAATAATCACCCTAATCATTCTAAAATAATGAATTCTTTAAAAAATAAATGTATTTAAATGATCCGGTAAATTTTTTTTCATATTGCAATATAAATCGCAGAAATGTCACTTTTTTTACATTATTATACAGCTTTACTCTTGACCCACAATTCCTTGTGTTAAAAGTTGTAATAATAAGGATTATTTTCTTAGCAGGTTCCCATAAGTCCCTCAATACTAATCAACCTTAATGGTTATTTTAATTTAACATAAGCTTCAAAAATGATAACATCTTATGAAAAACATGTCATCACTAACTGGTTTTAAGATTGTGCCTGTACTTTGATTGACTCCAAGGTCACCCTATTCAAAACAGGAGCCAACAGACATTCCTTGGTATGTGGTAGACAGAATAGTTTGTAACATGTGGATTAACATCTGCAGTAGTTCGTTAATTTAGTCATGTGAACCTGGTCTAAAATCTTACAGGAATATTTCTCAACAAAGAACGAAGATTGAGACGAAATGAATGTCCTCAAAATAAATCTCTGTCTCTTTCATTAACTGCAATGAAACTCATGAAAGGGTTTCTTGGTCACTGTCGGCATCTTCACTCGTAAATCTTGAGCTATTGGAAATGCACTGGGCTGGTGATGAACGTCTCTTTGCGCTGGCCTTGCGTGACAGCCCTGACTGATGCCTATCTATACCCAAATGAGGTTTGGTTGTGCTCCACCGCTTCACTCCAAGCCCTCATTTGGAATGCAAATAAGCAAATGCTAAACAAAGCACACCTTTCAGCAAGGCCAATTTCCTGGCCTCTTTTAGTCGCAGTAAAGGTAGGGGCCTCCACTCCTGGACAGCGAAGGAGACAAGCTTCAACCAGTCGCCCAGCTAATGGAAACGGCTCTTTGTCTGCTGTAGTGCCTCTGCTTCAGTGATCAGATGCACATTATGCTAGGCCTCATAATTCCCCAGAGTGAATGCCTAACTAGAGGACAGATTATGTAGACCCCAAATAAGTACTCTAGACTCAAAAACTCTGGGAATAAAGAAAGTGCACTTTTAGGTTACCCAATTTAGGGCCGTGTTCCCCCCAATCTGCAGGTATTGAGCTAAATAAGATGGTGCGTCACAATTTGACTCTAAATACTATTTGTTATTTTATATTTTGAATCCACATTTAATTTCTTTGCATCAATTCAATTTTGCGTTCATGTGATTCGATTCTGAGTCATGCCAGTTATACCCCTCAGGATACCAGTCCGTTCCTAAAGACAAAGCTGTACTGGTAAAGCGTTTTACTAAGCAAGATTAATTACATAGGTGAGGTAAGCCATTGTGTCTTACACCTCGAAGGATCAGGTAGTCATGGGAAAAACCTCTTACTATTGTCCTGGCATAATATTCATTGTGAGGAAAGTGAGAAATCACTGAGCCGTTAAAATATTTATCATTGTTACAGACGTAAAGCTATAAGACATACAGGCTAGAATCGATACAGGCCACTTTCTGGCATTGGGAAAAGAGAATTTTCATTATTTGACCAAAAATACCCAGAAAACATAGACTAGACGATTATAAAGTATTAAGTTGTTTTACATACATGTAGTTTTTGTCTGGATGATACAATTGCCTAAATCAGTGGATACTGCTGGATAGATAAAGTATCTATCTGTGTTTCCATCTGTCTGTCTGTCTGTAATTTGATAATAATGTGTTTAAATTCTTGACTTATTGGTCTAAGATTTGGGAGCACTGATTTTTAAATTGGAGAAATCAAAAATTAACAGATGATTATATTAAAAATTATATTATATCGAAAACGCATAACTATGACACCCCGCTCTTATGTGAATTCTCAAGTGAAAATGTGGGTCACATGTTGCTGTCTGATTCTATGGCACTTATGGTCTCCTACATTCATCCTTACTAGGAGTAGTGTATTATTTTTAACAAATTATAACTCTTACACTTAAGATCAATATAAAAGCCTTATCCACATTGTTTTAACTACTTCAAACAATTACAATACGAGTTGCAGCCCAGTTAGTCAGCCTGCAGCAGACAGGGATTAAAGGGGATGCCTCCAGGCCCTCCTACACCCACCAGATAATAAGTCCTGTTTCCTGACTAGACTTGTGTTACCCGCTTTTCAGTTTACCTGCTGTCAGTTTTATGGTATAGATTACGAATGTATAGCCTGGGTACTCAGTACTGAGATGAAAAGGGGTAAAGGTCATTTTGTTCAATATCTCAGTGAGAAAAGAGAAAGACTGGCCAGTAAATGCAAACATTTACAATACCTCCAAGAAAACAACAAGGTTTGGTTTCTTTTTAGTATGCAATAGTGCTGTTTGACCACAGAAGCCAGTTTCTAATTCCCATCTGAGCCACACATGCAAAATGAAGCTGACGTCATAAACGTTCGCAAAGCACCTTGGGCTGGAGCAGGTGGAGGCCATCCTCTTCACGGCCAGGATTGGCCAATGACGGGACCACAGACACACCTGTGAGTGCTACAACTTCGAGGGATTGGCCACAGCCTGCAAGTTACACCTGTGGGGGTGGGGGGAAGCGACTATATGTAAACCAAGCCGTTTACAAATTCAGTCTCTCTGCTTATGAGCTTAAACAGGTCGCATGCCTGCAGCAACTTTGACATCTTCAAGAAACAAAGGCTTCAACGTTGACGTTTACCTTGCTCTTGTTATGCATCTACCTTCCAAACGGGATGCAGTCGGCTCCCAAAGCATGGTTGGCCTTCCACCTGAAGCGACGCGTTCTGCAGCGAAAAGAAGGACAAGAAGAAGGAAGAGAGAGAAAAGTCTCAGGCGGCACTGCTGACTTACAATGGTGTCTGATTTCAAGTTCCCCGGACCCCTCTATGAAAGAAACGGGTAACTTTTTCCACTTGAAATGAGTTATTTCTTTGTTTTTTTGCTGCTTAGTTCTCGGCTTTGTAGTAGACTTACTAACTTTCTTTCAGAAGCTAAGCACAATAATAGATTTTTAGCAGTTTTCAGTAAAAGCGGCAATAGAAGAATGGTTATTAGCTTGTTCTGGTAGGACTTTTTAGTCTAAATAGGGTTATATCATATATATGTATCCGATTCCAGGTTATTTAAATAAAAGAATAAGTGAACACAATAGACACAAACACTCATTCCTTGACTGGATAGACCAGTTTGGGCAGGTAGAGGCAAACCGCCAGACTTGTCAATGGGGATAAAACGAGGGCTTTAGCTGCTTTTTTCTACCTGATAACATGCCTGAGAAGGACATTCTTTAAAAGTTCTTAAAAACATGGAAACATCTAAAATTGCTTCCTGGAATCACTACCTGTTATATAATAGATTCAGTGAGTTAGTCTTTGGAAGCGTGTTGTTTTGTTAAATGAGAATGGGATTAAAAAGATCACTTTTAACTTTATATCAAGATTATTATAAAGTCACATATGTTGTGTTTAGGTTTTTTAGATGTTGAGCATGAGCATACAAGCTTTGTTTTGGCGTCGGCTTCTCGATTCAAGACTTCAATGGATGGGTGAAAAGCTTGCCTTAACATGTCTCAACATATTTTAGAATAAACAAAATAGCATCCTATTTATAAGGGGTTTTTTTTTTGTTTTTTTGTTACAATTTTTAGTCCACCATTACCAATGATGATTCTTTAGTGATACTCTTTAAAACTGTCGCAGTTATTTCTTAGTCAAATGTTGTTTAGCGTGTCGTTTGAGAACTAGACAGCATATTGCAGATATTTAAGTTTTTTTTTGGAACGACATATCTGAAAGATATGTCTGGAACACAGAGAAAATGTCCGCCAGGCAGCACAATGGATGCATAGTGAGGTGGAGGATTTTGATTGGTGGGAGGAGGAATATGACTCGGTTTCATTCTTTCATCTGAATGAGTCATTTGTCACAGTTTTATAACACAGGAAGAGCTTTAACGATATCGTGTGTCCATACTGTCGAATAAATCTGGGAATCACCAGATCTCGGTGGAAGGTGATAGAACCTAATGATGGTTTAGATTATACTACATGCTGTGTCCAATATAGAATGTAGGAGTTGGGCAGAGTTCCTGTGTGTGTGTGTGTGTGTGTGTGTGTGTGTTTGTTCCGACACAAGGATAGGGAGAGGAAAATGGAGTGTTAATTACTATGCACAGGTGAGAGGTCAGAGAGGTTCAGCACACTGGCTTTGTTTGCTTACAGACAGCCATTTTAATCTGTGTGGTTAAGCATTCTGCTTCAGTTCATTTTAAGTTCACATGTGGAATGCTTCATCCTGCTGAGGAAGATTCGGTCAGCCATTTTGGATGCTTCTGGATAGACATTTGCTTATTTACAATCATAAATGTATAAATACGTTTCGAGATTGTGACTTCCTCTTTTGGACTACATTCCTCATTTGGCGCAACATGCCTCGATAAACAGGTTTATTTCATGCAAATGCTTTACCTCCTTTTTCTTCCTACCAGCCTGAACGTGAGATTTTCTTAAAATGTAAATGGTTACGAGTTATTCAAACTACATTTTAAACAAGACTTTCTTGGCGCAACAAAGTTAAAGGTGAATTCGTTCGCTTTCCATTGCTGTGTATGGCAATGCTCGGAATGTAATGAGAAAAAAACTTGAAGCACTGAAGCTGTTGGACCTTGTCTTTAAATAAGCATTCGGGTTTCCCTTCTACACGCAGAAAACAAATTATTGATTAAGTTCAGCCTGGTTTACCCTTCAGCTGGATCGTTTTACCGCGGTGTCGCATTCCAGTCAGGAGATACCCGATTACACTTTATTCGTGTAGGCAGTGGGAACAAAAGTCAAACGGCACCTGACTGCAACTCTAAATTTGCTGAAAACTCATTTAAAATGTAAAGAATAGTGTAAAGATGTCTCGTTGTTGACTTCACTCGCTTATACTCATTCAATTTCTCACTCTTTCTTTCTCTCTCCCTCTTTTTTCCTTCTCAGAAGGCCTGCAGCACTGGTTTATAATGCTGATGATTAACTAAATAGAGGCTGCAGTCTGGGAGAGCTGGTCTGCTTGGGGTTTTCATTTCATGGCTCCTGACTGAGCGAGAGGAAGCCGGAGCCTTCTCAGGCGCTTAGTAGAAATTTGAGATTTTTTTTTCTTTCTGTCCCCCCTACTCCCTTTTCTGTCACATTCTTTACCTGAGTCCCTTTCACGACGGTAAGGTTACAGGTTCTCTCCCTCTCTTTCTCTCTTACACTTTCTTTCTCTCTTCTCTCCCTTGTGTACACACACTTTTTTCTCCTCAACTCACCTCTTTTCACTTTTTTTTCCACACCTCTCGCTCCGGCATTTTGTCTTTTGCACATTCTTTACCTTCGTGATTTGTTGTTCTGATGGAAACTGTTCAGTAATTGTTAATGTTCTTTAAACTAATTATGCGCATATTTTATTGACTAGAAAACAAAACTTAAATACGGCAAAGGTAGCTTATAGTATATTTTCTTAGGAACTGTAAAATGATTAACAGGAACTTACTTCAGAAATGATCTATATATGGCTGTAAACTTTAGACGTTATTCAGTAAATGAAAGGTGTGTGTGAAATGACCTTCCACACACAGAAGTTGGCCACAGGTCTGTCGAGTACAGCATTCCTCTACGCTGTTGTCACTGCACACACTGAAGCAGAAAGCTTAGCCTAGCCTAGGGTTAGCCTTAGCCTTTCCAACAATTGGCGACTCTTTTGTGACTTGGAAAATCTAAAAATCGAAACATTTTATGTTCGACATACCGCCTTAAGAAAGGAAGTTCCTTTTGTCCCCTGCAGGTGATAAAGCAACACCCACTCAGGCTTTTGTCTGACTGATGTGTAGCTTGATGTCGTCTAAACATTTTTACCTAGCTTTCTATTGTAAGCTCGCAGTGCTCACACTTTGTCAAATCAGACCCGTCAGAACAGGTTTGGACAATTATTAACTGTCTCGGTGGCCCACTCTCTGCTTCAGATGCGTTTCTTTCACGCAAAGAACAAAGTAGACTACTGCATGTCCCATTCCAGCTATACCTGTTTTTATAGGCAGCCGTTTTTGTTGGTGTGTATCCCCCTCAGTGCCTCAGGGCAGCAGGTTTACTCTGTATGTGTTTGTGTGTGTGTGTTATCAAGCTCAGCTCATCAGAGCTAGACTTTTACTCATTTATGATGGCTACTATCAGATCTGATGCAACACCATGTCACATATTTCTTTTTTTTACCATTTGCACTTACTTGGGCGGCCTTTGCCATCTTACGAGGCAGCATTGGATATCGTCACTCTCTCTAATACTGCCTGGTAATGATGATGAAGGCTCTCTGCTGACTTCGGAAGAAACCAAAGCAAATGCAGAAACGGTTATCTTTGAGTTCTATACGTTTTCTTTAATCCAAAGCCTCTCAAGGATGACCAATGGCACTTAGCACCCATCTTACCTGACAGTGCTGGACTGTCTATCTGTTTTCTAACACTGTCTGGTAACGATGTTTGTTGGGTGACCCAATGACTGCGAAGGATTCTCTCACCACTTTATTCTAGGTAACGTACTTAACATCGTTTTTCCATGCCATTCCAGGTAACCATTTTTTTTTCAGGTGTCACCTCTTTGAGTTGTTTTGTTGCCGTTGCTAATCAGGCATTCAAAAGAAAAGAGAAAACAAACACCTGGAATTGTGCTGCCCACATAATGCCCACATGATACCTTATAACGTTTGTTTGATCTTTATTTTAATTGTTAGGATAACATTTTTTTAAAAGCAGGTGTGTTTTCGATCTATGTTGGCAATACACACAAAGGTTTCCTCTAAATCCTAGCATTTGATATTCCTTGTAATGTTTATATAGTTATAATTTTTGGAAGATTTTCCAGTTAAAACCTTTTGGTTACTGGAGAAACTCCTAAGTAGGGATTTGTATCATGGTTCAAATAATGTTTTTAAAAACATATAGGTTTACTACTTTTTAAGTCTTTATAAGTTAAACCTTCAAGATAAGACCAGGAAAAGTGTGTGTCATGATACCGCACATGGTCCCATGAGTGGCATTGTTCAATGTTCAGTTAGGAAGATTTAATCAAAAGAGAATGGACATGGGGGGTGGGGGTGGATACGGCGGGAGTCCACGCTGCATGACTTTGTTTTATTCACTTCCCTGTCCTTTTTTTTTCGTCTGCTCAGCCCCACCCAGCTTTAGTTAAAGAATCCTGGTCCGTTGGCTGTTAAACCAGACGTGCTGAAAGCGGTTTCCTCATCCCCTCCCTCTGGGTTCTAGGTGGCTTTTGTGATGGCAGCAGAGCTCTGATTGGACAAGCTTGTTTAACCTGCGTGGCACATCCTGCAACTGACATATGAGCTCACCTTAACATGATAAAAATAGAGTTAGTGACACCCTATACTCTGCTCCACCTCTGCCCATTTGCCTGCTTTTGCTCATCTATCGTACTAAATATTAGAAATGACATTTATCCTGACTGATGTAGATGACATTTCCGTGTAGTTTAGCGTCTGAGCAGGGCAAACACATCATCATCATCACATCAACCCGAGAGATGAGTAGCTGTTTAAGTGTCTTTGCTTTTAACAGGATTTAAACAAGGAACTACACACATTCAGTGTTTAACAGAATTTTACACCGCACCCATATTTGGCCATCTGGGGAAGTTTATTTATGTGTCATGCATGTATGAAACTGAGTCACGTTTGTGTTTCTATAAATGTGTGGTACCAAGTCATGTCATTAACTTCATTAACTTTCTTTTATTCTTTTTTTTTTCTTTTGTTCTTCTGTTTTTTCTCTCTGTTCTCTTTGTTTTAAATGCAATTTGAATGACAATGACGGGTGATTTTGTTGCTCTTTAGTCACAGTCTTTTTTCAGATCAATTTCAGCCAAATCGATGATATATTTATCCAAAGCCTGCTGATTGGCGTCTTACCAGACACGGTTAGATCTGATTATTTGTGTCTAATACTGTCTGGTAATGCCGTCCATTACATGGCATCAGCATCCAGATGACAGAAGAATGGAAAGATGCTCAGAGGAGATCATTTATTATTCTTACCAATTACTAACTATGACGTGAAACTGTTTTTTAGATTATTATTATTATTAAGAAAGTAATAATGATAAAGCACGTACAGACAGTCTTAATCATGTTTTTAGTTTAGTCACGCTTTTAAATAGAAATTGTTGGTTAAATCTGTACGAGGAACTATGAACCCAACACTGGAAGACTGCTGCCATTTACAATTCTCTTCCATGTGTCATGAGTCAGAGTTTCTCTCTTCCACTCCTATGAGAGCTGTGAGTCATGTTTGTCTTCCATCATCCTGTCTTCATATATACGTGTTGAGAGGTTATTACAATATAATTACATCCAGTCTTTGTATCAAGCAAGCTTAGGATAAATATGAAAAAAAAGAAGAAAGACACACACACAAAAAAAAAAAAAAGCTTAATATATTATCGTCTATCCTATTCAACCCAGATGACTGTCTTTCCTTTTTTTTCGGGATGGGTTCAGTGGTTTAATCTTGAATGGATGGTATGTATTGAACTAAAAGAAAAATATATATATACGTAAATCAAGCTAAACATTAAAACTTTAATTTTAGCATTTATCTATAATATATGTTTTGGTAAGAGATCTGTTTAAAGGTGTGAGTAAATCCTGGCCTGTCTCTGCTGCTCGCCTGCACATTGTGTTCAGTGTAAAATGCCCGCCTCGAACAGGGAACAGATCTGGTTACATGTGAACAGAGCTCCTTTTTTTAAAAACCTCAATTAACCCACGAGCTCTCCCACTCTTCCAAAAGCTCATTGTGTGTATCCTCCAGCCACAAAGCCAACGATGCATCTATCTAACACAGACACAAGGGCATCTGGAGCTCTGTTTCACCTCATATGCAGGCTTATGCAGGTGCATCTAAAATCTACTGTATATACACTTTTACCTATCTATCTTTCTCTCTCTTTTACTTTTCTATTTAGAACACATTTTCTTTTGTTTATATTAATAATAATAATGACACGTTTTAGGTCTCATTTTTTTAATTTGGTGTTTTATCAAGCAGATGTTCGCACATTAACGTTGCATTAATTATGAGTTATAATAAAAAAAAACAACAAAAAAAAATACCTTGGTGTTTTTGGTGTCTGAGTTTAATTAACTAGAGCAGAGAAACTAGATAATTTTAAGATATTTTATACCTTTTAATGTAAATGATTCAGTGCCTTTTAATGGATGTTTTTTTCTAGTTGTTTATATAGAAGCAAACAAAAGTCACTGATTTGGTTCACTGTATATATTTAACTATTACAGAGCTATTTTCCATCATTAAAGTATAATTACTATTTCTAATCCAACTATAGATTTAGATTAAAGTTAAAAGACAAAAACAACTTTAATCAACAAAGGAATTTCCGCTTAAAATATAGCAAAATACATTACAAAAAACGTTATTGAATATAAAACAGGTTTGTTGTATTTATTTATTTTATATAAACCTGATTCAAATACCGATGAGCCTGCCTGAAATGCGGTAGCCTAGTATAACTGATGACATCACAGCGGAAAAGCCATGTAGGAATCCAGCGCTGGTCTGTGCATGCTCAGTGCAGTCCAACTAGATTCCTTACTCTACTGGGTGAGGTCAAACTCGGTCTGTAAACGAAGTGGAAGAAGTCGAGATTAAGATGAGGGCTAAATGTTCTGTAATACAGTTGTGACATACCTGTTTAGTGATTATGTACTTAGACACACACACACACAGGGAACTTTCTGGAATGTTTAAAAGTCTTTTGTTCTACTAAAATGTCCCAGTATGATGTTTTCTCATGTAAAAATCATTGTCTCATCAACAGAGGCAAGAAGGTTTACAGCAGAGTAGTTATGTAGGGTGAAGCTTTTTAATAAACGTTTGACTAAATGTGTGACAAATAAAAAAAGAAGCATTAATGGTAAATTCGCCACCAAATTTCTAATGTAATGAGATAAAAATTGTACCGATTGTTTACTTCCTAGTAAATGAGGATTAGAAGGGTGATTTTAAAAATGGCTTCATCTAAGCCTTTCTCTCTCTTTCTCTCTCTGTCTCTCTCTTTCTCTGTCTCACATACACACAAATACAAGCAGGATACATGGCTGCAAAACAAGCCTGTTCTCTATATCTCCACTTGCCAAAATACAAGAAAGAAAAAAAAAAAAATCACCCCACTCACCTGCCTGTCCTTGTTAAGAAATAAGACATTTAAGTTCCGGGTCAGAGGATTCACATTTTTTAATAAATTAATAATAAAAGACATGTAATAAAAAAGAATGAGTTTTAAATAATTACTATAGAAATTAAATTTATACTGGGGAAATATACAATACCGCACATGCTAGAAAAACTTGTTCTATAGACTTTTTTTGTACACTACATCATTTACTACCAAACCAAAACAGGTAAGGGTGTGTGTGTGTGTGTGTGTGTGTGTGTGTGTGTGCGTGTTTGCTGACACGGAGAATGGGATTACACTAACTGTCAGTTGGGTCTGGGTGTGTCTTTTTGACTCAACTGTTACGCTGAGCAGTAATTACTGGATTGTATACTTAAAGGCAGTTGCTTAAAATTGCCTGAATCATTTTTTTTAAATTCATGATAAACTTTTAGATGTTTTGGATGTGGAAAGCATAAAAAAACTGTGTAAATTAAAAAAAAATGTTATTACAGGTTTTTAATACGTATTTCATTTATTTTGACCTTTTTCCCAATTAACTTGATTTTGCCAATTCTTTAACCCCTTAAACCTCAGCTTAAATTTACTTACTTGACTTTAACTTGACAGACTTATATTTATATTATTCAGTATTTAGAATAAAAGCAATATGTACATGTGCTGTATGTACAGGAGATGTGAAAGTACTGAGTATCAGATGTTGTGTGTTGGATCATGTGTAAAACATCAAAAATTTATATCTATCTATCTTTCTATCTATCTATCTGTCTGTCTGTCTGTGTGTCTGTCTGTGTGTCTGTCTGTACAGTAGACCCATTTGAATATCATTGAATGCTGCTGTTATATGACCCATATAACAAATCTTTGCCTAGCAAAGCGACTCACAGAAATAAGAATCAAATCTCAGTGTGAGCTTCCTGTGCGGAACCTTAGTCAAAGGAACGAGTGAGAGAGAGAGAGAGAGAGAGAGAGAGAGAGAGAAAATACTGCTCTCATCGTTGGCCTCCACCAACTACTTTAGATAGATAGATAGATAGATAAACAGACAGACAGATAGATAGATCAAGTACACTGCAGTAAGATGTAATAAATACTGTTATATACTACACTATACTTCAGTTTACTACGTCTTAATGTATTCAATTCTAAAGTATACTATGCTTTTTTTAAGTGGGAACCCCAGTAAATGTAAACTCTCCACCTAAACTATGAGGCGCAGATGTATGTATGTATGTCACGATTATGGTTTTTGGGTGGCGATTAATTGTCAATTAAATAATTGCGATTATGGCGATTTATTGCCTGTTTTGGGGCTTTAGCAATTAATTGTTTTGGGGCTTTGACAAATAATAATTAGCAGTATACAATTAACCACTTCACACATTTAAATAAATGAAATCATTATAAATAATAAATAGCAATTATTGTATCTTACAGAAATAAGGATAGGAAATTCTGTAAACAATAAAATAATTACAATAAATTATGACTATAACAGAACAGCCTATAAATGTCAAAAACAGACAAGGCTGGATCCGGTCCCTAATGGCTTGCTAGATTACGGCTAGCAAACATCTTTGTTGTATAAAAAGCGCGGCAGAACAGTGATATTTTAACTTAACACATCTACCTAATTAGAGTAATGTGTTTGCACTCTCTCTCTCTCTCTCTCTCTCTCTCTCTCTCTTCTCTTTTTCTTCCCACTCTATGCTCGCTCCATGGACAAATTAGTGTCCTATTAACTCTCCACTGTGAATATTTTATTATAGATCGATAGTATTTAAGGAAATACCTAATATTTTTTTATTGTGTTATTTCTCTGGGGTTTTAACTGTTTAGCAACATAAGAATTTATTCATGCTCTGTCCAGTTGCATTATGGGCTGTTAACATAAGTGAGAGCGTTAGTGGAGCACAACAAAAAAAACCTGTGACAAACTCATTCGCTACACTTCTCGCTCTGCTCACATACTCTGGTTGGAAGTAGGGTGCTGCAGGTACTACAGCGCCCCCCTCTTGGCTAATAAGAGTGTGCAATAATTGCAGTTGAACACAACGACCACGATTATACGGTTATTTGATAATTGTGACAGCCTTAGCCTGATAGACCGGAATGGCTAACAAACAACGTAAAGCTCATACACGTTTTCTTTTTTAACTTAACAAATGGCAGATAAACTCATTTGACGCTGGATCTTGTTGCCTTGTGGCCATGTTATTTTATAGCTAATTACATACAATAGACTAAAAACCTTAACATGCAAATCCGTTAAACGTAGAGGATCTAATGACAACTAATATTCAAGGGATTTAAACTCGGAGGTTGGTATGGAGAGAATAAGCTATCATTTCCTTTATTCTATTGTTTTATACAAGTCTGTTCACAATGACAGGACGGTTGCTAGGTAACCATGTTCCCAGGCAACACGGTAGTTGTTTACTCTGCTTCTGGTTCGTTTATTCAGCAGACTCAGTGTGCTGCCTCAGTGCTTTTCAGACGACTGTAAATACAGCAAGCCTTAGCAAGCATTTCACCTCATTTAAAATTCATTGATTCTATTATTGAGGTAATAAAATTTAAAAACTTTTTTTTTTTTTGCTGTTAGTGTAACCCTTCTGTATGTTTCGGGGTAGCTACAGACTATTAAAGGTCAGACACTATGCTGTTCTGATCACATCAATCCCTTGTCTTATTTTTTACATTGTAGAAATTAATAAATAGTTTAATGTTATTAGCTAATTTATTATTAGCTACTTCACACACTACTTCCTGCTTGGTGTAAACACATGTTAGTCTAGTTTCTTGCTGGTTTTTATGATGGTGCTTTGTTTTTCTTTTAATACTTTAAAACAGAATTGGTGTTAGTAGTGTATAAATCCTAAATTCTAAGTGTGTTTGAATTAATTCAGAACTTGAGAGACATAATTCAGAAATGTAATGTTTATTCCTAATTATTGAAAAGATATACAAAGGCATCCTAAGTAAATCCTCAAAAGAATATCAGAAATTAACTCAGTGCTGTTAGTTTCATTTTTATATATATTTTTTATTTATTTTTAAAAGTATGCTAATCTATCTTGTTATCTATCTATCTATCTATCTATCTATCTATCTATCTATCTCTCTGTCTGTCTGTCTGCCTTTCTGTCCATCCATCTCTTCTATCTTTCTATCTATCTATCTATCTATCTATCTATCTATTAGAATCTTTTTTCAAAGAAGTGATGTGAGCTGAAGCACAACTGGACACCGACGTTTATTCCCAATATTTTGGTCCCACCATTCACACACTCTGCAGGTGGGCAGGTCTTCATGACACGGCGAGTGGAAAATGCTTTTTCCGCTCCAGTAATCCAGCACAGCAGCAGGCAGTGATCGTGATAGTGATGTCAGCTGGGAGCAGCGTAGAGATTTGTAAGGAGCTACAAGGTGAAGATCATTTTTGCACTGACTCTCTGAAAGACACTGTGGAGAGGCAGGGGAAGGCTGAAGATGAAGAGGGACATCTGCCAGCCGTTCTGGGAAAGACCAGGACACCGGAGCCTGTGGGCAGAGACAAACAACGCAAGAGAACGAAGGTGAAAAAGTCTCTTGGGAAAAGGCGGGATACTCGAGGGACACACCGACAACAGGTGATCCAGGCAGATGGTGCTGCAGCAGGTGTGTGGACGTGTGTGCGTGTAAAGGAGAGGGGAAACACTGTCATTAACTCGGGTGGCTTAACTGCACTGTCTACTTGCTTGCCTGGGCCATATGTTAATTAGTCTCCTGAGACTTGCATTGTCTTCAAAAAAGGAAAGCAAGATTTCTCAGTTAACTAAAGCAAAGTAGATGTGGCGGAAGTGAGACATACCTGTATATTTGCTTCATTATTTAATACCTGACAGGGGGTCAGATTCAAATTGTCCAAACTACAATGGTTTGTTTGTGTCTACAATGGTTAGATTAGTGGCCTTTATGACCTTTTTATCTTTCATATGGTAACAAAACATATTATAGTGTAACCAATTTTTCCATATTAACATAAGTGTGCATCCAAACCACAACTATTTCGGCACCCAACCACGCATCTAAGTGCACATGTACTGACCAGGAATTTACCTTTGCACCACATGTGGGCTCCGACAACTGGAGTTCGATTCCGGCTTGAGTCCTTTCCTGTAACACCACCACTCCACCTTCTTCCCTATTTCATCTCTCCCTCTGTCCTATCAGTTAAAACAAAAAATGCCTCCAAAAGTATCTTTAAAATAAAATAAAAGTAAATTTCAAACAAATATACAAAATAAATATAAACATATAAAATGTTTCCAGTATTAGCTTGTTAGTGTCAGTTTGTCATTATTCATTTCCATGTTTTTATCTGACTGTCATACAACAGCTACCAAACCAGAGGGTTAAACGCTGGCATGCCCATGATTGGCTAGTATTACAGTAAAATATATGCTGTCCCTCTCCGCAAAAAAAAACACGGTAGCCCTAATTTTAATTTCATTTTCTGTAAAAGCTTTTCATAAACATTCTTTAATTTGTGAAAGTGGGTCTCTGTGTATTAAGTTATCACAAAAGCCAATTTCTTTATTCAGACATGTCAGAGATGTTTTGCTCATTTTTCCCTTCTGTAAAACTGTCCAGATTCTACCTGCTTGGTCGAGCAACCTTTAAGTGTGTGTGTGGGTAGGAGGGCTCGAGTAAAGCACCAGAGACGAACTGTACAGATGCACAAGCAACAGCAGCTCACAGACAAGAGCACGGATGAGCCACAGCGATCTGGACCCTTTTTTTATTTTGGAGGAGAAAATGGGGCATCCATGTGAGTGAGTGAGTGAGTGAGTGAGTGAGTGAGTGAGTTATAGAGAGAGAGTGAGTGAGTGAATGAGTAAGTGAGTGAGTTAGAGTGAGTGAGTGAGTGAGTGAGTGAGTGTGAGTAAGTGAGTGAGTGAATAAGAGAGTGAGTGAGTAAGTGAGTGAGTTGAGTGAGTGAATAAGAGAGTGAGTGAGTAAGTGAGTGAGTGACTAAATGTTAGACTGAAAATAAGTAATAAAATTAGTGAGTGAGTGAGTGAGTGAGTGGGTGAGTAAGTGAATGTTAAATGGAGAATAAGTAAGAAAATGAGTGGGTGAGTGAGAGTTAGAATGAGAATAGGGAAGAAAATAAGTGAGTGAGTGCATGAGTGAGTGAGTGAGTGGCTGAATGTTACACTGAAAAGAAGTAATAAAATTAGTGAGTGAGTGAGTGAGTGAGTGAGTGAATGTTAAATGGAGAATAAGTAAGAAAATGAGTGGGTGAGTGAGAGTTAGAATAAGAATAAGGAAGAAAATAAGTGAGTGAGTGCATGAGTGAGTGAGTGGGTGAATGTTAGACTGAGAATGAATAACAAAATGAATAGTTGTAAGTAAGTGAGTGGGTAAGTGAATGAGCAATTGATTGAATGAGTGAGTGAGTGAATAGGTGAGTGAGTGAGTGAGTGAGTGAGAAAATTATTAAGTGAAAAAGTGAGTGAGTGAGAGAGAACTCGAGTAAGTGAAAAAGTGATTGAGTGAGTGAGTGAGTAATTAAATGAGTAAGTGATTGAATGACTTTTATTGATATATAGCGTAATTAAATATATATTAGTATTTTTTTTTAGTTTTGAATATTAATCAAACGTCTATTCTCTTTTAACAGCTGATTAAATGAAAACAGATCTTATGATTTGTTTAAACACCTCAGATATATAAATCTACTGTATATACTCTCACTATGTTATTCAGGGTTGTTTCATACTGTGAAAGCAAAGGCTGGCAGCGTATTTATGATAAAACCCGACTGGACTACAGACTGAAATGGTGCGAAGTGAAATCTTCACGCACATACTTCCACTTCAGGGCAGGTGATTCTGAGCTAAACGATATTTACCAGCAATGCAGTTAATTTTCAGTTATTTATATAGTTAAATTTTTGGTAACCTTGATTTTAGGAAAGCAGCTGGTGTTCCAGATCCCAAACAACAGAACCTTGACCACTAAAATAGGTCTTCTGAACAGTCTCAGAGAGTATGACAGAGTCAGCAGCAAGATCATCCACGGAAAAGGACAAAGGTCAAAAACTTTATTATTTAAACATAATATGTATTATAATTGTGCAAATGGGTGAATTAAACAAAACAATAATGTAATAAGACATTGCGGTAAGAATGTAAAATCATTGCAGTGGTTTTTTTTTTGTGCAGAACCCTAAAGATGGAGGAGTTTATTCCAGAAACATTCTGTATGGAAGTGAAATCGGAGCGGGAAGCTTTCTTCTCCCAGCAAAAGGGTAAGAGGGAACACTGTGATTGTAATTAGACATTTATGGTAGTAGGTACAAGACAAAATAACAATTCAGAAAACGAAAAAACAAATCAGATATCACAATAATTCAGAAAACAAAAAAACAAATCAGATATCACAATAATTCAGAAAACAAAATAACAAATCAGGAAACACAACAATTTAGAAAACAACATAACAAAAGCCTGAAAACTTAATAACAAATCCAAAAATAGTAACAAATCCAAAAACACAACGACAATTCATACAAACCAGGAAAGGTAGGTATAGTGCAAATTAAATTCTTACCGCTGATTGGAAGAGACAGCCATCACTCAAGATATACAAAAAGTAGGAAATTGTGTATCTAACTTTATTCTTTTTTTGTTTATTGTGAATATATATATATATATATATATATATATATATATATATATATATATATATAGCTATGCATACTTAACCTAAGACAATGCTATTAACATCTGTTGAGCCTGGAGTAGTAGTTATCTGCCGTGTGTCTTTTAAAACCTTTTCTTTCCATATAAATTTGGAGAAAAAATATTATTTTATACCACGTTAAAGTTAAAATTGTCACATACATAATACAACATGCAGTAAAAAAGTGAGTAAAGATAAAAATAAATAAAATGTATATAAAAATAAGTAATTATAGTTTATGTGTATACATACACACACTAGAAAAAGTATAGACAATTTTAGAAATTCATACACACAGATATTTTTTTTTTTTTTTACTACAGAAGCCTGTTGTACTTCCTGTATATATTGAGTGACAGAGTTCTCATCCAATCAGTGGTAAGATTTCCATTTGCAAACTATACTATACTATACCTTTTCCGGTTTGTCTGACTAGTTGTTATGTTTTCTGAATTAATTATATAATTTCATTTAAATTAGCATCAATAACAACCAACTGCATGAGATCATGACTGAAAATGTCAAGTGACCTTAGTAACACATTAATAACTATATAAAATGCATTTGAATAATTGTTTCCAGATTAAACAGTTAGTCTTGTGTTCCTGTTGTAGGATTATTCGCTGACAAAAGCACCATATGGATCTGCAAACCCACCGGACTGAACCAGGGTCGAGGCATTTTCCTTCTGCACACACCAGCGGATATTGCGGCCTTCAGAACTAGGATGCAGATGCTAGCAGACAGCAAAGCAAACCATAGGAGTTCTTTCAGTATTTCCAAAGAAATGATTGCTCAACGGTGTGTATGAAAAAGTATCTGCAACTAAAACTAAAATCATTTTTAAATCTATATTTACATAATATAAAAACATTTGCACTTCTGAAGGTACATCCAAAACCCTTTGCTTCTAAAGGGCAAAAAATTTGACGTGAGATCGTACTTTGTTATCGCCTGCACTTCACCATACGTGGTGTTTTTCCGTCACGGTTACGTTCGGCTGACCTGTGACCTTTACAATCCCAACTCTGACAACCTGACGGCACACCTGACCAACCAAGTGAGCCATTATTTATTATCATAATACATTACATATACAATTTGGCCTTAGCCAGCGCTACATGTACATTTATCTCTTTTATAAAACTGACCAATTGGGGGTTGAGGGCCTTGCTCATGGGCCCACAGTGATGGCTTGGTGGTTCTGGGAATTGAACCCTGATCCTTCTGGTAGCACCAACAGCTTAACCACTAAGCCACCACTTCCCTGTTCAAGCTTTTAGAGACAGGATGAAGGGAAATGCGCTCTGGTTTTTTTCTGATCCTATCATCGCCTGCGATTTACCCACAGTATATGCAGAAGAAGAATCCGCTGTACAAGGTGATGAAGGAAGAGACAGTCTGGTCCATGGAACGCTTCAACAGCTACGTTAATGAGAACTACATGGTGCCAAACGGTCTGCCGAGCGACTGGGTTTTAAGTGTTTTTACTGTGCGTTTCAGTTAAGTTTGGTTTCTCAACTCACAACCTATCCAACAATGTTATTTAAGCTGAAAAGAAATGATATATTTCATAGTCGTATCTTTAGGGTAACAGTGTAATGTGCCTGCTATTTGCTTTAGGGTAACAGTGTAATGTGCCTGCTATTTGCCTTAGTAAACAAAAAGTCAATCATTAACACATGAAGTAATTAATACTTAATCTTAGCTAAGAGTACTACATTAATACCCCATTTCCTAGCCATGTGCTGTGCACTGCTTTTATTTATTCATTTATTTATCTTGATTTAATTTTTAAATGTGTTTATATTAATAGCTAAATGTCAAGACAATTAACTTTATCATAAATTCACTAATATACAGTAGATAATTAGCTGCTTTTATGAAATTTTGCCATTGAAAGATTCTTTAAGACAATGAAACTAACAAAAATACTTTATCTTTAAAAAGGAAATTAAATTTACGTTGGTCAAGTGCAAAAAACAATAACAAATCACAAAACAAAATAACAAATTAGAAACGCCACAATTCGTAAAGCAAAATAACAAGTCTGAAAACTAAATAACAAATCCGAAAAACAATAACAATCTCCAAATATATTTATTTATTTATTTATCTTTATTTAATTTTTGAATTTGTTTATATTAATAGTTAAATATCCAGACGTTGAACGCTATATAATTAGCTGCTTCTTTGTAGCCATGTCATTTGAAAAATTATTAAAGACAAAAATTACATCTTTAAAAAATTTACAGTGGCCAACGAGTGCAAAACCAAAATAACGAATCACAAAACAAATAATATATATATATATATATATCTTTATTTTTATTTTTGAATTTGTTTATATTACTAGCTAAAATCCAGATGTTGAAATTGACCAATATACTGTAAATAATTAGCTGCATTTATATAACTATGCAAACGATTCTTAAAGGTTCTTAAAGACAATAAAACAAACAAAAATACATCTTTTTTAAAAAAAAAAAAGAAAGGAAGAAAATTTAGAAAACACAACAATTTATAAAGCATAATAAGAAGTCTGAAAACTAAATAACAAACCCAAAAATAATACCCATCCGGACAAATAATAACAAATCCAAATATATATAAAAAAATCCACCAATTATTTATTTGTTTATTTATTTTTATTTTCTTTTTAGAAATTGTCTATATTGAAAGCTGAAGATCCATATTTTTTACGTAATCATAAATTTACTAATATACTGTAGATAATAAGCTGCATTTATGTAATATGTATCCGTAAAAGTATTGGGATGCCTGACTATCTCATCCATATGTGTTTTATGAACATTCCAAAATTAGTCTCATTCTTTCTCCTACTAAAACATCTAAACATCTGGAAAGACTTTCCAGCAGACCTTGTCTCTGGAGATCACTTGAGTTCTTTAACTTTAACTGTAAAACACCATGTCTTTATGGAGCTCAGGGCTTTTGCTTACAGCTGCTTTCTCATGCTGGAACATGCTGGTGTTTGGGTCTTTTAGTTCCAGTAAAGAAATAATGTTATATTACAACACACAGAGACAGTCCAGTGTGCTTCCAACTTCCTGGCAAGCTTACAATATGTGGATGTGCTGGTAGGGTGTCCACAAACATTTGGCAAAACTAGTGTATGTTTGTGTATCCACAGAGGAGAATGCAGCAGATAATGACTCACTGCTTTCTGGCTGTCAAATCGAAGCTGGAGCGTAAACTGGGCTATTTCGATTTGATTGGCTGTGACTTTCTAATTGATGAAGACTTTAAGGTGAGATAACCACGCTGATAAAGAATAATAATAGCAACAACAAAAACATCAATTACTATAATAATCATAATAATTATTATTTTTTATTATTATTATTACAAATATATCGACTGTCTAAAAGTAAATTCTTACAGCGCTTTTAACTTAAAAGGATACAGAGTTCAAATCCTTAAGAAAAACGTGCAAATAGTCAAAACACCAATAAATTCAAAGGAAACAACACACATGCTGCAAATACTTATTACACAACCCAATACAGAAACACATTTATCATTTAAATGAAATGTTCAATAACCTCACTAGAAAAGCACACTTAATAAACTGACGATCAGCTGCTAGTGTTGCAAAGTAACTACTGATTTTACTGTTAATTAATGTCTAATGTGCAACCCCCCTGGATTGGATTGTCAGTTCATTTAAGACTTTTATTTTTCTAACATTTAGAATGAACGCACCAAAACCCAGTCCCACCCTTTGGTATGTTTTAAACGTTACCCATGCCAGGTCGTTGCCAGGTAACTTCTGTTTCTGCAGCAGTAAACATGTGGTCCCCAGGCCAAACATACTCACTCAATGGATTTAATGCATTTATATGTAAAGAAAAAAAGAAAAGAAAAGAAAAGAGAAGTAAAGATAAGAAAGGAAAAAAGAAAGAAAAGGAAAAGAAAACAAAACAAAACAAAAAAAAAAATGAAAAGCAGTAAACATGTGGTCCCTGGGCCAAACATACTCACTCAATGGATTTTAATGCATTTACATGTGGAAAAAAGAAAAAGAAAGAGAAGTAAAGAAAAGAAAAGGTAAGAAAGGAAAGGAAAAGAAAAAACAAAACAAAAAAAACAAAACAAACAAAACAAAACAAAAAAACCAGAAAAACAGTAAACATGTGGTCCCCGGGCCAAACATACTCACTTTTTAAACATTTACATGGGTGAAAAGAAAAGAAAAGATAAGATAAGAAAAGGAAATGAAAGAAAAGGAAAAGAAACCAAAGGAAAGGAAAGGGAAAGAAAAGAAAAAAAGAAACAAATTTAAGTGGGAGGAAAAACAGTGTTGATTATTACAAGGCATCTTCAGCACACTGGTTCTTCAACACTCTTTAACTGTTCTGAGGGTATAAACATCTTTTACATCAAAAGATATTTCCTTAAATGGTGTATTGATGATGGTGGAGAAACTTTCACTTAATTCAATGCCCAGTTATGTTAAGATCTTGTGGTCCTCATCCCACCAGTGTAACAGTGTAAAGAGGTTAGTGGGGTGGGAGATTATTGTGAAAAAGACTTTAATTATTGATTAATTAGACCAAACCAGAAAAATGTCCATACAGCATAACAGAACCATGTTCATGTCTTAAAATTGTCTCGTCTGTATGTTCTGACATAATTTCAGTAAACAGTGGGGTAGTGGTTAAATTGTTGGACTGCTTATTGGAAGATCGGGGTTAGTTTCCCAGCACCACTAGGTTGCTACTGCTGGGTCCCTGAGCAAGGCTCTTAACCCCTAATTGCTTAGTTGTATAAATGGGATAAATGTAAGTCACTCTGGATAAGGGCATCTGCTCAGGGGCCCAACAGTGGTGGCTTGGTGGAGCTGGGGATACGAACCCACAATCTTCGTATTGGCCAACACCTTAGCCATGAGCCACTACTTCCAAATGTACTAACACTTAATGTACTAACCAAACACTAAAATGTAAATGTACCAATTACTACCAATAGTACAGCCTCAACCTATGTCTAAAAAGAAAAACATAATAGAAGGCTCCCGTTTGCTCTGCAACTTCGACCCAAGATTGGATCTTTTCCTTATAATCTGATTACACAGCGTACATATATGCAAACACATCTTTAATCAAGAAAAACTACAACGAATAACTGATAAAATAGGAACGCTTGTTTGTATTTGGACTGTTTCATCCAATCAGGAAATACGTATGTATGTTATCAAAATCAGTCTTACAGGTATGCCCTAGACCCACATTGCTTGGCTTTTATCTGATCTTTTTGACCCAGCGGGCTCATATTTCTTTTTTTTATGATTAAAAGAAATATATAATTGTGGCTAGTAAGGAAAGAGTGCCATCTAATGGTCATGATTATTATATTACTTTTAAATCATATGTCACATATGAATTATTCAAAATCAATAACCTGTCAAGTATTATAACAGTACTAGTAGGATATACTATTCCCTCCTGTTATGTGCATGCATTATTCCGTGCAGGTCTGGTTGCTAGAGATGAACTGTAATCCTGCCCTTCACACTAACTGTGAAGTGCTTAAAGAGGTGGTTCCCAGAGTAGTCACAGAAACATTAGGTAAGGATGTTTCTTTGTTATTGTTATTTACCTCAGCCAGATGGAAAGATTTGACCTGCATAGTAAAGTATATGTACTTTACTATATGTAGTATATGTACTGGACTTAATGTTTTTTTTTTCAGATCTGACCATAGAGATCTTCAACAAATGCTGCTGTGGCCTGACGCTGATGCCGCTGTGCAGTCAAAAAGACTTTGTGCTACTGCATTGTGGTGACGGTGGAGGCATGTCTGTCAAACAGAGAGGCAGAACAGCAGGACCTCTCAGGACGTCACGCTCCAAACGCTGAGTCAGATCTAAGAAAACACAACAATCTGTCTCGGCGGTAAATTGTTTACCATCTTCCCCTTTGACTATTCCATTCAACACCCCAGGGGCTTTAATCTGTATAGCCCACCTGTACTGCAGCCAAAGTCAAAAGTAGCTAATGAACAAGCTATCGCAGGCCTCTCTGAGGATCTTCAGACACTGCGGATGGTCTTATAGAGAGCCCAAAGATTTTTACAAAGTCATCTGCAATATAGTCTCATGTAACCAGACCGTTAGACTGACGGCAGAAGGTTTAACTGACGTAAGGCAACTGATTTTTGTTCAGCATCAAGAATGAAATAACAGAAGTGGGAAAATGTTAATGATGCACCTACAAAAGCAAAGCAACGTGCAACCACAGTTCACACAGAAATCCAGTAGAATACAACCATTTAAAGTGATTAGCAATCAATCAGCATTTCCACTTTTGTGTGCCATGTGACATTCAGACAACAGTTCACGGACTTGGAATCTGAGGCTTGCTGAAATCTAACAAAGCCATTACCACACACATGGAGTGCACCTGGTAGAAACCTGAGGTGACCTCTGACCTTAGCACACCGGAGCATGTAATGGCAAAGACCACCATTATATCCTCGTCTAGTTTCATGATGAATGAGGACTCCAAAGTCATATGCAAGCTAAAGACTGATGCTCAGTTGTGTAAAAAACGATAAATGTAAGTCGCTCTGGATAAGGGCGTCTGCCAAATGCCATAAATGTAAATTATGTAGAGAAAATGCTTAGAAAGATGGATGGGATCAAGATGGAGATTCATGTTAACATACGATGTGTACTGACAACTGTCTTTAACCTACATGAATAAATTATCAATAATTTTGCCAATAAAAATGCCGTAAGTGCACTGAGATCGAAAGTTAATCATTATGATTTCTAGGAGCATCATGGTCAGCATAGTTTAAATCACATCTCTGTGGTTGTGGTATGACTACCACTTTATTGTTATGTAAGGAAAGATTGCTTTTTTATTACCTTCTGGGTCCAGTTTCTTTAATATTCCTACAACAACCTATAAAGACTGACTGGCATCCCTAATTTGTTTGTTTTAAATAAGTGGTGCTCTGTGATGGGTTGGTGCTTTGTCCCAGGGTATCTCCTCTCATCCAGATTGGGCTCTGAGTTCCGTACAGAATACGTTGTCATAGTCTAAGAATTACAGTTGTATAATATACAAAAATTATTTAAGATTAATTTAAATCTGGGCCCACTAGACTCTGACCTTTAGCTTTAAAGTTTAAGATTTAGCTTAAACTTGTGTTGACACGCCTGCCTGTAAATTTCAAGTCGCAAGACCTTGGTAAAATAGTTCAAATGTGTTTGATTATGGTAAGAGCTAAACTTTGCAGGACACTGGACTTTCAGGACCGAGTTTGGTGACCCCTGATCTACATGATAATAGCTTTAAGAAGTCAAATAGAAAATTCCAATAGTTAAACACTAGTCTTATTACCGAAGTTTGTGATAATGACTAACCCTATTTTTATTTTTATGTTGGTCGTAATTTGTCTCTTGTAAGGGTGGAATGACCTATGATTTTGTTGTGCCAGATCCTGATGCTCTCGCTAGGTCTAAACTGTAGAAGCTGATAATGTATGCTGGGATGACCAGTCTGCCACTTTACAAATCTATTAGGAAGCCCTCAGCACCCAAGCCTTGGATGCTTTCCTAGTCTAATTCCTGGAAGGGTGGAGGACAAACAGCCTGCAGTATAATTCTTCTTGCCATATTAGTGGGCTCTTTATGGATATACCCAGGTTGAGAGTGGAGGAAAGCCTTGACCAGACCGGAAACACAGACCAGGCAGAAAGGTAGAGAAGACAGTGCCGGAAGGTCTTAAACTTGCGAAGGGAGGACAACTACAGGAGAAATACTACCTGTAGGTTCAAGTATTTGACCTCTATCTCCCCTAGTGATTTGAAGGGGGCATACACAGCCCTTCTAGAATCACGTCATGAACCTCAGTTGCTGTGCACCCTAAGGAGTGCCGTAAGCAGCTAAGGCTGCAACGTATAACTTCAGGGTTGAAGGAGTCTCATAGAAGGGGCTCTGGTGTGGAGTATTGTCTCTACAATCTCGGTTGTGGGACCATATGCCCAAAGCTGTGCCTTTTCAGAGGCCTCAGCAGGGGCTTCCCTGGCTCCACTTACATGAGGAGGTTCCCTCTGCTTGAACTCCTCAGGGAAAATCATGCTATTAGGGAGCCTGATCCGAACGTGACCAGACCTGCCCTCATGTGGGCATGACCTCTTTAAAACTTCCAGCAGCAGCGCGATAGGGAGTGGGAAGGCATGGGGAGTTGTGCGCAGACATAGTCTCAGCCAAGTCTGCATAACAAAATCCTATCTGGAGGGGTAGTTTGTGCTAAGTTGTCAGGAACCTTAGTTAGTTGCACACTAGGGTGTGTGAGGAGGTCTGCGCAAATCTAGAAACTGGTCCCGATCTTATGAAGCAGAGCTCGCCCTGGGTTACCGATGGGGGTTCGAACATCCAGTCCACACATGAATGCTGAATGCCCCTACAGTGACTATAGTGGGGAGCCTTGCTTATAAGACGCTACTTCTGATCTGGAGAATAATTTTTTTCACCCTAAACTATTAGACCTTAGACCATGATGCACCTTGCTCGGGATGTGTCGCTTTCCAACTGATTTGGTTTCATACATGCTTCAGACTGCAGTCACGCAGGAAGCATTCCTATAGCGTTTCAATGCAGATTCAGTACCTGTAGTGGAACGGTTCTATGTTTTCTTCCATGTTTGGACATTGTAAAGGAACAGACGGGAGGGGATCCATGTTGCAGCAGAAAGGCTTTAATAACAAAGTAGCGAAATCCAGAAGAGTAGTCAAACGTGAGCAGAGGTCATACACAATAGAGCACAGGCAAACAATCCAAAAAACGATAGGCAAAAGCGTGGTCAAAAAACAGGCAATAATAGAATGAACCATAAACACATAAACAGAAGAAACGCTTAGTAAGTTGCTGGGCAAACAATACTTCGCAACGTGTAGCGATAAGCGCTAGTTTATATAACGCGCCAAACAGGAGGTAACCCCGGAAGTAGAACGCGAAGGTCAGTACTCCGGTGACGGTGCCCTCTGCTGGTTGGGAGACAGATTCCTTACAGTCATAAAGCAGTAAATGTTTTTTTCCATGTTTTAATGTTTGAAACAGTAAATAGGTACTAATTGCAGGTAGTACCTATTTGGGGACAACTGAAGAAATTTTAAACCACAATTGGCATCAGGAATTCAATTTAATGTCCTGGTTAGCCAATGTCTCTGAAATGTATATATTTTATTAAATTGTATTTAAAAAAGATAAGTCAGATGTGGCATATTAGTGTAACACTGGCTAGTTTGAACCAGTGAAAAGGTTAAGCTGTTTTTATCTGTTGATATTTATACTGTTAAAATGAATAGTACAGGTCAATAAATTATCACAGTGTAATAAATTGAATATCAAAATTTTACATCAGGACATCAGGCATGTTGTCACTGACAATTTCTTCTCTTTTTTATTTTATTTGTGATAAATCACTTACCCCAAAGATTGTCGAGCACACATTGGTTAATAACACACCTTGTGGTTAATGTTGTTGTGACTACAAATGTGTCTGTGTTCTTTAGCATGTAATCATTTAATCACAGTATTACTTAAGCAATGTTGGACACACTGGTATATCTCCTCAACATGTCACACTGTATTTAAATATTGTAGATGTAAAAACAGGGTGGAACAGAGACAGAAGTTAAAGCGCTTATGTTGAAACTACCGCAACGCTGATGAGGAAGTTCTCTCGGCCACAGCTGCGTCACTGCTCAAACTAACAGGAAGAAAGCATGCACCACATGGTTCTGCCATATACACTTGCTTGCTTTTTCCAAAATTCTTTTTCTCTATTTTTGGTTCTGCACAAAACGGCTTTGAGGCAAGACCGCTCCTAGACTCTTATTTATCTCTATTTTCCAAGCAGTTTGTGCTGTCTGTTTTCTTTTGGCTAATTAAAGTAGCAGGGTTTGAGACAGGCTGCTAGGGTGTTTTGTGGTCTCTGCTGTCTAGTGCAGTGAAAAAGCCACTGCATTTGAAGAAAAATATTGATACACATGAAGACAGAATTTGGCAGGCATGGGATGTTGCAGCGTCACCCCGATAACCAAAGGAATCGATGATGTGGGTCCAGACGAGATCGAGCTTCTAGAGATTGACGGTGTAGGGTAAGCATGTGAATTTCCATCGGTGTAAAAAACTTTTATTTTTTTTTGACCCAGACAAGTGAAATTTATCTACACTGTCTAGACTTAGGAGTTCATGTTTCAGTATAAACTTCAAGTTTCATTAGTTCATTATTAAAACGGACTTTATGCGATGTCATATTTGCAAGTAATGAACAGGCAAATTCAGAGATGGGGCTAGCATTTTAGGTATTAGAGATTTATCTGAAGTAAATGGCATAAATCAGTTTACATTCGGTTAGTAGACATCAGATAGTTTAGAATTGTTATTTCAAGCATTTCATTGCCCCTGCGCCACTTGTTTTTATAATAATAATAATAATAATAATAATAATAATAATAATCTTGTCTAGGGTGCCTAAAAGTCTATAAACAGCCCTGGGTATCGGTCTTTGGTATTGGAGTGTTTTTACGAGTACGAGTACAAGTACATGCTTATTATCAAGCCAAGTACCAATACTGGTATATCCCTACTAAAAAGATACTTATAACTTTTTATGGCTTAATAAAATTAAATCCAAGTATATTTGGCTTAAACTAACAAAAATTTTGTGTACATTTGGCATACTTGTAGTTTTTTTAAGGATATTTGTAATTATCAGTCAAATAAAGCTAGTCGCATACTTAAACTTTCTGGAAAATGTAAATAATTTTTTTTTGTAGTAACTCAAAAACCTTTGTAATAACTCAACAAACAAAGGTTTCTATCCCACAGTACTACCTAGTATAAGTTTATTTTAAAGTCTACTATCATTTATGTATAATTTACTATTATACAATTATTACAGTTGTACACTTACAATTACACAACTTGTGCACTGATTTTAATACACTCATGACAAAGTAACTTTTGGATTTATGCTTAAACCTTAATTCTGGTGCTAATCAAGGTGTCAATACAGCCTGCAAAATTATTTTGTCTGCCATACCTTACCTAGCTTCTTTTTATTGATTGCATATATTGAGCAAATATGATGAGGTTTTAGGATTACTACACATTTATAGCAAGTAAAATTTACTTTGAGTTATCATCCATTCATTAAAGCCTTTCTGCACCGTATGATACACTGGATCAATTCTCTCGTTAGGAAACTGCAGGGATTAGGCTGGGAGTTAATCCGTAGTTTACACAATGTATGCGTTTAAATGCATTTAAACTATTAGCGTGATAGCGATCAACCACAGCAGCTTTTTAGTAAAAACTTAAAGACGCCCAGGGCAACAAAAAACAACTTAGCTGTGTGCTAAACACACTTCAGAAAGAGAAACAAGGTCAACTTTGCTTACAAACAGAGAATCTTAGTCTGGGGGTCAAGGAGTCTTGAATCACCCCCTTAAATTAATCAGCTTATGTCTAGAGACCCATTTTATAGGGCAAAGCAGATGCCGCAGAAGAAGTAGGCTAGGATAAGACGGCTAATTATGAAGCATGTCCTTTTTCACTGGTCTGGTTTGATGTAGTAGAAGTCTATATCAGTTAATAACTGGTAGAGTTACTAAGATCAGATCAGATCCATATTGATGTATTTATTGATGGAATCTTAGAACTTTATGTTGTCTGAATACTGGCAAATAATGAATAAAAGCGATAGGATATTTTTAAAATAATAGATCTGGGGATCTGAATAATTTTCCTAATTTATTACTTTACTCCATATTAAAAATACTATATTAGTGTAGAGTAACTTATTCTAGTACTATAGAACATGTAGTAAAATTTACTGTGGTGGATACTGTAGTGTTTTTAGATATTCCAAAAATAATTGCAATGATGTGGTGATTTGTTGTGGTAACACATTAACTCTACTCTACTAAAAAAAAAAAAAAAAATACTACTGCATTAATTACTATAGCAATTTCTAAAACTGCACCAATGCAACACACGCAAAATCTTTCAAATTAATAAAACCAATTAACACGTTAACAAAACAATTATTTTTATTACTCATTTTAGTTAAAAAATTTTAGCTGCATTGTTTATCTATTGTCGATCAGACGTTTTTGTCCAATCAGAAATAGGAATCTGACCTTTCATACTGGAACACACCGTTCCCTATTAGCAACTCTGTTTCTGTAACGTTCAGGGTTTTTGGTTTCCTGTTTTTATGTTGTTTTTTATATTTGTTTCATTATGTTTCGGCTAAGCTATGCTATTCTAGCTAAGCAGTTTATGTTTTGTTTACTTCCTGTTTTGTCCTCATGTCTTACTGTCATGTGATTTCCTTTGTCGTTGTGACTTGTTTTTATTGGGTGTTTTCATTTATTGCTTTCAGGTGTGTCTTGTTTGGTTAATGTGTTCAGTGTATATTAACCCCCGTGTTTCCTTGTTTGTGGATTATTGTTTGTGTTCCACTGCAGCGAGTCTGAGTCTGAGTCTGCGTCTGAGTCATGCTAGTGTTTATGTCAAGTCAAGTTACTGTTTGTCAAGTCAAATCAGTGTTAAGTTCATGTTTGTAGTTTTTCTAGTGTTTTTGTAAATAGTCGCCATTATAAATAAACTGCACCTTTGGTTTAATAAGTCTTGCCTCAGTTTGCCTCAAAGTTTCCGTTACAGTTTTCCATATAGCAACTTTTAAAATATTTTTGTTTCCTACAGCTCTTTCTATGGTATAGCGTATTAATTAACCAAGTGTAAATACTACAACAAACTAATTACTTTATTACTACCACAGTCTATGTGGATGAATAAAATTTATTTATAGGTTTTTTTCAATCGTCAAGATTATCAAGTTGTTCCAGAATTAATGAATTACCAGTCTAAGCCAATAAACTGAGTTAAAGTTTTTTTAGTTTGTTTGTAGACAAAAAAGGTTGATCCAGGATTAACAATAGATGTAAATCCATGATCACATCCTACTTGGCAAAATCACATCCAACGTTTTCTAGACATTAAATACTACATTACAATATATGTATTTATACACTATAAGACATGGTACCAGAGTCACTTCTGTATTAATTGACCTATAATAAATATTAATTTATGAATAGCTCAAACCTTAACCAAATAATTAATTAATATGTATTTTACAAATTTTATTTTTTATGTTAAATGGGATGTTTTATGAATACTGTAAATTCAGTTATTACATTAAGAAATTGTCATTTATTGTACATTATTATTAGGTTAATTGTTTTTAAATATTACAGTATAGGCTAATATTATAGGTTAAGTTACAGACGCCCTTATCCAGAGCGATTTACATTTATCTTATTTCTACAACTGAGCAATTAGGGGTCAAGGGTCTTGCTCAGGGGCCCAGCAGTGGTAACTTCTTGATAAAGCTGCGAGTTGAAAACACAATCTTTTGGTTGGTAGTCCAGCACCTTAACCATGAGCCACCAATTTAGTTTATTAAGTAAACCAAACCTACAAAGACTTGACGATTAATACTGCATTCAGTATTTTGTTGTATGACTAATAGAGCATAAGTTTTAAAAATCTATTGTAATAATTTAAATACAAGTGCTTGTTTTTGTAAGTCATCCAATCTACAACTTCTTTATCTGTTGTGTTAAGAGTGTGGACTTTAGGAGAATGCAAGCTGCAGGTGTCACTAAAGACTGACACTGATGAAACTCTTCCACGTTCACCACCTGCCAGGAATCTTGCTAAAGAGGAACACTTGTATAAGGTATATGTAATTCTATTTCTTCTCTGTTACAGATTTCATATACAGTTTATAAAAAGGGATCAAAGCTAAATCTATCTGATATTTGTTGTGACCACCAGCATTGATTTCTTGTGTTATTCATGCACTGGGGTTTTAAAGAGACTGACTTCACATCATAAATATCCTAGAGAGCTTATCTACATTAATTCTGTTTCAGGTATTTCTGTTTTTTCATGTAATCCCACACTGATGATGTTAAGATTATCTTCTCCAGGCTTTGTTCTTTGTTTTGCTGGAATTGTTCTTACTGGCTTTGGAGTTATTGGCATGATACAGCAATTTGGTATCGATCGCATTTGCTGGTGGAATGCATTACAAAATCGTCTGCCTATAGCGTAAGCATTACGAAGACCGTTTATTTGATTTGCATCTACATTCATTTACATATACATTTGGCCCTTATCCAGAGTGATTCACATTTATCTTGTTTATACAACTGAGCAATTAAAGGTTAAGGGCCTTGCTCAGAGGCCCAGTGGTGGCAATGTGGTGGTGCTAGGATTCAAACCCCGGTCTTTCAGGTATCAGTCTAATACCGTAACCCCCGTGCTAACACTTTCTATTTATATATATTGCATATCTGACAATATCTGTGACAATATATGTTCTTCAAATGGTTCAAATGGTCATCTGTCCCAGGCAACTTCTTGACTTGCTTGCCTCATTGCTACATCTCTGTTTGCACCGTGGTTATTAGTGGTACTTGGTGTCTCTGTGGTGTCTCATTTTCTTTGCACTTGTTTTTTTTTACTTCAGGCCTCAAATCCAAACCCTGCAAAAGAGTCTGCTTCAAAAAGAATCTCACAAGTATGTCTGTGCTTTATATACATATATGCAGCATGACTTAGTATAAAAATACTCACCTGTTTAATATAAACTCATTACGGTACCCTAAAACTTTAGAATGTAATGAGGCTCATTGGTTGCAAAAATCTGTTAAACAGGTCCCAAATCCGACTGTAGGTCTAAATTATTTTTAATAAAAGCATGTTTGTTCAATTGCACAGGTTGTAATAATGCTAATGCTAATAACAATGCGAATGAGAAGCATAAGAAAAAGAAGAAGAAGAGAAAGCAAAAACAACAATAAATGTATTATTATTGTTGGTAAAATTCATTTCAAGAAAATATCTTATTTCACTGCATCACACTAAGCTGTCATTGGTGATTTTTTTAAAAACACTTTTTTAGAGTACTTTTTTTATTCCTCACACAACGAATCAGGTTTTACAATAAAAATGTGTTTTCCTGATAATTTTCTAATAATCTGTTGCCTGTTAGGTTGTACTTTGGGGACAAACTAAAGACGAGTTAAACCAAAAGCTGTACACACTTCCTATCCGAGACTGGGAGGGACGGGTGCCACATACCTATGGAGACATTATTTATTCTTCGCTAGTGTTTTTACATAACAGCTACACAAAGGTAAACATTTTTTTTTGTTAAAATATTTGGAGTTCAGGCTTTGAGACTCACACCATGGTTTCCTAAATAAGAAAATCTTAATGAGTCACTCTGTGTGTGTGACAGTGTGTGTGTGGGAGGGAAGATTAAAATAGATAAAAATGAATCTTTTTTTCCACAGGTTTTGACTGAAAGATATCTGGTCCTTTTTTCTTTTCATTTGTTAATTATCGCCCTGGACAACACAACTCATGATTTTATCTATGAGGTAGGATTCCCATCATGTCTTCCTGTCCTGTTTTTATTTAGCAACCGTATGCAGCATTCACATAAAAGGGTTGCCAGATTTGTCTCTTCTTAAAACTTCATTTTATTTCATTTCTTTTGTCGCTTTAAGGCTTTTAAAGGCTTTAAACTATTTCAAGATTTAGAACAACAAACACATTTATATTTGCCTATAAATAGATAGATAGATAGATAGATAGATAGATAGATAGATAGATAGATAGATAGATGTGTAAGGTATTATATATTATATGTATACTGTATAAGGTATTATACTGTGTGTGTGTATGTATATATATATATATATATATATATATATATATATATATATATATATAATACCTTATAGTATAATACCTTACCAACACACCCCCATATTAAAAATGTAATGCAATTCTGACTGTAGAATCATTTAAGATGCAACAATTGACAAAGAGATGCATTCAGTATTACTAATAACATGATGATATATATATAAATATCATATACATTATATATATATATACATAAAATGTAGATAAACAATGCAAATGACTGTACATGTATTACAAGAAATATGACAGATAAAACAAAAAAATGTATTTTATTTATTTATTTATTTGCATGTACACTCTGTTGCACGCTGTGCTGATTCATCATCATATCCTTTTGTGGCATTATTACACCTGTCTCTGTGACCATCCTGTGTTTGCAGGGCATACTTCCTCTCTCAGCAATCCATGTCAAAGTGATTTCTCAGCAGGACCTTTCTTCTCCCATGTTCGAGATCAGCGGTTAGTTAGTTTTCCTGTGTTTAAAACTATACATAAAAGGACTGAGGAATTAATTAATTAATTAATTAAGGACTTTTCTGTCCTTTTTTGTTCTCTACAGGACCCATGGTGGACTCAAAGATTTTCTTATGTGCTAGTGCTGCTGAGCAAAAGATCTGGATAGAGAATATAGAAGACAGGAGAAGCAAGTCCCTCGGACCGCAGCTCAGTCCTTCTCATAGTGCTCTGGCCTACTTGGTACAGCATACACATACAGCCATGTCAGCACTAGTGAAGGAAGTAAAGCCAATAATTTCCTAGTGTCCTTATTTTGTGAAGTAGACAAATAAATACTATTTTACAATTGATCCTTAAACAACTATGAAGGCTTTAAATTTAAAATGTATTAACGGAGAGCAAGCACTAATGGCATGACTTTGTATTCATCTGCTGAAATACAAAATTAATTATTTAACATGGTCAGTAAAAGAATGTGAACTGCTATTTCTGAATCAAATGAAGATTGGGATAAATAAAAAACAGACATACAGACAGACAGACAGACAGACAGACAGACAGACAGACAGATAGATAGATAGATAGATAGATAGATAGATAGATAGATAGATAGATAGATAAGAAGAAAGACAGGCAGGCAAACAGACAGACAGGCAGGCAAATATATAAATAAAGAGACAGACAGACAGTTAGATAGAGGAAAAATAGGAGGGGAAAGATATACTCTATAAGGTCATATAAAAAGCAGTACACTAGTGTATTTTTTAAATGAGGGGTTATAATGTGGTTAATGTGCAATTTGTATGCTAGTATTTGAGGTTTAGTGGTGTAGTTTTTATATAAATATAAAGAAATGAACTGTTCATTTCTTTGGGGGAAGTGGTGGCTTGTGGTTAAGGTGTTGGATTACCAACCCGAAGGTTGTGGGTTCGATTACCAGCCCCCCCGGCAAGCCACCACTGCTGGACCCCCTGAGCAAGGCCCTTAACCCCCAATTGCTCAGTTGTATAACAAAGGAATATTGTAAGTCGCTCTGGATAAGGGCGTCTGCCAAATACTGCAACTGCAAATGCAAATGTAAATGTAAATTTCATTTTAAAGGTAGTAATATGTGTGATATTTTTAATGGCAGACTTTAATGTAACATGTAATTCTGTACAACATTGCAAAATGTTAACGTAAATAAAAATAATTTAAAATTGGCAACCAGTAAAGATGGAAATTAGTGAAGATTTTTATAGGTGGTTACAGTGGCTAAGTGGTTAAGTTGACCCGTGCTCCGGATGTAAGCAGAAACTTCCTCTGTTCTTTTTGAAACAAAAGTAAAAAAAATGTTTACAATACTTTTAACATTTTATTATATCATTGATGGCAAAATGTTTAATAGGTACAGTAAACGATGTGATACAGATTTGTATGTTATTTTTATAATTAAATAAAGAAGCCTTTTTTAAAAAATTATTCCATACCACAGTACATATGGTTAATTTTATTAAAAATGTATTTTTCAAAAGTGTGTAAATTAGCTTAATAGATATCTGACATAGATAATGTCAGTATCTGAAATAGATATCTGAAATAGATTTGACAGTTAAGTTGAAATTACAGCTGCTCTGTACTATATATATATATATATATATATATATATATATATATATATATATATATATATAAAACGATTATACGATAATACGATTAAGATAGTTAAGAAAATTGCCTCAATTGCAGCATCATGAGGACAAAATATCTAATTTGGAAATGCTTATCACTCTCTCTCTGCCTTTCTGTCTCTCAGCTGCCTTGTGATGAAGGCTGGAAGAAGGAGGAGCTAAAACGCTATCTGCTGAGGTCTCCCATATTGCAATGGGAGGGATCCCCTATCCAGCACATGGGTCAGCCTGCTTACCTTTCATTAGTACACATCAGCAATACACAAAGACAGGTGAGTGTATGAAATACATGTGCCGTCTTTCATAGTTTAATTACACAGACGTCTATTAAGGTGAGGGTTTGCCTTTTGCAGGGATGTCACGAGCGTCTCTTTGTGCTCTTTCCTCTGGATCTCCTTATCCTGTCAGTTGACAGTCAACGCCTTTGGGTTAAATATGAGGTAAGATAATATGAGGCATTGTCTTATTGGGAATATTAAAAAATAATTTCTGCTTCGTTAATATGCTGAATTACTTTTTTTCTTGTTTATATTAAGGCCTTGAAAAAGTGTTTAAACATCTACCAATTTTTAAAATCTCGATTTTTATAACACTATAGTCTCTTATCGACTGCTATGTTTTTCAAAAATATAATCAGGAAAGACTAAAACTACATCAAAGTATTTCCATCATCATTTTGATGGAAATACGTTCATAGTTTCCAGTGATAATAATAACGGTTTTATAAATAAACAGTGTTACTAATCGTATTACTTTTTCCATTAACAAATAATCAAACAAATGACTTTTTTCCTCCATTAGAACGTCTCCACTGTTACCGACAATAAAATGCGGCGTTACTATAATTAATCTCACTAAAGCGGTTTTCATACGAGTATCTCTCAGCAAAAAGTGTTTCTCTGGTGTGTGTAGGGTGAGGTGGGACACATAACTGATGATGATTGGTTTGTGAATTTATGAATGAAATTCGGAAGTACTACATGAGTCAGTGATGGCAAGTCCAGCAGGTTTGGAGGTAGCTTTCTCAATCTGGACGTATAAGCACTACTTTTTCTTTCGTTGAGTTGTAAGGCAAGACTGTTTAAGTAACATGCAACTTATGACCAGGAAAAAAGATTCGATGGCAAGCCATTCAATTTATATTTGAACATTTTAAAAAATAACCTGATATTTTCTTTCCCTGGAATGAGTTACATTTATAATTATGTAATTCAGTTTATATTGATAAAAAGTAACTATAACTAATTGTCAGGGTTAGTTACTGATAGTTTTTTTATGTTGAGGTGTCAGACAATGCCTTGGGCAGAGAAATATAATTTTTTTTTTTAGAGATTTTTTTTTTTAGAGATGGACAGTTGCCAGAACGGCCACAGCGAGCCTTAATAGTTTTTTTCTGGATCATAACACATCATATCATTAATATATAATATTATATTTGTTACTGGTAACTGATTATAGGTTTAAATTACAGGGTCGCCTGCCAAGAAAAAGTGTCAGAGCTCTGGAGCGATCTGCTCGCCATGGGAGACTTGAATTTGAGCTCACAGGTAATTCTATAGGTTGGCATTAGGACAACAGTTGTAGGATTGCAATTGCCATAAAATGATTTGCAATGATGTTTTCATTAAAACTTAAAAATTATGTTTATGTATGTCAGAAGGTTTTAAGACATGTCAACAGATGGCAGCAATGATTGCTTGCACACACAGTCACATAGAGCACGGCCTTTCATGCAGCCTTGTACTGCCATCTGTTGGTGTGTCCTGAAACATTTTGATAACCCTCTCATAATGGCCATTTTCAGTGTCAACCAGAAGGGTATAGGTTTTCTTTTTGAGTCTAGTTAAATCATAAGGTTTCTTCCTCTTATTGTATCGAGTTTTTCTATTCCACCATTGCCTCTCTGACTTACTAAATCTACATCTATATAGGTGTTCTGTGAAAAGGTTATTGTTATAAGCTAGTAATAAAGTTGTTACGAGTCAATAATAAAGTTGAACTGAATTTTAATGTTCACCATTTAGTATTAAAACACATTTAAACATTTACAGACAGAGAAGCTTTAAATATTTGTCCACATAAATATTTGTGAGTATTTTATGAACGGGTGCCGCTGGACATTTTAAGTCCTATGAAACACACCCATCCCACACTGTTACTATTAATAAAATCGATCCCTGGGCCCTTCAAAATATCCTGACCCCCCTAGCTGTGCTCTGTGTATGAATATTGTCAGTTGTTTCATACAAGAAAAATACATTTATTAAAGCTTTCCATAACATTTCTATTATATGCTACAGTACCCTACTATTGCTTTTGTATATTATGTAGTGATGCTGAGCCAAGTGTCAGATTTTCTTGACAATGTTGTTATAATACGATTATATCAATGTTTTTATTGCTAAAATTATTTTTGCTATGAGTAATATGGTTTGGGGTGCAATCAGGGTTCCAGCTTCATGGCACTCTGGGGCTGCTGCTAGCAGTTTTGGGCCTAATAAAATTATTTCTATGACATTACAGCTAGTATTGTTACTACTAATAAAACAGATCTTTGGGGGCACCCAAAATGCATTGCCCCTTAGAATAGTCCTAACTTTTCCCTTCTTAGCGGAACCCCAGCACGGGTGCATTGTCATGCTGGAACTGTTTGGGTCTCAGTTTCAGTAAAGCCATGATATAATGCTACAACATACAAAGATATTTCAATGTGTGTGTAAGAAGCAATTTTTAAAAAAGCACTATTTTAGCAAAAAAGCAACTTTGAAAGTTTAATTACTGATGGGGGGGATCCGTCTTAATTATCATATTTTTAATTGACATTTAAAAAAAAAAGTAATGCAGTAGTTCCATTCTAATTACCTTGTAATTAGTTACTTTTATAAAGATGTAACTCAGTTGTTATTTGTGAAAAACTAGTAACTATAACTAATTAATTACTTAGTTAACATACCCAAAACTGATGTTAACAGCCTGTATATGTGTTAATTTTTATTTTATTTATTTATTTATTAAAGGAGAATTGATGGAATCTCTATTGGTCTCATGCACTTTTCCAGAAGACTATCAAAGTTGGATTTTCCAATTACAACAGGTACAAATGTTAAAAGTTGAAAAAAAANAAACTAACCCCACCCCAACCCTAAAACCGATTAGCACCCCGAGCGGAATTTTAATTGTGTCATATTGTCTTACAGCCAGAGAAGACACAAGCCTTTCCTAATCCCACACCTCCACCTCTGATACCAAAGAAGCACAGAAGCTGAAGTTAAAAGCAAAAAATCATGCAACAGTCAGTGCACAGTTTCCTACAGGTTACTTCAGGTTTCGGAGTAATACCTGTCCTGCACATTGAATGTTTTTCCTGTTTTAACACGCCTAATTCAAAATATAATGTGAATAGCCCACTTTATTTTGGACTGTTAAAGCAGGTTAACACTAACATATATAGGGCAAATAGTGCTCCATGACATAGGCTGAGAACCTGTGGTCCAAAAAAAAAGTTGAAAAAAGTCAGATCTTCCATGTAAAGTATAAGATGTCCAGTGAAAATATTTTAGACTTTCATGCAGCAAGTACGTATATGCTTTCCATCGTAATGTAATTAAAAAGCTTAAATTAAAATAAGTCACCTCATTAGACCAGTGAATTCTTGCAAAATGCATGCACATGCCTTTAGTGAACAAAACCACAAACCTGCCATCTTTGATTTCTTATAAAATGCTTCTCGGAGGCGTAATAAATTACTTTTATTAGACACACATTCCTGAGCTGCTGCTGCAGAAGATCTCTCTTATCTTCCTAAATTCAGCTCTTATTCCACAGCCGTCTCTTCTCTGATTTAGAGTAGTCACAAACCCAGAGAAATGATAGCCAAAGCTGGTTGGTATTGCTTTTACAATAAAGCTATTCAGTCTACACTCCATCTCTTGTCTTATTCATGTTTGGGGGCCAGAGATATGATTTTTAAATTCGAATAGCCTTAAGACCTTAGACCCTATAAACATACTATAAATTAGACCCTATAAACATACTATAAAAACAAAATATTAGGACACTTGACCATAACATACGAATGTGGTTTTCAAACATTTTATTCCAATTTTATTCTTAAAATTCCAATTTAAGACTATAATATCATTTTCACACATAAAGTTAAAATTTTTCCATGAAATTTAATATGTTGCTAGATGGATTTGCTTGTATAACCCTAAATTAACTTAAGTGATATCGGGTACTAAAGACAGACAAGAAGGTCTCCGGGGCAGTTGGCGTCCCAGTTTGTTTCAAGGGGTACAATACGGTTGAGGTCAGGGCTCTGTGAAGGACACACAAGTTCTTTTACTCCAGCTATAACACAGCATGTATTTATGAAGCTTAGGGTCTTTGTGCACAAAGGCATTGTCGTTTACATTTACAGCATTCTGCAGAAGCCCTTATCCAGAGCGACAGTTTATACAACTGAGCAATTGGAGGTTAAAGGTCTTGCCCAACAGTGGCAACTTGGTAGTGCGGGGAATCAAACTCCGATCTTCCAATTAGCAGTCCAAAACCTTAACCACTGAGCTACCAATCCCCAACATGCTAGAAAAGTGGATCTTAGTTCCAGTAAAGGGAAATCAAAATGCTTAATTCTGCAGAATCCTAAACAACTGTGTGATTCCAACTGGCAAAGACACAGTGTGCTGGTAAAGTGTCCACAAACTTTTGTCCACAAAATATTTGTGAGTGACAGTTGCATTTATTTTAGAGATAAAACATTTACAAAGATGCAAGACACAGAAATAGAGATTAAATGCTTTTTACAGTCTGTGCTCAGCATAATTAATTTCTCCAAATAGAAATTACAGAAATGTCCACATGAACACCGGTTGAAAGTTTTACCAAAGAAATAATGTTTAAACGGAAAATCGGACGAAACAACTGGTCAAGTAATTTACAGCAAATTATTTATTAGGTTTCATTTCTGTAAAAAAATGCAAAACTTCAGTTGAAAAGTATAAGTGAAGTAAAAATGATCTGTAGTGATATTAAAGAGTGAGAACTTAATATCCCAATATTATGCCGAGGCATTGGACGCATTATCAAATTTATAAATTACACCAGGATTTCAAACATACATCAGGTTTGTATTAAACCCTATTCAAATCAGCGTATTCAATATTCAGCGTTTTGCCCTTTTTTGTCTCTATGTTCAAATTTTGTAAGAGCAACTGTCTATATTCATTAGAGAAATGGTTCAAGGAACAAATTTTGTATTTAGTCTTAGTCTTGATTACGTGTTTCCTGGTCATGGTTTCGTTATGTAGGAAATAAACAAATCTCTAACATTAAAAAAGTCACCAATTAAAAATGATTAAATTTGGCTTACATATTAAAAATATATAAATATATGCATGTTCTGCTACTTCATAAGCTCATATGTACCAGTGAAATAGCTTTACCAAAGCCAAAGGTGAATGTAAATGCTCGCTTATCTTCATTGCTTCAGGGCAGATTCATTGATTTTCTTTTAAAAAGGGGATTTTTTACACCAAACTTTAAACAACTTGTCCAAATAGCTACCCTTAAAGTGGGAAGTAAATGAATTTGATTTCCCCAAACCATTCCTTACAAATGCTACATATCTACAAATGCTACTAGCAACTAAGAACAAAAAGAAATAAGGTTGATACTGTTTTAATATTTTAATGTGCAACTATATTATTGCAACTATGTGCCTACCATTGTGGAAATCAACGCTTATTGTGGAAACCCACATTGATTTTTTTTAACTTCTGAAAACATTCATCAAGCAACATCAAACACATCCTGTCTTTTTGCATAAATCAAGGTTTTAAATAAAAGGATCTCTATTTTACAGGCCTTTACCGAGGCTCCTCTTCCAGTTTCTGGGTGACGCACTTGATGCGAATATTTTCACGAAGATTCCGCAGACGAGCGCTGCGACTCATAATTTCCTCCACATATGTTTTGGGGAACCAGCCCCTTTCTCCATCAGACAACCGGATCCCCTCAATCCATCCTAAGAAGCCAGAAACAAAAAAAACATTTATTGGAAATAGTACGAATTTCAAAATTCGGTAAAACATCCCAAGCCTAGAGTCATCTGAATAAATTTATAAACAATAAAAAATGTACAAAAAATATATAAGTATTCATTATTTAGTGTCCTACCATCACTTGTAATGGTTTTGGCTTGAAGGATATCTGCTTTCTCCAGAGTCAGTTCATCATGTTCCTGGGCCTGGTAGCTCTTAATGCACTGAACCTGAGACAGATCTGCAAAAAATATCACATATCCAGAGCTTAAGTTTAAGTAAAATTCTTTGTTTTTTAATAAAAAATAAATAAGTGATTTACCCTCATTTTCACTAGTGTGCACTATAGTTGGATCAGGAGGAATCATGGCTGTGATCCATCGCTGTTTGCCACTCCTGTCCAGAAGATAAAGTTAGAAGAACAGCAAATGCAGCCAGCACAGATTCAAAAATTGCTAAATTTACACCCAAGCCAGAATCAAACCAAAGCACAACCGTGTATGCCAGCACCTTAACCCACCACACCACAACACAACACCAATCTCTCTCTCTCTCTCTCTCTCTCTCTCTCTCTCTCTCTCTCTATCTATATATATATATATATATATATATATATATATATATATATATATATATATATATATATATATATATATTTATTTATTTATTTATTTTATTGAATTAGCTATTCTAATTAAATAGGGCATTTTTTTGCGATAATGATATATGAGAGTAAAGAGTATGCCAACAATGACTGAAGCCACGAAAATTAAGGAGTTCATTAAATAATTATAGTTTATTACCAAAAACAGATTAAACATTTAGCCTTAAAAAATTAAGACAACTTACAAAAGTTATTTTGAAAACAGCGTCTAAACACAATGTTTAAAAAGGCATAAAACAAAAGTCAAGTGCAGCAGCCATTTTGTTTGCTTTTGTGTTCTCGTGTTAGCACAGGCATCACAACTCGCATTCTGAGCTCAACTTCTGCAATGTTTGTAAATGTTTATTGACATAAATGTGCCTGGACTACATATTTTACTGTATTTAATTGATTTGTTCATCCTTTATTGATTTACCACATATTGATTTCATAGATCAATGGCTTTATAGGCGAGATTTTTTTTACAGTTTTGTGACTGTATGCTGTTCAACAAAGACACTAATTGTACCTGCTGTGTTTGTATCTTAAAATCGTTTGCATCATTTAATCGCAGAAATTTCAAGAATTTCCAAACATATGTAACATATTTACCATTTTCCTTTCTGAGTGCTAATTTCACTCATAAAAGGCAGTGTCTCACCTTAACAGATTAATCCATATCAAGTAAAAATTTCCAGATCTTATCTTCATTATCGACATAAAGTTTCGATAATGTCAGTCCTACTTCAAATACATTTTTTTTGGTTCCTTTATTTTCTGATTTCTTTTATTTGGTTTTTATAACCTCACATTTGTTTCGTTGTTTGTTTGTTAACTCGATTTCTTCAATATACTTTAATATACTGAACAAATGGTAAAAGTTTGTGATATTCTGTTTTCTCATATCCAAGCAAATGATCAGTTCATCTCACAGTAATGCAGCACAAGTCTGTGTGCTGAATAGAATTTACTCACTCTGTTTGTGACTTGAGCAGAATCTGATATTTAATTTGCTGGCCTTCACACAGCTGCAGAAGGAAGATGAAGCCTGAGATGCCTTGAAGCTTCTGACTCAGGTCCTTCACCTTCAGCTCGCCAATCTTTGCATGCACGAATACCATGAATTTCCATGTGCTATTAAGGGGCAGAAACAACAGCACCGTGTAACCATTTTAATATACAGTATGAACTATTCTGTGTGTCAGCCTGATGGTTAGCTGCTTTGCCAGTCAGCAACTAAGGAGTGGTTTAGGAAAATGCTGACTTTTGCTAACTGTTGCACTTTAAGGATATAAAAAAGAAAAAAAAACACATGGAAAACTGATGTACACAGACAAAAAAAGATGTCGTTCTTCCCCATGCTCTCCCCAATTATTTACTCACTCTTTTCTCCGCGAAAGTAAGAGGCAGTCGTTAAACAGGTGCAGATACACTGGCCGTGTAGGCAGTTTCAACTTTGACCCGGATATGCTCATGGTCTGTGTGTCCACTTCTAAGAGCTCACCATGTTTTACTAACCAGCGAGATTGAGAGATAAGAGGGAAAATCTTGAAAAGAGAAGGGGGGTTGGGGGGAGGGGGTTGATAAAAAGAGAGACCGAAATAAGGAACCACATTTACCAAACACATTTATGATAGTATATGTGTAGCCTGTAGTACCTTTCCCTCAAAGTGTATTCTCTTGTTGAGATGAATGAGTTCCTCCATCCTCTTCATAGATTGCACACTGGAGTTACATTCTTTTATTATCTGTATCAGCACATAAGAGCTTCATTAAGAGTTTATGATAAGTCTGGTTATCTCTTAATTATATCTAATATTTTAAATATTACTTTGTCCATATCAAAGTGGTTTAGAGTTTTGATTGGTTAAGGAATAATTATAACGCTTTTACCTTTTTCAGTTCATTAAAGGCTTTGGTGGCTGTGTCCTCATCTCGCGAACCGGGCATCGTTCTCTTTAGAATGTTCTGTAACAAGGTTAAATCAGGCCTATGTTTTGGTCTGTAGAAGTGATTTGGTACATTTGTAAATAAAATATCTACCGTTTTTTGTACAATACCCTGGATTTAATAATGAGGAATGATCAGTAGTTAGTCAGTGGATATGCTGCCCACCTCAACCAGCATTTTGAGCCGCGTTATCCTTTGAAAAGGCAGAATAAGGAAAGATGTGAGAGGAAGGCGCTGGCATATTGGGTCCTCCTCCAGACGGGCAAGGATTCCAGGGAAGCGAGTATTCTCTTGTCTGTAAAAAAAGGATTGATTGCTAGTTAAAGCTAGTTTTCTAGTCTCTTTTAACAGATCAGTACCATTTTTTTATTCCACAACAAGAATTTTTATACAAAGTCAGTGTAGGTTTATGTCAACTCCAAAACCATCTCCTACACTATATCAATAAAATGCACTAGCACTGCTGCATTTGGCAAAAGTTTAACTGCTCACAGAAGCCGTTGGTATGTCTGTTCTTGGTAGGCCTGGTTTGTAACGTAAGGAAGGTAGACCCTCCGTAATGCGGGGCAGTGGTTTAGAACAATGTCGCACACATCAAAACGCAAGATGTCTGCCTCTAACCGCTGCTCAAGGTCCTGGAGAAATCTAGGGAGGAAATACAATAACAAAAGCAAAGGAAGAAAAAGATTGAAATATGTAGTAAGAAACTAAAAGTAACGACTTCCATGTTTACTTCATCGAATCTTGTCTACATACTTTTCACTGACATCTTTGACATCAGGCAATTTGGAGAAAAGCCACTGTTTCTCTTGAGCCCCCAAGCACTCATTCAGCTCTGAAGACATCATGAAGTGGTCAACTGCTATAGTCAAGCTGCGTATGTAAGAAGCTTCACTCGTCACCAGCTCAAACTTAGCCTGAAGTGAGACATTAAAGTACCTATCAAGTTAAGTAAAGTTAAACAATCAGCTAGGTGAAACCCTGAAATTACCTCTTGCAGTTTGCGCTCCTCGTTGCTAAAATTGTCTAGCTGTCCACTGCTGCGAACATCAGGAATGTCCTGCCAGAGTGAGAAGGCAGAACCCCTTGATGAACGAAAGGAGCTGGACGGAGAAAGATTGCTAGGGGATGCACTGTCGCCAGCCCGGTCGTCTTCCATTCCAGGCTCGGCTCCTTGTTGTCTTTGGATCTCACGGTTAATTGCCACATCGCTGTACTCCTGATACAGGACCACTGACACAAAAAAAAACGTTATTATGAAGAAAATGTATATGTAAATCTATTAGCAATGCTTTTTTAAAACTCTTTAAGGTCACACTTACAGCTAGGCAGAAAGCGTGAAAGGCGTTTGGTATTTCGAAGTGGGGTGTCTGCATCCTCATTGATTGAATCTTTTCTCATACTGTGTGGATAACAATAAAAAACAACTATATAGTAAAAATGGTATGATTGTAGTCTGCTGGTGGGGATACTTTGAAAAATGATGTCTGAGGGGGAAAATCACCTAAGCTTGGAGTTTTTTCTGTGCTGTGAAAGAGTGCAATCAGCAGAGGGCAGCGGTGGTGCAGAACCCACCGGGCTGTGTGGTGTGTTGTCACTTGAGCCTGCTGAAAGGCGCTGCCTAGTGTTGGGTTTGTCTACAAACAGAGAAATTGGTGAAGGAGGTGAGCACCATCTGTGTGTTAGAATGATAACATCAGAAAGGGACACTATTTCAAATGGTAGCCAAACTCCTTTCGGAAACCCTTAGTTTAAAGTGGAAATAAAATTATCTCTGAAAGCACTTACAATCTGATCTAGAGTTTACAGACTGGTGACGATCCCGTGAAGCCACACGGGCAGACAGCGACTTTCCCAGCCTTAGGGTAAAAGAGTTTTTTCTCTGTGAGAGCTGTAGGCGTGATATAAGCTCGGAGGCTGAGAATCGCCTGCGTTCGTGGTCTGAGGAACGGGCTCGGGGTAGGTGCATAGGGTGGGAGTGCACATGAGACAGGGAGCAACCACCTAAGAGGGCTGACCCTTGTAGGGTCCCACCGTCCACTGAGTCTGCTTCTTCTATTCCATCCTCACTAGCACTCTCCCCTAATGATGGGTCCACAGTCAGGGGATCCGAAGCCAGCGGTGATGAGGTACAACGAGAAGGAAGAGTGAGTTCTTCGTCTAAATCTAATAAAGAGCTGGAGCTCTGAGATGTCGGCACTGTGGATCCCACTAATCCCAACTCTTCCTCTATGAAGGACTCAAAGGATCCAGGGAACAAGTAGTCACATTCAAGTACTGGACTGTTTAGTGGGTCATCACTTACACTGTCGGGTGAGTACACCCTCATCTTGCGCCCTGTCAAATGAAAAACAAGGTGCAGAACAGGTAAGGGAACAGAATAAAATTTTTCATTTTGGGAATTCATAGTAAAATATACCAGTAAAGCATAAGATAATAAGATAACAATAAATGATAAGACTGTGTAGAATGAGTGGAAATAGGTAACTGTTTATGCTTATTATGGATGAATCAATTAACCGACCGTTTCTTTCTAAGAAAATGACATGCTTTAAAGTAGCTTAATAAAAGTGTTATAACACTTACTAATAGACTTCTCCTTTGTAGATCCTTGTGATGTCCGTCGTTGTAAACGAAATTGCTCATGGCTCTGTTGCTCTGAATATGCTGAAGAGAAGGCAGAACTAAGCTGCTCAGAATCCACAGAGTCCCTGTTACTGGACACAAACAGTGGTGAGAGGGGAAGAAACAAATCTTTGGGAGTACACCGTGGCAAACGTTGTCCAGAGTCTGTCTTAAGTGAGTCTGCACAAGGTGCACTAATGTTATTCTGGTCTTCTTCCACATCCTGATCAAGTCCATCCTCATCAAGTTTCACATGATCTAGACTTGCATGTGTCTCTCCATTTTTGCAGTAGCTTGAGGAAGATCCTATATGAGGCGATTCAGGGGAGCACGGAGAGGAACTGTATCTTCCCAACGACGATGTGGAACTAAATCCATTTGTTTTAGGCTGCTGAAGGTCGATGAAGGCTAAAGTCTCCTGTTGACACACAGCAATGTGCTGGCGCAGGAGAGGCCTGTTCTCCTGGGAGTTGTTTAGAGCCTGGGACTCAGGTGAACCAGGGATCCACATGGCGGAGCTCTCCCCTCTGCAACAGAATGTGTGGAGGTGAGGCTGGAAGTCAAAGAGAGGAGAGAATCCATAGCCAGGGAGCATGTCTTAGATGACACATGGGAACTGTGAAATATATAGGGAGAATTGGTTACTGGACAAATCATAATTGTCATTTTATGTCCTCTATTATAAAAACGTTAGATTTGTCCTAGAGTATGTAAAACAATGCAACAACAATTCAAAAAACACAACAACAATGCAGACAACCCGGAAAAATGGTATAGTTTGAACGAATAGAATATAATTCTTACAGGTGATTGGATGAGATGTCAGTCACTTAATATATAGTAAGTAGGAAATTGTGTATCTAAATTTATTTCATATGCATGTGTGGAGTTCTGTTCACATAAGATCAAGGAACCAAAATTTTTATTGTCAACCAACAAAATGGAATTCATATAACGCTCCTTTGAAGAAGGACATTGACATGCAGTGATTTTGGATATTCTGATAGAATATAATGGCTTAAAAATAGTTTTCAATCTCGTGAAGAACACAGGTATGTTTTAAAGACAAAACTACACATTCATACACAAACAAATGCATTTTTTACTGCAGCAGCCTGCTGTACTTCCTGTAATTCTTGAGTGACAGATGTCTCGTCCAATCAGCGGTAACAATTCCATTTGCAACAAATTGAAAACATTTTTTTTCCTGTTTTTTCTGAATTGTTATTTTGTTTTGGAATTTGTTGTTATTTTCTGAATTGTTTTTGTGTTTTCTAATTTGTTCTTTTGTTTTGCACTTTTTGTCCACTGTAGTTTTCTCAAATTAAGCTATACATTTAATTTAATTACATTAAATGTTTCATAATTGTGAAAATTTTTTACTTTTAGTGGTGTCATACGCAAAGGAACATATCTGTCTGATTGGCTTTGCTATGCCGGGGCAGGCTTGGACACACCATTGCACATCCTAGCGTTGCTGGTTGAAGCTAACTTTAGAGCAGACTGTTCTCTCCCCCCCCCCTGTGTTTGGTTGGGCTCTGACAGAACTATAGCGCTGTGTCTTCTTCCTTTAATTAAAGAGTGTGGTTTCTTAGCTCTCAGCCGCTGTATTTATCCCTCCCCCTCTGCTTCTGCCACGTTCACCCCAGACAGTGTTACTCCTGGCCACTGCAGCACCAGCTTACAGCCAAAGGACACCATCCAGTAGTCCAGTTCGAGAGTGATATTACTGAACAAATTGAAGGGTTTGGTAAAAGCATCTCATTATAAAAAGATCTTATTCTTGTCCTCCACCATCATCATCCATTAATTTGTAGAAACTAGGTCAGTGGATCATCTGCACTTATCACCACTTGTGTCCTAGCTTAAGATTTATAACTTGGCTGCTGTGTTCATAAACATCGGGACAATAACAATAATATGCCCACAAATACACAAGTAGAAATTAAACAATATAAGTAATAATAAGACTAAAAATACAAGACTAAAAATACAATATTATATTAAATAATATTAGTTATATTTAAATTAAAAATAATTGTAAAAAATGTTTGCAGTTGCCTGGCATATATCTTGTTTTTAGTTATTTTTTAACCATGAGGGGGTATCAAAAAGTTTTTAAATACACCAAATGGCAAAACATGCAAGGTTGTGCCCCCTATGACTGTGCGTGCAGCCTGTGCTGCCATCTGTTGGCGAGTCTTGAAACTTTTTGATACCCTCTCATATAATTTAGATGATTTTGGATTGTTTTGGGAAATCTCTTTATATCTATATACCTTAGTAAGTGTAGTAGTAATAATAATAAAGTAAAATAATATATTTTTTTTATTTTGCACAGAACATGAGGATGGAACATTTTGCAATTAAATGTAAATAGAAGGAGAAAAACACAATGTATATTAACAAAATGACATAAACTGTAAAGTAAAAAAAAGACAAAAATGCAAACTAAAAGTGCATTTTCTTTTTCTTTTCCTCTCTCTGGTTTTATTTTTCTTACCAGACTTGAAATCTTACTTCTGCTACTCACAGAAACTAAAGCAAATACACTCATGGGACAAATTTGGCATGACCAGCATAAAAAGATGTTGCACTTGCTTCAAAAATAGTCATGGCCAATTAAAAAAAACATTGCAACCACCACAACTCACACATTACAATCAGGCATACACACAACACAAAGCAGATACTGCACAAATGGCTACCTGTTCCCTGTGCCAAACAAAGGATCTCTTTATTCTTAGATGGAAGGGCTATTAGGTGCACAGGAGATTTCAGAGGGTGTGAGAACAGATTCGTACACACACACACATACATACACACACACTAAGCACAATTTAAAATGAGTGGAGATTTGATCAGTAAACTAAACCCTCTTAGCTACACAGATAACTACAGTACAAAGGTTCCCTCTAAATACAGTCGAGATATGACTTTCCAAAGTTTTACATTCTTTAATTATTAAACCTCCAGAAAGTATCTTGGCGCAATAAAATCAAAGCGTATAGAACCTTACAGTTTGAAATAACGCTTTAATGCTTCACAGTAAAACCCAATTCCATTACACCCTACATTACACCCCATTAGCTTACAATCAATTAAAATTCATGAGGCGTTTATGGTTTTTTGATAATAAAAAAAGAAAACAACATATAATTTGCCTTTCTCTGAAGTTGTTATTTGCGTACGTTTCTTTGGTGCCCTCATTTTCCCTGTAATTTCACTAGGCTCCTTTAAGTCACTGTGTCTGCGTGCTAAATGAATAGACACATGGCAGGCCTTTTATGATGGCTGTGATTAAAGGAGAAAAATTCTTCACTCTGACATGGTGCGTAAGCGCACGCAGACAGTTAAGGCTGTGCTGATCTCTCAGCTGCGAATACCGTCGGTTTCTATGCAATTTTCAATAAACTAATGAGTGTTTGCTCATTGACACGTTGGCGCTTTAAAGTATGTATTATCCACAACAGTGTATGGAGGTTTGGGAGATGTGGGAAATGGCACATGGCTATAAGGATGAAATCTATATTTATCATTTAAACACTATACATTAAGAAGCACTTTACAGTCATCAGAATCAGAAAGAGCTTTATTGGCAAGTAGGTTTGCACTTAAAAGGAATTTGTTGTGGTGACAGAAGCTTCCATTTGTGCAATTCTGAGTAAGGGAGTAATAAAAATTATTAAGACTAAATAAAAGAGAATAAAAGTTTACTGCACATTTTTTTATATATAAAATAATAATAATATAATATATATATATATATATATATATATATATACGCAAATACCAATTATACATCAATATTATATATATATATATATATATATATATATAATTTTTACAATATTAATAATTTAAAAAATGGAAAGCAAAGCTTCCTCTACAATATTAGTGTAGGGTTAGACATGACAAAGCAAAAGCAAAGCTTATTGACAAAGTTTGTAGTGCAAAACTGTTATTAGTAAGCAAACCTAAATTACGTTTTATAAAATCATACCTTAGCAAGTGAAGGTAAAGGTAATGTGGTCAAATGTACTTAACATTCCCAAATATACAACTTATTATTTAAATGTATTAATGTAATTTCCTTATTCTATTATATAAGAAATAATTTAGCTCCTTTATAGTAATAGATTCTCAACAAAGATATGTAAAATTAAATAGGCTAGAAATAGGTTTTATAATCATTTAATAGATTTATTGTAAGAAAAGAAATTATTTAATACATTGAGTACTGTATATCCAGAATGTTTTAATCTGTGTTAATATAATACATTATTTCTGACTCATACTCTCTCTCTCTCTCTCTCTCTCTCTCTCTCTCTCTCTCTCTCTCTCTCGCGCTCTCTCGCACGCGCTCTCTATCGGTTCCAGTGTCCTGTGTAAGCGAATAACTGAATGTTTTCAGTAGGTTTCAGTAAGATTTTGGAGAAAAAAACACAGCTGTAGAGAAATCCAGCAGCAAACTAACTATAATTAGTGTAACCCTAGCAATATATACCCTAGCAGTATATAGTGTAAACCTCTAATGAGGACTTTAAAATAGAAATAATTAAACAGTGTGAAAGTGTAGCGTTAGATACTAAAAACGTATGTAATTATTATATAAGCTAATATCTTTGTATAATTAGTAAGCAAACCTAAATTATATTTTTATTTATTAATCATACTGTTTTACTATGTTTTATTTTTTGTTTGTCTCCAAATCTATTCTACAATTTTTAAGGGCACTATTATATTTTTGTTTAGTGTGGAACATTATTATGGCTGTACTTTATTACTATGTTCGTTGTCTGATTGCAAAACCTGATGAACCATAATACTAATTTATTTATTAGTAATAAGACGTATGCATTGATTTGTCTATTTCAAAAAAGTTGAACACTTTTTCATAGTTAATGGGTTTACTAGAGAACTTTATTGTAAAGTGTTCACAATTTTATTTTGTCATTGTTCTATTAGAAGGCAGCAAATATGCAGGTTAAGAGCGCGGGAAATAAATAAATCTACTATTCACACAAACGAAAATGGGAACACAAACCGCTTCCAGGACGTTAATCCTTGGATAAGTCTTCAAACTTCCTGCCTTCTATTTTGCTCTTTTTAAGGGATTTTCCCTCATCGAGCGTGTCTCTTTGAGTTGCAGAGGCTAGCAGTGTGGTGACACAGGCTTCTGTTTGTGTGTTACATTGCACTGGCCCGAGCTCACACAGCTGCTCTAATTGGCCAGGGTCTGGGTGGTCAGTGAGCTGGGGGCAATCTTCTCCACTAGCATAGAACACATTGCTCAGGAAACCACAAACTTCAGCAAGATGTGACAGGATAATTGGATCGGTGTAATGGTTTTCAAGAATGAGGAAACTCTTAACACGTATCAAAGTTCCCAACTTTATTAGTTTATGATTGGTTTTAAATATTTCATAGTCGTTAATAAACAATAGCGTATGCCAGGGGGATTAAATATTTTCCAGCTAAGACTAAACTGAATTTTTTATTTTAAACAAAAAATCATTTCCATAAAAGCTTATTAATTATTGCAGGTGTGGACTTTACCACCGACAGGGAGAGCAGGAGCAGCTGGGAGTAAAACCTGCTATGTTTACATTTCGGAGGGGGGTCAGAATCTCCCCAAGTGCCTCAGGCCTTCCTCTACTTATTCAACCATGACAGTCACAGAATTCCTGGATTAACCCCTTAGAAAGCATCACCCTCACACAACCCTGCAACACTTGAGAGATGGTGAGAGACAGATTCTGCCCAAAGGAGACAGTCCGGTTATTGAAACATGCCTTGGTGTTCCCATGTCTATGCCAGCCACTTTTGACTATTGCTGACCCGATGACCTCATCGAAAAACAAACTCAGACGATCCTTTGGGCCACTATAACACGTCAACACAAAGACTGCTGTGATTGCTTTCTTTCCAACAAAAAAAGTTGTAGGCATTAGTACACCCTGTGCTGGGAATTCCCTGTTAGTCAGAAATGGAATTATACACAAGACACACACAGAACATGTAAAATGCACTTTGGAAGTAAAAAATAATAAGAATGAACATGATTTGAGGCATATGTAGGTTTTTGGGGGTTTTTTTGCCTTAAACATCCAGGAAAGAAATGGTGTGCCAATGTGCCATTCACACCATCTGGAAAGAACAGAATAGTCTAATTTTGCCTAACAAAGCACTTTACTATAATAATGTTCTAGTGTAATAAAATATCTTTGTTGTACCGCTGTGAACAAAGCCAGCTGAGGGCAATGTGTGAGAAAGTTGAATAAAAAACTAGAGAAATTAGAGTGTGTGTGTGTGTGTGTGTGTACTGCAAATACAATAGTGACAATAAAAAAATCTTATTGACATTAAAAATATTCTAATTACTTCAAGTTTGTCTTTGAGAATGTAACACACTTTTTTTTCGGATTGTTTTTCGGATTGATTATATAATTGATAAGCAGAACGTTATACTAAATGGTTAAAAATGTTAGGACACCTGGGACATCGTATTCTAAATTAATTTCTAAAATATTGTCAATTTTTTCATAATAAATTCTTGTAAGGATTTGCTCACTCCACCCCAACTGGATTAGTGAGTTCAGCCACAAATGTTGGAGGTCTGAGGTGTTTCGGTTTATGCCAAAAGTGTTGAATAAGGTCGAGTCCGAATCAGGGATCTGTAAGGAACATGAAAGTTTTTCCACTCCAACCAGAACACACCGTCTCTTCATGGACCTCAGGTTTTTTTTTCTTTGGATACTTTAATCTTACAGTCTAAAACTGCGGCTTAAGTTTATGTGAACAGTCTGCAGCACTAAAGCTCCCATAATCTAATTTAATAAAAATGTCAATCCTTTCTTAAACAACCTTTGTCAAATCGGTTTAGGTGTTATAAATCATGATGTGCATAACCCAGATTCTAGCAAAACCATTACAGGTATGTATTTGTCAAATAAACATGACAAAAAATATTTTTCTGTTTAATGTTAAAAAGAAGAACAGAATGTAATTTTTGGAAAACAGAAAAAAATTGTTATACAAAAAAAAATTCAGGCAACATTTTGTTTGAATATCATGTGACGTGATCATTTTGTCACTTTTTCCCTTATTATTTTTTTGCTGCTGCTTTATTTTTAATGAAAGCCTAGTTAATGTGTTTTTTTTTCTTTATTTCAAGTAATCCCGCTTTAGCGAGCCGTATAGCTATTTAACTTAAACATGTTCATACAGCAATCTTACATGATTGATTAACACTTTAGTAAAATAAAGACCCAGCTGGTTCGAACCTTGAAATAGAATTACTTATTTGAATATGTTTATACCCCAAAGACTTTAACTGGCACATATAAAAGCAATTTTTAATATTTTTCTTTATTATCTTTCCCCTCTACTTGCATAATTGGCATCTGGAAACATCCTGCAGATGTTCACTGAATTAAAGCTGTTTAAGCAAAGCCAAATGCGTTCTGCAGTGAGATAATGACCCAATTCTGATGAATTCATTTGTACTTCTTGTCCTTTTTAATCATTTTCTCTACCAGCATTGCTACTGAACTAAGCCAAAAATCTTCTCTCTCCCTCTGGGTAATTATCAGGATCGAGGCAGGTAAGAACATGCCACACACGGCTATTTGTTTTGAAATGTGATCAGCCTGTTGAAACCACCTTGAGATTGACCATCCCACAAGCTCTTCTTTAGATTTCTAAATGTGTCTCCTTTTAGTAAAGATGTTAGAATTAAAGTAGACAAATGTAACAGGTCCAAATGGGAACGTACGGAAATGAAATTAAAAACAAAAACTTGTAAAAATCCGATTTATTCTACTCGTTCTGGTTTTGATAAGATTGTTTGTTGTCAAAAAACAAAAACAAATCTCGTCTCCTCAGCTTTTCATGTTTAAACATGGACCGGTGCGTGACACTTGCAGGTCTTTCAAAAGCCTCTTGAAAGCTGACTACACAATAACGGCTTTGCTGTGCTAGCTGCCTGTTCTCTGTGCAGAGTCATTCCCCCAGATAAGTGCCTGAGCAGGGTTTGCACGGTATCATATTAGATGTGATGGGACTTGGCCAAATGGGAGCTTGAAACAGCCTGCAGGCTGCAGAGCTAGACAGGTGTGAGTCAGGGAAGGGCCTTTTACACATACCTGCAGGCTTATTAAGGATCGCTTTTCAAAGACAAACCCACACACATAGAGACACGAACAAAAACTCACAAGAAAATCCCTCAAATAGTGGTCAGTACGGGGAGTGGAGGGAATAGAAAATGGCAGTTTTTGAATCCGCCTTTGTGTGCGCGTGTGTGTGTGTATGTGTGTAAATGAATCCCATCAGTTGCAGCAACGGAGCATGGGATTAGCTAGTAATGTTTAATGAGACATGAGCAGTATTAATGACCGAGGTCATGCTTTATATTTTTAGAATGACTTTATTTGCACAAACCTCAAGATCAATAATGTGTAGTCCCACAGATCAAAACGAACAAAACTTTGCTAATGTAAAATGAAAAGGAGATGACAGGGCTTTTAGTATAGGAGAGATTAAATGACAACCCATACAAGTGTTAATAAAGGTCCAAAAATATCTAAATGTTGACCCATCTAAAGAACAAACAAGCCCAAAAGACAGTACAAATTCATTTTCATGACCAGTCTCTGTAAACCTCAAACCGCCTCCCCACCTTGTTACCAACAGGTCTCAGATATGCAGACACTTTCTGCATTCCCCAAATAACTAAGCTCTTGTCATTCCACTTAAATTGCCCAGCAAGCTGTGGTGGGAGACGAACACAGAGCCTTGTGTGCCTCAGCTCATGCAACAGAACAACAGACTCCGTTTTTGTGGCTCCATCCTGGTTTCTGGTGCCACAGCAACTTGCCCCAGGTGAGGCTTCAGAAGGTCAAACCCTCCAACCCCCCATGAGCCCTGCTCCTCTTCCCTCACCATCTACTCATTTTGCAGGAGATCTCTAGCAACCCTGTGCATGCTATTAACAATAAGCCAGGCAAACACAGTTGAGTGAAATGGCATTAGCAACAAAGACAGGTACCCCTGTGGGCCTCTTCCAGCCGTTTTAGCCCCACTGACCCAAAAATCATGGACTGACAGACGGGCTAAAAAGGGAGGAGGCACTATAAGTAAAGCCACAGCGTCCTATTTAAGCAAATCTGGAGTCCAAGTACAGGTAAGTGCAGATCCATAGCTGAGTTGCCTCCTCTGACTGACAGGTGATGGGGCAGGTGCGCTAAAATAAGTGCACAAGAAGGGGGAGACTAGGGAGGAGGGGTAGATTGAAGGGTTGAGGGAGAACAGGGAGGTAAATTAAACTGTAAATCAGACAAGACTTGTTGCGTTAAAGGTGAATTCCTACAGTAACAAAAACTGCCGTGGGATCTGCAGTAGCTTATTGTGAAGATACAAAATTAGGCTAAAAAAGTGTTTTATTTCTGCAGTGAAAAACAAGTAATGTAGGAAGTAAATTGTCCGTGTCACTAAAGGTGCTTAGGAGTGACTGTAAATCAGTTTCGCTATTTTACAATTTACAATATGTCTATGGAAATAATACAATAGCTAACAATTGATGCACGTTTAGGTTAGATAAAAGATGTTGAATGAATCAATAAGCCAAGTTTGTTTTAGTGTGAACTTTTTATACCGTCCTGTAGCTATGAGGCTACAGTAAAATATTGTACATTTCAGTTGACACCAACGACTAGAGCTGTGTATTAGCAAAGCCTTTACGATACAATTAAATATCGCAATACATGGGTCACGATGCAAAATATAGCTAAATATTGCAATACGAATACAAACTGCAATACATCGCAAAACTTAAATTAAAAAAAAATTAAAAAACCCCGAAGGTGTCCTTTTTTTTTCTGCCACGCTTACTAAGACAATAGACATATGTGTCAGCAACAACTACACAGGAGCGGAGTAGGAAGTTTATCGACACAAACTGCAGGTTTTAATTAAATATTAACGTAAATTAATTTAAAACGTTATTTCAATATGTATATAGATGTTAAAAAAGCGATACATTTTCTAGCTGTATCGATATTTTTAAACAGTCCTACTAGAGACAATTGTGTCCCGTGTCGCAAGTTTAATGAGGCAGGTAGTGGCGCTTCTTTGCAGCCAATCAGTGATCTGCAGTGTTTACACATCACATTTTGGTAATGCTGCAGCCATGATATGGTACTAAAAACGAACTAGTACTAGATACTGTACACAAGCCCCCCCCCCTTTTTACTATGCAGTGGAAAAGCGCCATATAGGTATTTGATAAACAAGGACTAGTTTGAGGTCTAATGCTTCCTAAAAGTAAATAAATAAATAAATAGTGAGTGATTAGTTGAAGCATGTTTGGTTTGATGTTAATGTTAATCCCCGCTAATAATTTTGGACCACCAAAGCAGAGCAAAATGTTGCAGGTCTGAAGAATGTTTTGTTCAATTATTTTACACAATTTTAAGTGTAAATTTTTAACCGTGAATAAAGCCTACATTATGAATAGAGACTGAAGTGTGTGAAGCATATAGGTATTACATGACAATCATTCTTTCTGTAACATCACTATGGGTTCTACAGCATGAAATACTGTACTGTAATAAACTTTCTAATCTAAGGTATGTAGCTAGGATGTAATAGAATACTTTAAGTTAATAAAGGGCTACACAAGGGCATGCCTTAAGTGTTAGCAAAGTCATGTCTGAACTATGTTTTTAAGAAGACACCATCCTATTATACATGGTTGTCTTCCCACATCTGCTTCTGAGATGTAATTAGTTGGGTTTGAGGAGGACATTATTGTGTGCCAGACAAACACATGAGAGAGTAAATAAGCGAAGTGTAAGTCACAAAGTCGACTCTGAGTCATATACACAAACAGAAACTGGCAGAGCTGGGTACAACAAAGTGAGAATGTGATTGCTTTTCTTTTGCTATGACTTCCTTTACTGTCTTATATCATTTTAAAGAAAATTAGCACAACCTTTATGGAAGTATCCCATGTTCTAACACCACATCGGGAACAGAAACTATCCCCTTTTTTTTCCTTGACCCTAGTCCATGCTGCATAATGAAATTATCTCACATGACCTCCATAGAGAAGGTTTTATCTATCTGCAGTGTTCTAATGATGGGGAGGTTTGAAAGACAAGTTCATTACACAGTTTGTCTGTTTTTACATGGCCCATCTCACCTGGGAGCCTAAAAGGCATCTAATATCTTTCCATTCAACAAATGATACAAACAGAGGCGCTGATACAGCCAAAAATGCAACTGATATGATATAAAGCAGTAAAACAGACAAAGAGAGAGAACGAATGTAAGAGTTTATTGTGATGGGATACTGTTTGTGTCACCCTACTACCGGTCATCTCTTGAACTTAAGCCACAGTGTCAAAAACATTAAGGATTATTATTAAGTGCTGAAGTTTTCACATAGCTGTAATTTACAATGCGTTACATCAATGTGCTCGTTCAGCCTTCGGCAGCGGGAGCAACAATTTTAACCTTCCTTTAGGTCACTACAATCATCCACTCAACATAAGCGCATGAACAAAAACAGACCGGAAAATAAACATATTTAGGTATGCAGAAGGAGAAAGAGAGTGAAAATTAAACTCGGCTTATCCTTTTGTAGATTTTTTAAAATATACCATTTTTCTACCACAACAGGCTTTAACAAAGTTTTTGGGACTCACAAATCAGTCGTTAAATTGTTACAACTTGCATTTAACCGTGACTAAAAACAGGCACCAAAAAACATTATAGTATTATTGACTTCTTTACTAGCAAAGACAACCCCTTAGGAGTGTCTTTCTTTAAGAGCAAGTTCAAGACTTTTTCCGCCACGCAGCTATGTTCATCTCTTTTTACAGCTCTCCTCTTTTTCGTGTCCTGGACATGCACTCACCTGCCTTCTGCTTCTCCAGCTGCACACTTGCTGTTCCAGCTCTGCTTAGCACTCACATCACACATCATACGCAGCCAACACATCATTAGCTATGCAAACACAACACGCTTACAAGCTGTCTTGTTGGCGTCTGATTGTGTGTGCTAGCCAAGCTGAAGGGCAGTGTTTTTGCTATTTGAGCAACTTATACTGGTCCTAAGCCCAAGCCCTAAGGGAAGCAAAGGTAATAACCTCAAACTGGAATCATTTTTAAAGAGGAGGTAGGGGACTGCACTAGCACCTCTGGATATACATAATAGGAAAATGACACACAACACGAGGAAACAAAACAAATAAGGAACACAAATTACTGGATAAGACTTGTACCTGAAAGCCGTCAGTAACCCCTGAAATGGATTTTGTCCACCACCAGCGTGCAAATCCAACCTATTGAAGTATCCATTTGAGGCACAGTGGTGTCCATAACTGCCTCGTGTTCCCAAGTTTCGTCTTTTTCCCCCCTCCTCTGTCACACACTACCACCGTCTATACCCACATGACAGACGCTGGAAGTGAGTCAGAATCTTCAGAGCACAATTCCAAATCTCTTCTCTACAGCTCGGCAGCACACAAGGAAAGCTATAAAACATGAAAACACAACTGCTACTTGTTCTGTCTAGTTAAAATGCAAAGCCGTCTTTAGCTTCCCAATCTTACTTTGCTCCCAGCTTCCTCTGTCCCTCTCTCCCTCTCTCCCTCTTCAAACTAAGAACTGTTCAGGGAGAAAGCTTAGTCCTCGAGTCCAGTGTGTCTGGATTCCTTTTCTCTCAGTTAGAGGGAGAGAGGAGTTGTCATTGGATTTAGGGAGAATCTTCCTGGTTTAAGTGTGTGTGTGTTCGTGTGTGTCTCTGTCTGCGTGTATGTGTGTGTAGATCTGGATTCCTGTGTGTCAACAGTAGTGGTTTGCAAGTGGATAGCAGGCAGGTAGGGGGAGAAAGCGAGCAAGAAAGAGAGAACGAGAGAGAGAGAGAGAGAGAGAGAGAGAGAGAGAGAGAGAGAGAGAGAGAGAGAGAGAGAGAAAGCAAGAGAGAGAGAGAGAGAGAGAGGAAGGAGATATGCCTAAGTATGCACGCATGTTAGTGTGTGTGTTATTAATAAAGCAATACTTAAGAGAATGCAAGGTAGCCTAGATAGACATGCCTAAACGTATTTCTCTTGAAATTAACTCCGTCTGTCCCATGATTTACATCTACTGCAATGTAAACCAGGAAAAAACTACGCGTCCAAGCTGAGTCTTCATCTAAATATCAAATAGCCACCGGCATCCTTAATTAAACAACAGGAACTCGGCTGTTTTTTTATTTTAAACTGTGCCACCTAATGGTGTGAGTCACAAATACCTGGATAGAGTTTTGAACGTAACACGTGTGTATCTTTCTAAGACTTTCTAACACTACTCTCGTCTTTGTTTAACACCCGCTCATGCAACCCGATGGCCACTGTCCACGTTGCATACTTCAGAGCTCCAACATGTACTAACGCACTCTTCCTTCAGGCTGAACAGCACAAGAACGCACAACAATCAGAACGAAGCCTCAGCAGGGATAGGCAGAGAGAGAGAGAGAGAGAGAGAGAGAAAGTGTCAAAGAGCCTTAGGCCACATAAATTCTTTTTATGAGATTAACGTTCCAACACCGACTGGCGTCTGATCCCCAGTTCCAAAACACACCGTTTGAACACTTAGAGTGAGCCGCATCTCATTTATCTCCCAAACTAGCTTAAACACATTTATCTCTAATAATCCTGGCTGATTTTTTTACTAATAAGCACTACGGAAAAAGATTAGCCCATTCCCGAGTTTCATCCCTGTACTGTTGCGTGCAAGCAGAAGAACTCTGAGTTCATCAACATTCATCGATCATTTATTTAGAAAAAAAAACTGTATGAATGAACATGAATGTGTACTTTAATTACACAGAAGCAATTCATACAGTACAGGATGAGTTCCATCTAAAAAAACACACACACTTTTTACTTCTCATCACAGTCTGATGAAGGGGTGTATAATGGAATGTGGTTAGTTTAATATATGCAGGTCTTATTTTGGAAGCATAATAGTTTCTTTTTTCCTGCTGTTTTGGCATTGCAAGTACACCAGATGGAAATGATTGAATGAAACAGGCATGCACGCTCAGAAACGGGTACATACACAACCATCCAATGAAAACACACACTCACTAAAACCCTACACAGTCTTAAACATGTCCCCCATCATTTTTTATTTTTGTATTTCTGAAAGTCTGATAGTATGTATATTTGTTGATGGGGTTTGTTGATTCTTGCTTTATAAGGGCACCCTCTTCTGGAGACCTTCAGAACCTCCAGACTTGCCTTAAGCTGCCAGACGTGTCGCTTGCTTCGAGGAGCACAACAGATGGAAGATAAACCAAAAAAATGGGAAAGCAAAAGAGAGAGAGAGAGAGAGAGGGGAGAGGAAAAACAGGATTATAAAAACGTAAACTTACGTTAATACAGATCTCTGCTTTTTACGCATTTTCTTATTTTAGAAAAATGGCAGTAGTTCTATTGAAAAAAAGAGGAAAAAATCTGTCCAAAAACAAGCAAAATTCACCACCAACAACAAATTGTTCAATTTATGATACAATTCAAAGGTGTTTATATTTCTTGAACATTTCATAAACCTCAAAACTACGTTTTTAACTAAAAAGACAGCAATGTAGCATGTAGGGGAATGTGGTTTAAGGTGTTGGACTGCTCATCGGTAGAATAGGGTTTGATGCCCAGCACCACCAAGTTACCACTGCTGGGCCCCTGAGAAAGGCCCTTAACCCTTGATTTGTCTCAGTTGTATAAGAAAGCTAAATGTAAGTCACACTGGATAAGGGCGTCTGCCAAATGCTGTACAATTTAGCAGTAACATTACACATTTATATGCTTTTCACAGGATAATCTGGTTCAACTTTCCAGTTAAATACCCAGCTGCAAAATGGTGTAAGACCCAGGGGGCACCTTGACAGCTGTTTGACGTCAAGACTTTATAAAGATGTTGTATAACATTATTTTAAACTTAGTTTGGATGGCAATTGATTCCAGTGGTAATTGGGTTAAAAATAGGAAGTTAATCTTAATAATAATCTTAATGAATAATAAATAGAAAAATAACAAACTGAATTCTTAAGTGCTGTCTTTCTTTGGCTCACCAACAGCGCCTCCTGGTTGTCAGCCAAAGCCTGTTTGGCCAGGTAGCGCTCCCGCTTCACCTTTAGCTCCAGAGATTCAGGTACATCCGGAACCATCCAGTCAATCAGGCGCAGCACAAAGAACACTGCATGCTAAAGATGAACACAGATTTAAAGGACTAAACACAAAATAAATAAACACAAAAGCAGTAGAATCAGGTGAATTTCTGTATTCAAAACAATACTAATAATAGTACATCTTCCTTAAATTAGTAGATAAAAAGAAATGACGTTGGGAAATATCATTTAACAATGCGCATATGTGCATTTGTTGACAGATAAAGTTTTAGGGATTAGTCAGTGTTTACCTCAAATGCAATGATGAAACCAAGTCGAACTGCAAGAAGTTCCCAGTACAATAGAGTGTACTTCCCATTTTCATCTCGGAAAGCTTTATATCTGATTCAACACACACACACACACACACACACACACAGTACAAACTCTTACAGATTATTAACAAGGCTTTATCCTCGAAGGAATTACTTCACCCTGATGGTAGAAAAGTACTGACAATTCTAAACAGTCCCATCTACTCTGTCAGATGATGATGATATTATAACTATTATTATTATTATTACTATATACGAAGTATATGTATATATTTCAAAAATATACTTTCTAAAAATGATATAGGAGTTTTCATTAACCCTCCTCTGGGTAAGCTAGAATCTCTCTTGGAAAAAAAAAAAAACACCCTGACTGTAGTGGCCCTTTGTGGGGGTGGGGGGTTTCCCAGATGATTCTGGCGGCCCATGCTTTATGGGGGCCTGTAGAGATTTGTTTTATCAATGATAACAGTGCGGAATAGGTGTGGTAGGAGGCCCAACATCATATTTTATTATAGGACCTAAAATTGCTAACGGCGCCCCCTGCCTGAATGAGTCATCTTATGCAGGGCATCATAAAAAAAACATAAAAACATACGAACACGTATTTACACATGTAGTTATTCTTCTACGTCTCCATCTATTTCCTTTTATATACATTTACATTTATTTTTGTAGTATTTGGTAGACGTCCTTATCCAGAGCGACCTACATTTATTTAATTTATACAACTAAGCAATTAGGGGTTAAGGGCCAACTTAATGGTGCTGGGAGTCAAAACCAGGTCCTCCATTTAGCAGTCCAACATTTTAGCCACTGCGCTACCACTTTCCTCTTATACATTATGCATTGTGAAAAAGTTATCATAAACTATTATTAACTAATAACAATAATAATATAACGCTGACCTGCACATGTCATGACGTGATGAGTTGGGCGGAGCATACGCTAGTGTAAAGTTCACATAACCATTTAAGTCATTATCAAACTTATACTTGTACAGCAGCCGAGGCAGGAAATCAGAAGTGAATGCAATCAGGAAAGCCTAAAAGAAAAGAAAAGGAAGTTTCAATAATCCGACAACCAGGAAAACAGCTGACAGAAATTATAATGCCCTTGTTGGAGACTGATGCTTACATTCACAATGACAGAAAGGTGCGAAAGAACCTCAAGAATGATAAACCACACGCCGATTTTCTGTGCTCTCTCAGCCACCGGCCGGCGGTATTCACACACAAACTTGTGTGCGTCCAATCTCACTTCAGCCCAGTTATTCAGCAGAGCGAAGAGTGGAGCGAGTGGGAATGCAGCCACAAATATAGTAATGAAGCCAAACTGCAGCACTGTGAAAAAAAAGAGAATGAACACCACTGATCAGCGGTCACTGAGTCTGATCAATCAATAGGCAACAAAGTCACGGTGTGTCCTAAATAATATCCTCCAGTACTTTGATTAAACAATAATTATCTCTTAAAATCTTACCGATTTCAAGATACTCATCAAACAGGCCCTCACACTCGATCAGCTGATAGTCCTCCTCCCAGCGATGTGCCGCCCGGCCACTCTGAGCTTTCTTTACTGATGTCAAAGCTCTTTTCTGTTTCCATGCCTTTACTTTACTGTACACACACACACACACACACACGCACACACACACACATCAAACTGACTGCAGAACCAGGACATAAAAAGATGGCAATTGTTTATTTTTTAAAGAAAGCTAAGTATAATTTGGAATTGAGACAAAATTCCAGTGTGACAATTACTTCAGCAGTTGGTCTTTATTTGGGGCACAAATGTGACCGGAGGGATGTCACATGTCAAATCAGGATAAAATCCAGTATAAAATAAAAGCTGCTTTTTGTGGTTATTATGCTTTACTACATAGCATTTTATGAATTTGGTTTGACTCCTGAATTTTGTGGGAAAAAACTATAAGGTGCAATTTTCAATTGGATGATATATCGCCATAGCAACCGGTGATGCATAATGAAAATAGGACCTGTGCAGCAAGAACGGCAAACTCTATGGCTAAACAGTTTATGTTGGCATCTTTTTTGATAAAATTACTGTGATGTAGAAACTACATTTACATTTACCGCCTTTGGCAGGGGATCTTATCCAGAGCGACTTTACATTATCTCTCTTATACAACTAAGCAAATGGAGGTTAGGGGCCTTTCTCAAACGCCCAGCATTGGCAACTCGGTGGTGCTGGGAATCAAACCCCTATATTCCAGGTTTTAGTCTAACAGCTTACCAACAGGGGGAGCCACCACCTCCCCCACAAACAGATCAGCTTACATTTATGTCATTTTTTAACTGAGCAGTTAAGGGTTGGAGGACTTATTCAGGGGCCCAGCGGTGGCAGGCTGGCGGTTTGGGGGAATTGAACCCACACTCTTCCAAGAGCAGTCCAACATCTCAACACTTGAGCTACCACTCTCCCCCCCACAAAGTAGAAACGATTCTACTGTTAACAATTATTTCTTTAGTATTGACAGTTAGTTTTATAGGACTAAAAAAACAAAAAGCTCTGCATATGACATTCTATTCTCTTTTTGGAAAAAATGTTGCAACTTATTGTTAATGAAAGTCTGTTTTGTTGCATTTACTTATATAGAAATCACTTTATGTACACATAGATGCAGTCTCTCTTTCTCGCTCTCTCTCTTTCTTTTTCTCTCTCTCTTATTCTCTCTCTCTCTCTCTCTCTCTTTTTCTCTTTTACACACACACAGATACACGGTATGGGACTGCTAAGCTCAGCAATAGTAAAGTTGCTGCCTCATGGCAAAGAGCCATAATGCAACACTCTGGCACTGCTGAGTCACTGACTTCAACAATCAGCACAATGCAGGGTGTCAATTTTATTACATCATATGGCCAAAAGTTTGTGGACACCTTACCAATACATATTGCTTTATTTAGAAATAAGATTAGATTATTTCTTTTTCTCGAAAATAATATAACCGAACACTACAGCATGACTATGGTTCTGGTTGGAGTGTACTGCAAAGCCCTGTCCTCAAACACACTGACTGCAGCCCTGTCCTCAGACCTGTCTTCAGCCCTGTCTTCAAACACACCGACTGCATTCCAGCTCTTCTTACTCTAATCCCCACAGCCAGGCTAGACACTCTAGTGAAAATCATTTTCCAGAGGTGTAGAGGGAGGTGGTAGTGAAGTTGTTAAGGTGTTGGACTGTTAATTGGAAGATTGTGGGTTAGAGTCCCAGCACCACAAAGTTTCCACTGTCCCCGATTGCTCAGGTGTGTAAAAAAATTAATTTAAGTTGCTTTGGATAAGGGTGTCTGCTAAATGATTTAAATGTGAATGTTATTAAAGAAATAAATGATAAACTAACTACAGGACTAGTAATCAGGTGTCCAAATACATTTGTATGCAAAGAATATGCAATAATTATTTCTAAAAACACAGAAAAACAATGACACACAGTTTGTTTTTTCATAAGAAAAAGGGGACATACGGTAGGACGAATTCTTGAATGTTGTTGATGAGCTGTTTTCCCATCATGATGATGAAGAGCTGCTCAGCCAGCTCGATCAGACAGCCTCCTGGGCCACACTGCAATTCATCCACCCAAGAAGAACCAACCACACATTTAACCACGCTACCCGCAAATACACTGAACGAATGAGTCGTGAAGCAGATTTTAATAGCGCTAATGTAACACTCGCGTTTTCAAGGACATCATGTTTTTGCAGTAAACTCACATCCTCGTTCCTCATCCCAAATAAAGTGCCATAGTGACCGGGGTAGCCGACGAATCTGTTGGGAGAGTAGAATTAATAGGAAAAACAAGAAGGACTATTTCAAAAAGCATTTGTGCCCATGTGAAACAGCTAGGGCAAAGGTTTGCCATGTCTTCAGGTATGTGGCAAAGAACAGAACTGATCAAACAGAACATATTTAATTTTAAGAATGTATCTATAATTATTGCAGATCAAAATGCATTAAAACGCCAATTGAAAGACAGTATATGGAAATTATAAATAATTAAATATAAATAGAGCAGTTTCCTGCTAAGAGTCTACACTTTAGGCATCAGCAAAGGTTAGGACAGTGACGTCAGACATACATCGCCGAACCAACTGACCAGATCTCTGCATATTTTAATGGTTTAATGGAAACAGATTTAAAATAATCTGCAATTTATTTGAGGTCCAACCTATGAAAACCAGCAAGTCAGATATTTTTAGTTTCATATGAAAGCTCAGTATTTAACTTTTACATATTCGATTTAAGATTTCAGTTTAAAGTTTGCTAGAAATTGTAAAATATATTTAAATATACGGACATATAGGCAATGTCGAAGGGAAAATGTAACTGACATAAATTAACATCTAATTATCTGGCTAATAAACCTAACGACTGCGTACTTGGCTAAGTTAGATGGTTAGCTAACATAAAAATGTTTATACATCGTTAATGTCAGTCTTAGATGTCACTCTGACAAACAGTTGACTGATACATATGCTCCAAAAAAAATGGAAAAGAATTCAGGATTAAGAAAGACATCAGGATCAGCTAAACGCTGGGTGAAGTTTAGGGGAAAGACTAGTAAATTTGCAGAAATTTCCTAAATTATCAAATTTTTTTAAATGAACATTGACTTTTTACACCCCTGAAAATGATGCTGAACAAAACACAGTTGTCAATCAGAGGCTTAATCAGCTAATAAAAGCTCCTAGTCCAAAATATACCACTTGGTTTGACTTTGTTTTGGTTTGTGTTTTACCCTGTCCTATTAAATGTGTGTTACCTGACTAGGTTCCTAAGTTTGATGTTCATTCTTCTGTACCAGCTCATTCCCTAATTCTGGGTCACAAGGACCTGCTGGAGTCTATCCCAGCCGTCTCTAAAAGGGGTACACCCTGTAGAATCACCCCAGCCTTGTTGTAATAGATACTATGTATCTATGTATTCTACTATTAATATTATAATTATATACTATTAATTTTACTATGTACTATTATTATAAATAACATGTTGAGTCTATGTACTTGTCTATGTACAGTGCCGGCCCGTAGGGTTGTGGGGGCCCAGGTGAGATTATGAAAATTAAAAAGGCCAAAAATAGACAGCTTTAATATTAAAGTTTATAAATGTGTATTAATTGTAAAATACATGTGTAAAATAACATTTAGTCAGATTTAAACAATGTATTATCAAAGATGTTTGGTAGGATTAGAATATTTGGAACTTTATTTTTTACAGCCGCTTTTCATAATGTCTAATGTCTAATAAGCTATTAAACATTAATAAATGGTAAAAGCATCACTTAAATGGGACACTTTAAAGGGAATTTTTTTGAGTTTCTTTTGAGTTTCTATTAAACGTGAGCAATTCGGAGAGATATATGTCTGTATGAAATCTGTATATAAATGCTATGATCATTAGATAAGATTATGGTTCTGCTGTGTAGGTTTATAAACCTCTCTGCTTTTTTTATACAGTTGTTTTGTTATTGCTTGTCATTTTCAGCTTTTTGTCAAGTATAAAATATACAGAGTGATCTTTCTTTAGGAAATATGGTGGATAATTTCGTGAGTTGTGTTGTGTTTAATGGATTCTGTGTGTTGCGAGGACATAAATTATCTTACAGGCAAAGTCACAACTCACAGTGGGAAATATCATAAAAAATAAGTTAAAGAGCCGTCCATAGGGCCCAAAGACAATGATGCAGGGCAACTTTCATTATTATGGGCATTAGCAAGTTTTCCAATCAGCGAAATTAAAAGCAAAATCTACTATTATCGTACCTTCCTTTGAAGAAGGCCACATAAAAAGGGGAGGAGTAGAAGTTGACAAACTGGAAGATGAACACCTTAAAGGTAAAAGCGTCTTCATACTGTGTCTGGGTCCTGTGCATTTCTGTATGAAAAAAAAAAACATTAATTGAATTTAACGCAGTTAAAATAAACAATAAATTCTGTTCAATTAATATCTATGACTTATAATTGGCAGTGTAATAACAACGGTTTGATACAGTGCTGACATAGTTAGAAGCTAGAAGAGTGTAAGTGTAAAGAAAATTCAGTCCTAATGATTTATTGCTAATTATTATTATCAACCCAAGCCTAACAAATCACAGAGTGCTGGTTTACGGAGTCGCAGGTCAACAGAAGGATGTGTACCCCATTTTGTGAGTCGTTCAGCTAGCGCTGTATACACCTGCCCCATCAGCAGGATCAGAGCCAGGTTCACTATGCTACTGGAAATGTTGGCAATGTTCCCTGCCTAAAGAAAAGCAAAGAGTAAACCACAGCTTAGGATCATTTGCAGGCAGCAGTATTGATTGTGGAGATAAACCATGCTAAATGATGGATCGCAATTAGCTGTTTTGCAAAGTGCTTGCCTCAGTGCGCAGCATGGAACTCCCGGTCTTGTACATCATCACACTTACTATACTGCGGTAGATGATGACAGTCACTAAGAATATCATCACTACGCACAGCTAAAGGAAAAACAAGTCAATCATAAGATAAAGGAAAGTCGTAAAGGAAATTGCCACCGTTTAAGCCCCAGGCTCACCATTATGACTATGACCATTGATCCGGTGAACATACGGGAAAGACGGGCTTTTTCTGGAAAGTAAGGCTCCTTCACTCCAGTCACAGGGTTCTCCTCCATTGTAGGGGCTGTGGCGGCAAACTCTGGCCGTAGAGGCTCCTAAAAATTCCAAATATATAAATAAGTAATAAACTGTCATAGTGGCTTATTCATTTTTATGCAGGATTCTTCTTCACACCTCCTCTTCATGAAAGTCCATGCAATCCCAGTGGTGGGCTAGAGTAGCGTTTTTGCGTTTCCAGTACTCCAGAAATGTGATGGCCCAGAAGGACATGAACACGCTAAAGAACACTGTGCCAGGATGATCAAACAGATAACCCACCTAAAAAAAGGGACAATTACAAATAAATATCTAAGAAAAAAAAATTGACAGTAAACTATAATGGGTTACAGAACGCTTTAGACAGTGTACCTTAGCCATGGGGCAAATATCAGATATATTCCAGGCTTCACAGGTCTCACAAAGAGGACACATAAGGTATTGGCCCCCACTTTCACAGATTTCTTTTCTATGTGTAACAAAGAGAATACAAAGTATAAGGCATTGCACACTCCCAGATATTTAAAAAGTACAACCTCAAATATGACCTCATGTTGTGTTTATTCAAAATGTTTCGTTTCAGTAGCAAGAATTTTGGGAGATCTTTGGACAATTCAGCGACACTGTACAAGCAAAAACCAAAATCCATAATGGGGAACCATTTCTGATGCCGCTGTTTGGTGTGTGTGTGTGTGTGTGTGTTTCCATCCCTTACACACTATGTCTCTACCAGCGCTAGCAAAGTATTAACCCTAAGTCACCGATGCCCTGAAATAAACAATAAACTCTTGTTACTCTTTACTAAAGAGCAGTAAATTAGGCTTCTCCAATGTTTTTTAATAAAAAAGAATAAACTGCCGCTACACATCTAAACAGATGCAATCTTTCGAACTGCCTCTTCCTAAATAATTTCAACAAGCGCTTATATAAATATATAAAATAAATAAAAATAGTAAATGTGCTTATATATGTGCTTACTCTATTTCCTTTTCTAATACATTACCTTCACAAATGAGTTTATGGTATTCTTTGTCCATGACCCATAAAACCAGATGTGTCCAGATGTATTCATTGATAGACACTTTAAAGCAGCTGGCAAATACCATACATGTAAATATTTATGATACATTACATCTAACTTTTTTGAAAAACAATATTTAAAAGTGTACATATGATGAGGCACTGTACCTAACATTCACCAGACACATATATATAAAGGCTTATTTCCTTATTTGCCTCTTTATAAGGTTCGGTAATGTTACTGTAATCCAATAAAATCCAAAAATTTAAAGCTCAATTTTTTATATTTAGTTGCAGCATAATGGTAATAAAGTGGTTATTACAGGTTTATTACATGCTCATAATTGTAATAAGTAGTTAATCTATTATAAATAATAACCTCAGTATTTATCTATTTTAGAAAATATTTGGTATTAAATATAAATGACCGTTTATGTTTATATCTATTGTCACTACGGCTTACAAAGATGTAATCCAGCTCAAAACTTTTCTTCCTCCCTTTATTTAAACTGTTAACAAATAGAATATGTCTATAAAAGGACACGAAAAGAGGAAGCAATAAAATCACTGCAGCCAAAATAATTTGCAGCATTACAGTGATTACCTCAACACTTTCTCTAATATTAAAATTAAAATATCAATAGCCGATTATAAGGAAGACGATGGGCTGTTTTTTTTAAATGACATAAGTAAGTACATTAGCTTTATCAGTGGATCAATAGCACTTAAACAGTGAACATGCAGTATGAGACAATGCATTGATAACGGAAAGCAGAGTCAGACTGTCATCTTTTCAGATTGAAGCCTGATCTTCATGCCTTTATGCTCCCTGTCTTTGCAGTTTAGTGCTTTTGCTATTAACACCCTCATCCCATCAGCTGCTTTCAAAGCACCCTCAGGTCATCTGTTTCCATGGAAACAGATAAAAGGCAAAAAGACCTGCACTAAGAGTGCATTGTTTGCTGCAGTACTCTGTAAAAAAAAGAGACAGTTTTGATTTTATAAAACTTTTGCAGGAGCTTTGCATTCGTGTATGATACTGACGCTGGGGTGTTGGATCCCATGGTCATGATGCCTGAGATAAACACAATGGTTCCAACTATAGCTGCAGGAAGAAGCCACACTGTGTAAAAGCCTGTGCAGACCAAACAGAACATATACATGATGTCACTGAAGAATTATTTGTTTGCTGTAAATATTATCATCATAATCTTATTATTAACATACACCAAATAAACGAATCAGTATCTGCTCACCAAGCCAAGCAAAATAAAGAGCTATTTTCTCTCCAAAGTATTCTCGTATATGATCCAAAGGCTGATACTTGTACCATTTGGACCAGCGAGCCCAGTAGTGATACAGGACCTGCCTTTTGTTTAACTGATCAGGCAAGATCTCATCTACGGGTAGCTTAAAGGGACCCTAAAGATAAAAAAAATCCACTTTATATTTTATACAGTGTAGTACTTGTCAGTACTATAACAAGTAATTACTAGAACATTCCTTAGAAGCAAAATATACTGTACGTAAGAACTACTAGGTTTATACAGCAAATTAATGTGATAATACATGTTAAATAAAGACGTACAGCTCTATTACGGACGGGACTAGTTTTCCAAATGGCAACGATTAAGTTGCAGTTCTTATTAGCCAGCTTCTGTGACATTAAATCAGTGTATTATAGCAGGTCATGTGATCTCTTACATCGTGCAGTGGAAATGCTGCTTTGAAGGCACCTTCATTTAACAGTCGAGCCACTCCCACCTCAGCACGCTTTCTCTTGCCATATACGGTCCTTGCTAAGACTTCATACACCTGCGCGGGAAATTACATACAGGTAGACCCTTATATCATAAACCAATTAAGATATGCAAAATTACTGATGAATACAAAGGAAGACTTTGAATAGTGTGCTCTTTTAACATATTTATAACAAGAAAACTGCATGTTTTGTCTTGTAAAAATGAAGTTTAAGGTAACAAAAAATCGATACAAAGTATGTTGTGATTCTGCAGTAATAATAGATTATAAGTACAATAAAATGCTCTCCAGAGCATTAAAGACAAATTAAAGACAAAAAAATTGATATCATTATCTCGAATCTAGCCACTGTTAAAAAAAAAAAGTGTACTTACGATGCGCTGTCTCTGTGTGGTGGTGAAATAATTCTCATGATCCTCACATCCCAGAAACCTTGAAAAATAATATAAAACTTCAGCCACGACTGCAAATATAAATAACACTTACGCGTACCAACCAAAATGGTTTAACTCTCCTATTGTACATCTATTTATCATACAACTTTTCAACATCCTGTTGATTTAGCTGTTTGTTTACCTAATTTAAAGCATAAAAAACGACCTAATTCTGGGTTACACACAAATAAAAGTATAATTATGATATAAAAACTTAACTTTGACCCGAAGAAAACAGAAAGGTTAAATAATTCTTACTTTTCCATCTTAGACCTGCGGAAGGCACACGTATAATAATCCACTGGCCGGTTAGGCACTGAGTCTTCCATGATGTTTGGCACACAGAGTTTTCGGAGAACCCGGGCCGAGGTGTTAAAATCTGGATGCGGCTGTGCCTGTGGGACAACTAATTATGTAAATCTATAATGTTTTTAATAACATTCATTACATTAATTAGGTAGAGCTGTATGGCAAAAATATAATCTCGATAATTTATTTTTATATTGATCGATAATATATATATATATATATATATATATATATATATATATATATATATATATATATATATATATATACAGCTATTTTGTTTGTTTTGTGTAGCTTTTGCCTTGTGTTAGCACAGACGCTATGACTTGCATTCTGAGCTCAGCTTTTGCTACATTCATAAATGTTTATCAAAGTACAAATGTAAATATTTTTTTTTTATCCTTTATCAAGAAAACACATGATTTTTGTTGGAATTTTATGGATCAATGGCTTTATAGGTGATTTTTTTTTCCAGTTTTGCATTATTTAATCACAAGAATCTTAGCTTTCTAAAAAATGGAACATGTTAAGCTTTTCTTTTAGAGTAGAGTAAAGAAGACTCAATCAAAATAAGCAGCAGGAAAAGCTGACCTGTAGTGGTGCTCTAAGGCATAATTCCTCAGCATAGAACACCAACACCTCCCAAGGAGCACTGAGCTTCAAATAGTGCACTGTCTTTTTAGCACTGGATGTTTCCTCCTGATGAAAGAAAGAGCAGCAGAATTTTATAAAGTCTCTTTGTTACAGGTTTTGATGGGGGAAAAAACAGGATAAAACGTCAACCTTTTCTAAAAGAAGATTAGCACTCTGTAGATTCTGAATGAATTTGTCCCTCCATCTGGCCAGCTGTGCTTTCCTTTTCTCCGATCGGCTTTCCTCTTGGATCACCTGCTCTTCATCCTCCTGGGGCTCTCTTGAGCCTGCTCGTTGATCTCTTCGCTTCCTACGTGACTTCACCTCCCACACCAAGACAAAATCTAAAATATACACACAGCAAGAGCAACAGTTGCTGTTGTGATGTCAACCTTTTTTTTTTTTCTTGTCCACGATTGACAACACAACCAGAAAAAGCTTGACATCACAACAGCAACTGTCTGATTGCATTTTTTTTTCTTTTTTCTTGATGGAAATATTTCTTTCGGCTTTTTGTCACACCAGCCCAGTGATGATTATTTTTTTCTATAACTTCCAGCTCCACTGATTGGCACCACTCCAAGGGCTGTAAGGGTATTTTTTACTGTTTTTGTTGTACAATTTTAAGAAATTTGAGTTGAGGATCAAAAAGATGGCCATTCGATTCTTTGATCATAAGTTTAGCTGTAATTTCTTATTATTTACGTCTCCTAATAACACGTCATATTTGGTTGCATTGATCTTAACCAGTGGTGGGAAAAGTACTGAAAATTTCTACCTAAGTAAAAGATTTGCTGCTTCAGAAATAATTCACTTGAGTGCATGTAGAAAAATACTATGACTCAAGTAAGAGTAAATAAGTATTGTGTTAAAAAAGAATTACTCAAGTTACTGCGTTGAAAAGTACTCCAGTGTGTAAAATATGATTTTAATAGGAAAAGTTTAATCTCAGTTCAGGATTTATGGGCTGTTTTCTGTGCTGCACATACAAAGAGCTACAGAACCTCTCATAAAGGAGGAAATTCCTCATAAACACTCAGTTTTGTCTGTGTGAACTGATTTGTTCTTATTTAAATGAATATTTACTGTACTTGTCTTTAATCATTTTAAAACATTTAAATATTTAGTCTAGGTTTTTTTTGTTGTTGTTGTTGGTAAAACCATAAAATAAAGTTCCTCATGTTAGGGTTTTGTTGGCTGCTAATTTGTGTTCCTGTTTTTTTAGCTGCAACAGAATAAACCTGTTTGATGTCTAAAGGTTTTGTTTGCATTATTTACACTCATAATCGATGAACAGAAACAGAATCGCTATAATTCAAACAATACCTAATCTTACATATAAGTGTCAGACAGTAGAAAAAGAACTGAACTACTAAAGGTTATAAACAACAAAAAAAAATATTTCCAAAAAAATTAAATACTTTAAAAAAGGCATAGGCTTAGTATTTAACCTATAAGAACTATATTAAATAATCCTCCAACAAATGCTTCACCTCAAAGCAAATAAATTAAGGGGTTGTTTTTGTACTTGGTAGCTCGGTGGCTAATGTAGCGATTCCGACCTCCCACCATCAAAGGTTCTCTCATCTGAATATTAGGACACGTCCACTAGCACTTACTGTTGCTAGCTTTATAAGCTAGCACAACCAAGCACACGTTGCGAAGAATTGCTTTATTGCTTTGTTGACTTTACCAAGTGTTTATCACAAGTTTGTGTTCATGTCTATGCTTACCTGCTTTTCTGATCTTGTTCAACGTTTTGGATTTGTTTGCCTGGACTTAGTTTTAATCATCTGGACTGACCTTTGCCTGTTCATTGCCTACGCTTTGGATTACTGCAGATCCTTTAATGAAGCCTTATACTGCATTATGGCTCCCTCTAAGATGTCCTCTTTACAGTTAAGGTTTTAGACTGCTAAATGGAGAATCTGGGTTAGATTCCAAGCAACACCAAGTTGCCACTGCTGGGCCCCTGAACAGGGCCCTAAACCCCCGATTGCTCAGTTGTATAGGAGATAAATGTAATTCACTCTGGAAAAGGATGTCTGCCAAATGCCGTGACTGTTAATGTAAAAGTATTAAAGCTAGTCGGGTTAAAAAAAAAATGCTGATCTATTATTATCTTATTATTATTATTTCGTTTTAAAATATAATTTTTAATAAATAGAATTTAAAGAATTTAAAAATGCAGAAAAATCAAACATCACAAAATGTCCCTTTAAGGTTGATCAAATTAATATTGATTTTAATTACTGTAAAATTTTCACGTAAGCACATCACATCCAGAAGCCTATCATATTTACCTATTTTAGTTCGTCCATCTCTAAAGTAGTTGCCCGGAGGTGGAGCTGCCGGAGTGTCTGTCTTCTCACTCTGGACATAGATTGGATCATTGTTGTCATCATCTAAAGCAGCATTTAGCTGGTTTCATGTAACAGGCAGAGATGATACATGATACAAGAGATTATGAAAACGCAGGAAATAATTAAAGTAAAACCATGTAACAAGCATTAGCGGTAGGAAATGGAAGGGTATGTGTCGGAGAGAAAATAATAAAGAGCCTTTCACAGGAAGACTGAATAAACTCCACACTGATAGCACTCAATGTTTAAATGCAGTACCAAGGAAAACAGCGAAAAGCAATTAGTGGAGAAAAAAACCCACATCACAGGATATAATTATACTTATAAGTCTACATTAGGAGATCAAGTCAGTTTAATAAGAACTTTAAACGATGTTAAAATATCGGATAAAAATTACGTACATATCGAGGCGGAATGAAACCGCCATTCTCCAAGCTTCCATAACACTCAGCGCCGTACGACTCTCCAGTGTGTTCCAGATCCAGCAGAACCTCTCGGTCCTTGGACAGCTCCGAGCCCTTTTTCCTGAGCATCAAGTAATGTCCAACTCACCGGATCAGTAACTCTATAAGTCAGCGGGTACCAAACACTTGATACACACGTACACACCAACTACAGGAGTGTATAATACCAGTGACATATTCTAGAGTAGACAGTTCTACTTCAAACATTTCAGTGGATTCTGTGGGAAAATCAAATTATCAGGGCATTCCTTTAGGAGAAGAGCTAAGCAGAGTGCAGAGGAGAATGCACACTAAGTGCGTTCAGCAAAAGAGAAAAAGAAGAGGAGGAGGCAGAGGAGAGAGAGAGAGAGAGAGAGAGAGAGAGAGGTAGTGAGAGAGAGAGGGAGAGAGAGAGAGGCGTGTGAGAGAGAGAAAGAGGGAGAGTGAGAGAGAGAGGTAGAGAGAGAGAGAGAGAGAGAGAGAGAGAGAGAGAGAGAGAGAGAGAGCAAAAGAGCGAGAAGTAGAAAGGAAGGGGAGTAGAGAAAGAGAGAGAGAGACAGAGAGAGAGACAGAGAGGTAGAAAGAGAGACAGAGGTAGAGAGAGAGAGAGAGAGAGAGAGAGAGAGAGAGAGAGAGAGAGAGAGAGAGAGAGAAAGAAAGAAAGGTAGAGAGAGAAAGAGGTAGAGAGGGAGATACAGAAAGAGAGAAAAAGAGGGGGAGAGAAAGAGAAAGAAAGAGAGAGAGAGAAAGTGAGAGAAAGAGAGAGAGAGTCTGCAGCAGGCTGTCTTATTCACTGCATCCCTCCGTCTCTTTAGCACTCCAGAGGGAGGGAGACAAAAGCAATGAACTACCGTAATGCTCCTAGAATAGACGCACTATGTCTTATTAACAGAAACTTAAAATGTCCAAACATACAAAATGCTACTTTAGAACTTTACTGCATTGTATGTCACTGCAACAAATATGCTCATCATTATTTCTATTCAACTAGGAAAATCTCTGTGCAAACTGAATATTAAATCAGATATTAGTTTATATCAATAGTGTCTTATGTATATATATCAAATATTTCAGTGTATATTTGACAAGTAACCGTAAATTATTACATTTTCTGGTATTTAACCTCCTGCGTCACACGCTTGCTCTCACCCTGTCTTAATAACTCACACCTGCCACTGATGTTACTGCAGTGATGCAGAGTAGAGGGAGGTGTCTTCGATGCTGGCTGGTAATAAGGTGAAGACCAAATACGCTTTTCTGGGTAGACGACAGAACTGGAACTAGAAAGAAACGCTAACTCACTCTACGACATGGTAATAAGAAAACTATAGAACGGAGAACAGGGTGAGATGGAAATGATCTATAATAAAAACGTTTGACCCTAATGAGGTTATATGTAAATTGCTATAATAATCCTGTTAATTTATTATAATACATTATAAAGTCTGTGGACAGTTTTTGTCCTTTGCACTCCTTTGATTTGTATTTTATAGAATTATAGTTAACTCTTATTCCAGCTGCAAGTCATTTAAGTCTTTTTTTAAAAATGGTTAAAAATTAAAAATGATCCATTTTTACTTAATATTATACATTTGCTTAAAACACACAATAGCATTAAAACCTAATTACATTAAAATGAACTTAAACTTTCATCCATCCGTCGTCGAAACCCGCTTATTCCTAATTAGGCTCATAGGGATCCGCTGGAGTCTGGGAGAGGTCACCAGTCCATCACAGAACCACATGCAGAAAAAAACCACACACACACTTACTCCTATGGGCAATTTAGAATCACCAATCAATCTAACATACATGTTTTTGGATTGCTGGAGAAAACCGGAGAACCCGGAGTAAACCCATGCAAGCACGGGGAGAACATAGAAGCTCCACACAGAAAGACTCCTGACCAGGAATACGAACCTACGACCTTCTTGCTGTGAGGCAACAGTATGAACCATTAAGTCCCCATGCTGTTAACATGAACTTATTCAAAACGTATTAATACTGCATTGCATAAAACAGACAGTATTATCCAGTATTAAATCGATTTAAGGGGTCTTATTGACTGAAGTGTGATTTTTATTGACATACTGACATTGACATAATTATGTAACCATAAAAAATCTCAAAGTTCATACAGTAACCAGACACAGTGAGAGCAAATTGTAGTGGTTTTTCATGGTTTTCAATTTTTTTAATACTGTTTTTTAGACTCACGCCTCTGTGTTGGTGCCAGAATTGTCTTAAAATAAAGACAGCTTTCCAGATAACTTAGTTTAATAAGTTCCATCTTGCACAAGAGCCCAATATTGAGTCTCTAACAGCTTCTTAATTTAAGCACAAAGGCAGTAAAAACAGTGACACTAAAAACATTCATTCATTCATTTATCTTCTATACCTGCTTATTCCCTAATTCGGGGCCACAGGGATCTGCTGGAGTCTATCCCAGCCGTCTCTGAAAGGGCGAAAACGGCAGGAGGGGGACACCCTGGACATGTCACCAGTCCATCACAGATACTAAAGACAACATTGTAATAATTTGCAAAAAAAATTAATTTTTTATATTGTAATAAAGCAGATTTATTTCAAATCAACATAAGATTTTACATATTAAGATCAGTTTTGGAATGTTACTTTATAAATTATAGTTATAGTTACTAGCTACTTCTTACAAATACTAACCTTATTATAAAAGTAACAAAAAATGTTCCAAGTCTATCAAATAACTTGGATGTCCCCAATATTAAATAGGTTAAATGTATAAAATGGAACCACACCGTCCAGAACGTAATACTTACTCAGGTCAGGAAGTACATACTTACTTAAATACAGTACATCCGTGAGTAGTATAGGAATTCAGACGGCACTGTTGACTGCATGGGCTTGTGTGTGTTTCTGCCTCTCAACCTAAGCTAATAATCATTAGTTATAGTTATCTCCCAACCCAACACACACGCACCACATCAGTTGTGTCCCCACCTCACCACACACACACACACACACACATTAAACTAAAAAAACTGATTAAAACCACTTTAATGAGCTCAATTATAGTATATCTATTTTATTGTCAGTAATGTAACAGCGACATAACAGAGAAACAGTAATTTGATTACTATTTACTGAAATAAGTAATATCGTTATTAACACTATTTTGGAAGAGAGACTTAAGAGACTTTTAGCTTTATATAATTATCATAATTATTACAAGTTTGATTAGATGGTCATCAGTCTGTGGTCACCAAACTTTTCCACCCATTTCCTATGTTTATCTTTCTATTTTTTTCCACTTTGCTATGTTAATATCCTCTACTCTTCTGGAAAGGCGTGTCTGTGGTTTACTTTGTGTTCATTTATTTATAAGGAAGCATCTTGACCATATCAGTACATACTTGAGCACATCAATACATTCTATGGCACAGTGTTCCTAAATTAGGCACAAAAAAATGGGGATTAAAAAATTACAATGTGTGTGTGCCAAATTCTCCAAATAAACAGCTTCAGCTTTATGAACAAATAGTCTGAAGAGATATTTTGTAATGTTTTTATTTCTCCTTTACAAAAAAAAAAAAAAAAAAAAAAAAAAAAAAAAAAAAAAAAAAAAAAATGGTAAGAGAACATACAAAAATCAAAATAAAACAAAACATGCAGCATTTAGTGTACTTAAAATCAAGTATTAGAACAGACTGGGCAAAACAAGCAACTAAACACAATCAGAATATGTACATATATATTACAAACACATTAAAATAAAAAAAAAAAAAGCTTTCGTACAGTTTTAACATTCCAACTCTAGTCCATCATTGCCCTGCAATGTCCGAATATACAGGTTACATTTCATTCAGACAAACATAATGAAACCTGAGATTCTATAACTTACTTCATCTGGTCATAACAGCTTGCAAAACATCCACACATAAACCAGGAGTTTGAAAAAACACACCCACCAATAGTATTTCCCAAGCGTACCTTACAATAGTATGGCAAAATAATGGAATGGTTAATCAAATTTAAAAATATATTTAAAATTAATTATTACATAATGTTGGAAAAGCAATAAAATCAGGAAAATGTTCCTAAAATGGAACATATTTGGGTCTTAACATTGTGACTGTGCAAACTCATCTGTGTAGTAATGAGGTCTGGCAGACATGACAGCAATCTCACAGACCGATTCTGAAACACTGGTTGGTTAGGGTAACATGAATACGAACATAAATAAAGGAGTAAATAAAACATTGTGCCGTAAAATGTGCTGATGTACTCACACTAATAAAACTAGTCTCTAAAAAAAACATGGCTAAAAGGAACGAATGTAAACGTCTTTGAGACATTTTCACATCACAGCTTACTGTAATACACATACCACACGTACCACTGTGTGTGTGTGTGCAGTTATATCAGGATGTCACACTATGTCAAATGGGACAAAATACAAACAATATAGTGGGTGTTTTTTTTCATCCCGTCTTAAAAATCTGTCCTGGAAAATGAAATAAGAAGTGGCTTAGGAGAAAACACAGGACAAAAAAAAAAAAAAAAAAAATTAAGCAAAAAAGCTTCATCCTGACTGATGGATTAATTGTCCCACAGCAACTACATTCGTTTTACTAGTAAAATTCATACAGGTGATGTTAGTAAAAGCAAAACAGAATAACAAATAAAAACTTCTGTGCAATGTTGCATTCTGGTACGAATAAGCGTCGGCCTTTACACATAACCAGCTTTCATTTTCTTCTTGTTCTCTTTGTGTATTACTGAATATACTGGTGGCTTCGACATTACATCACTCATTCAGCATCACCAGAAACCTACCACTATCAGACCATGTTATATTCCAGTAACAGTCAAGACAGTAAACCACCAACAAGTACCTTTGCATACCTAATACGGGTTTTAGTGAGGTATTTTAATAAAAAAAAAAAAAACATTAACTAAGCACTTTTGTACTTGCACTTTACACCAACTGTACATTTGTGATGAAGTGTTTGGCTACAAATAGAAGCGAGTCACCTGATGCACAGGAGATAACGTTCATTCTCGTCATTTTGTCCATTTATCTACGTCAGAAAGCTTAGTTTGCGAATAACTCGAATATTTGTACAGATTTCTTGATATGTGTAATAGCAGGAAGATAAGTTAAGTGCTTGCCTCCAGTCATTTTTTGGCGTGACTGATCGGCTCTCAGCACCATGGCTCTCTTTGGCATCTCCCTCGGTGTAAACTGTCACTCCTTTGCCAGGCGTTCCGCATCAGCTCTAAAGCCTCTTTACACCTCTTCTGCACCAGCTCGTCAGATACACCCTTCCGCGCCAGAGAAACCTGAACAACAGTTAAGAGCGGAGGACATTTAAACACACTATCCAACTAGCGAACAGTCTTAGTCTGTGCAACAAGAAATACTATTTTTAACTATTTTTTTTATAGTTAACTATAACTATTTTGACACATCTTGAAAAAGTTTTATCTTTATTAGAAATAAAAATTGTATCAAATCAACCTAAATTACTTGCATAATAATCTTTGGAATTTACTCAATAATTCTTTTCCTTATCAACATGTTGGCTGGCAGTGTCACAGATGGTGACGTTTTCCAACATTACCCAGAATGCTATTTAACTATGTGCTTAAAGCAGAGGAGTAGAAAACAGCCAAAAGCAACACTCGAGTAAAAGTGTAGTTTTTTCACTGGAAAACATCTGTAGTAGAATTTAATCACCATTTAAAAAATTACTTAAGTAAAAGTTTTAAAGTATGTGATATTTATTGTACTTAAGTATGAAAAGTATTTTTAGATATAAAACTTGAAATGCAAAATAGAAAAGCAAAAGTTTTTTTTTTTTTAAAAGAGAGACTGTTTTACCATTTTTTTCCTTTAAATTAAAGGCAAATGTTAGGGTTTTTAATTACAATAATAATAATAATAATAACTTACAATTATATAATAATAATAACAATAATAATAATGATAATAATAATGAATTTGTTTAAAAACTATTAGGTCACAAAATTTTAATGACATGTAAAAAGCTGTCTTTTAAAAATCTCTGTTTAATAGAACTGTGTAAACGTGACAGAGCTTTAATGACTAAGATTCTGAGTCGGGAAATGGTTGCATGATAAACAAATGAATGCTCGAAGGAGATAACCTACAAAAAAATAAAAAATAATAATAATAATCATATCTGGATCAAATAGTTTTCGGACATTATTACCTGAAAAATAGATGTCCACACAGAATTGAGTTCCTCCAAAAGCCGATCCCTCTCCCCACAACCACTAAAATACAGCACCCAGGGAGGGAGAAACTGGGAGCGGTCCGCTGCAAATTCCTACAAAAAAACCAACATAGCAACACTATAAATGCATCAAAATAATTTAACATTTATGTTGCCTAATGAATGACATGCATAAAGATTTTAAAGATACTTTAAAGGACTCCACTTTGTACGTTTCATTCAATAATAATAAAGTTAATGAGGATTTCTAAATGATGGTGTCAAATGTCTGTTCTTTCTTACAATAATACAGTATTCTTTATCCTCCTCGTAGCAGACAGCTGTTACGTCACTGACATCAGCTGCACCAAGCGAACGGAAAAAAATGGTCTGGCAGTCCTGGTGGCAAGTCAACAACTTCTTGTCAGTCAGAACAAGGCAACATGGAATACAAGGTGTTGGTGCTACTCCCTGTGGAATCACCTGAAAGACAATAATTTCAATCATATACTGTATATAAATTAAGAGGCATGTAAAAAAATGACTGCAAAATGTACAGTTCCTAAAAAGAAATGTGTGATTGGTTAATAAAATCTATAATTCAGGATATAGAAAAAAAGCAGAATTGGAAAAGGGCGACATATAATCCAAAGAAGAATGAGTAAAAATAATAATAATAATAAAAAAAAACCTGACTGACTGAAAAAAAAACAGAGATTAAAATGGCTAATGGCAGAAGCATTAATTTAATTTTAGACTCACTCCTTTAGACACAGCCTGACAGATCAGCTGCATCCATTCGGCCATGTCCAGCTCATTTTCTGCACTCAGCTCCAGAGGAGAACGAGCTGTCAGAATCACCTGGAAAGCATGCTGTCTTTCCGTGCTGTTTGAACGTCTGCAGCCTCCGCAGTGTTCACCCCTGCACATGCACATACACAATCCATAAAACATGTCTGACAAAAAAGAAAAAGAAAAAAAAAAAGTTAGATGAAACTCCTGACTCTAGAAAACACGCTCACCCCATGGTTATTGACATCAACGGAGTAACGTCAGTCCTTTCAGCATACAGAAAGAGGATGCCACTGCTGTTCAGATAAAAGCCAAGCATGTGTAAAAACAATAGACTAATGTGAATATGTTATGTTGTAAAGGTCCTTCATGCTGTACCTGAGCACAAGGTAACAACTCTTCCACTGCTCCTTTCCCAGATAAGACGTCCCTGTTCGATATAGAAGTGCCCCCTCCTTGGTGCTACTGGACTTTCCTGAGCCTGATGGTGAGGTGGGACTGCCCAAGCCTGCTTCCATAGGGTCTTCCCAGTGAATGAGGGAATATAGTCGAATACTGACCTCAGACACCTGCACGCACATGGAGAAATACATATACATACACAGAAACATATATACACACACACCTCACATAGTACCTCACACTGGGACTATTGGCACACATACCTCACACTGCGACTCTTGGCACACAAACTTAGTCAGAGCCAGCTTTTCCATAGTTGCATCAGTCAGGACAGCAGGGTATGGCAACTCAGTACAGCTGTTCTTCATTGCAGACTTTAGAACGTCGAGAAACCACCTAAAATATGGGGAGAAAAAGTAAATAAACAAGAACAGGAACCATTGAAACATCCACTATCGTTTTTTGTGGCTATAACATTGAAGGACCTGTCTAGCAATTGGATGTATTTCGCAGCTTAAAATCAACAGGGTTTGATTTATCAGTAAATTACTAAGTGTGTTAAAGCAGTAAAAGCACTGGACAATAGCGAAGAACCTCCTGCCTAAACTAGAAGAGTTGGACTAGTATTGTCTAAAATTTATAACAAGAAAGCATTGACATGATAGTAAAAATAAAGACTAACGTGGTGAGTGAACTATCTGCGGTATCCAGAAGAAACTGCCTCCTTCTGTTGGTGCAAACCAAAGTGACAGTCTGCTGGTCCAAACCCACCTGAGGAAGCAAACGGTTTTTCCAAGACATTAAAAAATAATTACTGCAAAATAAATGGCTTCAAGAATTAGCATATAAAAGAATAATAACAAACATTAACTCACAGAAATGTAATCTAATTCACTGTACGACACAGCTTCCTCTACATTATATGGCTTGTCTGCTGCTCCTGAAAGAGTGACACACAATTATAAAATAAAGCCTACATTAGCTCAACTATTTAACATGAACATGGTGATTGTGGGTAGCTGACTTACCTTTTCGCAACAGGTAAATATAATAGTCTGTTAGCAGCAGAAAGAGCGGCTGTAGGTCACCCTCCATGTGGCCTGTACTCATTCTCATCATCTGAAGAGAAGGGACCAAACACTTACTTACATCTGACTATCTGGACCGAAAAACAATCTATTCTGCATCACAAACAAGCCAAAATGTTTTTTCTTTACATTTTTATCTTTATAAAACAAAGGTGCACTGAGCTTGCTTTTTGATGTTTTTCAACCAGTATAGGATGCCAGAAATCACCTATTAGGGGTGGCTTTTTTGTAAAAACTAGCACAGAAAAATTTAGCTTAAATGTGTGTGCAGAAATATTCTTCTGAAATGAATCTAGAGCTTATTTACATAATTTTCCCCCAACCTTTCTCTGTATTTGAGCCTAAAATGGGAAAATTCTAATAAAAAAGTGTAAAGAGCGCTTATGTATGGGAATGAACTTCTAGGAGATTTTAGACATACCCTAAAAAGTTGCTCCTCATTTTCCCGGAAAACATGGATCATAAGTAGTAGCAAATGATTATTATCCACCCTGAAAGAAAATAAAAACAGCTTTATTTTTCGCCTGATTTATTTCCTGTAGAAAATAAAAAACAGAAAGGCAAAAGGTATGATGCAGTAGCTGCTGCCCCTCATCTGACCTGAATTCTGCAGGATGGGAACCCTCATCTGGACCAGATATTCCTGCTACATTTTCAGTCAGACCATTTTGCTTCTCCATCTCAACATCTCTAGTAATTTTCTTCTCTATTTTGGAGGATGCAATCTGTTCTGCTGTCTCGCCTTCTCTCTCATCTTCATGGCCACCGTAAACAGTTTGCGACTGGCCATTCCCTGAAGGGTCATGGTGGCTACCACTCTCGGCAGCAGTGTCTGCACTGTGGGAGGTAAAGCAGTAGAAGTGTGCAGGAGCTGCTGAGGCCATAAGGTGTGAACGCGAGTCTGGATCAGGGGGTTCTCCGCCTTCGTCCTCCCGAAAGGGCTGATGCTGAAGTGGAGATGTGGCAGAATTAAAATTATCCTCAGCATTTTCTCCCTCATCTTCCTGCCCTTCCCAACTCTTTCTATTCAGAGCTCCGTTCAGTTTGTCCATTACGTCTCTTAGCGGCTGGCCTACACTGTTCATAGAGGTGTCAGCAATTTCAGGAAGCCTTAAGAGTGCTTCAGGTTCCTGGTCCTGGTCGTTCTCTTTGAGCGCTCGTGTCGACCCGTCCAGGGCATCCAGGGGGTTAACGCTATAAAGGGATTCATCCTTTTCGACTTCTGGAGACGGAATGCTCTGGCCACTGCTCACAGAGTCAGTCGATCCTCTTCCCCGGCGTTTTTTACCTGGTTTCCTCCTTCTGACCATCCTGATTGAAAAAGTTTAAATTAAAGTAATATTATTTAAAAAAAACACTTCACCATTACATTGATTTGATATTTCAGCTGGTTAACCAAATCAGATTAACAATTTGTGAATTAGTTCTGTAAATATTCTGGACATTTCCTGAATTTCAAATCTAAAATTACTGTATTGAGGCCATAAAACACCCATTTTGAGAGTTGATCAACATTTTTTTTTAATTACTCAGATTTTAATTATCTGTTATTGTCCCACAATTCAATGTCCACGAAGCCCTTTTACATTTTAAGTGTGAAAATACAGGAGACATGGCAAAATGTGTACTGCTGCCCTTAATAACATAATGAAATTATACTTTTAACTGAATTACCTTTACGTTAATATTTAATTAAAACTTTCAGTGTATGTCAATTGTAGCATGAGGCCCTTGCTAAAACATAGCCCTATTAAGTTTATTTAATTTTTTTTATTGCACTGCTGTACATATACTGTACTATTTGAATTGGAACTTTACTAAAAAAAAATAATTCCTGTAAAAGAATTTTAGGCACGGTGTGGATTACAGTGTTCCATTTTAGTCTGCTAAACTTACCTAATAACCTCCAGCTCTGTGCTGGTGCTTTCTGTATCATCCCCTGCAGGAATATTACGATGACTGGCTGTGTGTACCGGTGTAACATCTGCCGAGGTGTTTGTGTCCGAGTCTTCGTTGAAGGGGTTGTGGCGAAACGTGGGGCTGCGTAACTGAGACGTGCTTCCGACTGGAGCTGCTGACGTTTTGACAACAGTGTCAGTGATCACTGTTTGGGGATCTGAGGCTGTGGAGCGAGGACCACTGACTGGGTCAGTTAGATCTCCTTCTGCCAGAAAGAGTTAAAAAATGTTTTTTAGACATGGAAAAATATACATTTTTACTAAATTTATTAATCAGTAGTAGAGCTTCTATTCCTCCAGTAGCAAAAGCATGAAAGTGCAGCTGAACTGCCAGGACAACACACACAGACAGTTTGTATGACAGGATGCATACAGAACACCTTTAAAAGGTAGAACGGCAGAGGTCTGGATTCAACCACACTGAAAAAAGCATTCGATAGGTTGCATCAGGAGACAAAAGAAAAAGTGAAAATTGCAAACAGGACAGTATGCAAAGTATTGAGCTTTAGATTCAGAAAACTTGCTGTACTTTTTGTTAAATTTGTGTATGTTATATACGCTACCGCAAACGTTGATTTTTAACTATCACATGGTTTTTTTTGTGATAGTGGGAAGTGGTAGTGGAATGGTTTTGGCACTAAACTGCTAATTGGAAGCTTGAGGTTCGATTCCCAGCACCACCAAGCTGCCACTGAGGAAGGCCCTTAACTCCAATTGCTCAGTTGTATAAAAAGAAAGAGATAAATGCAAGTTGCTCTGGATAAAGGCATCTGCCAAATGCTGTAAATATTACATTACAATAAAATGGCCCTAAAAAGTCTGAAATATAATAAAAGTTATAGTTTAGCAATTTTTTCATGAATCTGTTATATTATTTATTTTCTGGTAAATACCATTGTTTGTCAACTTTTATCAAATTTTCTGTCCAGGTTTAAAAAAAAATAAAATAAGGTAAAGCAGATACAATGTTCAACCCAGGCCTAATGCACAACCGACACACACACACACACGTGGAGCTGATAAATACAGAAAAGAGCAACCGACACCAGGAAAAGTTTTAGACCAAAAAGGTTTCTGCTTTAGTTTAGTATAGAATCCAGAATAGGCATTCCAGATTTGAGTTTTCTTCTTTATTTATATAGCTTAAAATTTAATACCCAAATAGCCCCTTTATTATATAAAAATATTCCCTACTTTAACCATCAGTTTAGAGCCACAGCATCAAAGCACATGTTTTTTTACTTAGCGAAAGTCACTTCAGCAGAAAAGTACTGCGGTAAACAATACAAAGCAGTTTGTTCAAAAGTTAGTGCAAAATCCAGGCAGTTTTAAGGAGCACCAACCAATCAACAACACAATTTACACAGACATGCATTCTTAGCAAAGTATGTGGGAAAACAGGCATGCATGCAGGATGGCATGAGGATTTGCTGTATAAACTGTAAAGGAAGAAGACATGATGGGTGTGGGGAAATAACCATGTCCCACCTTCCCAGTCTGCACTTGGCATTGACTGCAACACAGGGAAGATGTCACCAAAATCATAATCTAAAAAAACGGGGGATAAGATGTGACGTTAGACGGAAAATTATGACCAAAAAAAGTAAATGTAAACAAGATTCCAAAAATGTAGATGAATATGAAATAAAAGCATGAAATTTACAATGAAATGAGGAATCTCGAATCAAATAGTGGATAAAACAGGGGTGGGCGGTACGACCAAAATTCTATTTCACGGTAACGGTAGTAAATTTTTTTACAATAGAGTTATTTTAAATAGAAAGTTATCTCAGAAAGGTCAACAAAATGGGCTTTATATAATAAATAAATACTTCAGAAATGAAAAGGGCTTCACCTTATTATATCTATATTTTAATTTGGGCCTTGTTAAACATAGTTAATAAAATACGACCTTGGATTAACAACAAATTACACTGTATGTCAAATTTTCTGTTGTAGAGCTACTTATTTACATGTCATGGAATACGTTAAATAAATAAAATCTATTACGTTTTATTTCCCGTTAACGATATTCACTGTTCTATCGTACTTTCTTTATAGATCTCCAGAAAAATCCTAAATATACAAGTATACTCAATGTTATAAAAGACGTATAATACAAAATATAAAAATACAATAGGATATAAAACGTAGCGTACTAGGAAAAAAAAAAAAAAGAGACAAAAAGGTCAGGAAGAGACAAGGCACAACCAAGTAAAAGAGCTTACCCTCACTTGAGGGTGCAATGGCGCTGTCATCCCACTCAAGATTAGTGGAGTTGAATGAGTGCAGAGATAAGCTGTCAGAACTGGGTAATCTCTCCTCAAAATCCAAAAGATTCTGCGGTTTGTAATAGTCTGGCATGTAGGGTGCCACATCCAGGTACGGCACATCCTAGGTGAAAGATATAACACTGATGAGAAGTTGATTTAAGATAGCTTGGTCAGTTTATTGTTTAGATTCAATTACACAGTTTTATGTCAACAGTTGAGGTTTAAATTGTTAAGCAGGGCTATTGCAGTTTTCCTTACATTAAAACTATATAATTCTAAAAATATTTGTAGAATAGCTAGTCTACTTTAGCAGGGGGAGGACTAGTGAAAGATGTCTGTTAAGTAATGGCCGTTCACATGTCGTGTCTAAAAGGCTTGGAAAAATCTTTTTAAAGCGCTTGTTTACTTGTGCTCTGTATCTCTGATACAAAACTTAGTTACAAAGACAAAAATAAAAACAATAATTAGCTGCTACCCTATTTTTCTGCTGAGGTTTCACTAACAGAAAAGGTGAGGAGGCTGATTGGACGATTTGCCACATGGCCCGTGTGCACTTGCAGCAATTATTCCCCATTTGCACCCGATTGTCGGGCATCTAATTTAAAAATAATTAAATCAGGTTTGTAAAAAATGCGATATGTGATAGGCTCCTAAAAGGACATACCAGTTCAAGGTCAAAGCGGATAAATTCCAGCCCCGAAACAAGTGTAAGGAACAAGGTGAGATGGTCATGGCTGCAAACTAGGGCATTCCTGAAAAATACAGGCTACATCATTAAGATTTTCTTCAAAAAGAAACATATAACAGTATTAAAGACGTCTTGTTATTTTATTAGCATGGAATATTGATGACTTGTAGATAAAGTTTCACTAAAGTAATATCTCGAATCACACTCACTTGAAGTAATATTTATGCAAAAGGGCTTGATTCTCCTGAAAAAGACGAAGATAGCTTTCTAAAGAACTTTCACTGAGTGCCAGGTACAGCCATGCTCGACCTATGGAAAAACACAACTTATTTTTTAGCTGTTATTTATTAATTATTTCAGCAACACCTAAAAAACCTTATTTTAATGAATACAGCTTTCATAAATAAGATCTTACTTCTGCCAAGGTTGGTAGCTATGTGCTGAAGTTCATCGATCTGCCGGACAGCTTCTCGTCGTGTGAAGTGCAAGACAAGCACCCAGTACCCTGAAGATATATCCTGCAGTCTACAATGCAAACAGAGTATATTATTAGCCTTTTGCTTATACAGTCAACAATGCAAACAGAGTATACCATTATGCATATTTACAAACCCCTACCCATATAACAAAGCGTGGTCTAGGTGCTCACACAACCGCTGAAGAACACGGTCATGGTTCCTGATGGCTGGGGTCTCATCTTCACAAGCTGCAAAATAACTCTGCAACTAAGGTTTAAAAATAATACCTTTGTAGTGACAATATTTTGCAACCGTATAAAAATGCGTTACCTTTTAAGACTTTACGATGATGCAATGAAGACAATATAGAGAAAAATCAGACGGTAGGTCAGTAATTAAATTAAAATGAAGCCTAACAGGAATCTGCATCATAATTAGCAGCGAGCTCATGTTATCTACTTCTCATGATCAGTTTGTTTTAAACAAACCTAAAGTAAAGAAATAACAAAACAGACAAACAAAAGGAGAAATTCCAATTCATTCTCGGAGGAGAGTCCCCATTTACTGATACCGGGATCCTTCTTAAATAAGTGTAAGAAAGAATATTCCAGCTAAATAGAGCTTTCCTCTTGTAATTTGCCTTTTCAAAGCTTTAATCATTATGTGCTAGGCCTGAATTACAGCGGATCTGAAACGCAGCTATAAATAAGTACGCTCCCGATGATCATATGACCTACAATTCTGGGTCAGTGTAGGACGGACCCGGTTTATGTAAAGGCATTGTTTAGAGAAATAAGTCATTTTTTCCATTAATTTCTGGGAAAAATGTCTATGTACTTAACAATAAGCCATAGAAAAGTCATAAAACTTTACCTGCACAACTACAGTAGCCTTAAAGATCACTAATGGCAATCAATAGTGTGCGCTTTATTTATAGATGTTTTTCTGCCGCAGTGTGGAAACGACTTCCTTCACGTGTAAAACATTTACTCTATCCATTCATAGAGATTTCTGTATAATCATTCATATCCTGTACATTTATAGAGATTTCTGTATAATTATTTATATCCTGTACATTTATAGAGATTTCTGTATATCATCATATCCTGTATCATAGTACATTTATGTATATTTCATTCATCTGTATAATCATTCATATCCTGTACATTTATAGAGATTTCTGTATAATCATTCATAGTTATAAGAGATTTCATTCATATCCTACTTTATAGAGATTTCTGTATTTCATATCATTCATTCTATAGAGATTTCATGTTATATTCATTCAGAGATTCTGTATAATCATATCTGTATATATCCTGTACATTTATAGAGATTTCTGTATAATCATTCATATCCTGTACATTTATAGAGATTTCTGTATAATCATTCATATCCTGTACATTTATAGAGATTTCTGTATAATCATTCATATCCTGTACAATTTCAATTATCAATGGTCAGCCAAATTTGATATTCGTGACAGCCCTATTCGTATTCTGTACATTCATATATATTATCTGTAAATTTACACTTATTCTGTACATTCGCTATATATACATATACTGTACATATCATATATATATATATATATATATATATATATATATATATATATATAATATATATATAAATAAATAAATAATGTATACACACATGTATAGTGTCTATAAATTCATATATAGCTTTTTTGTATATTTACTCTTTATATACTGCACTGCTACTTTGCACTTCTGGTTAGATGCTTACTGCATTTTATTGCCTTGTAACTATGACAATAAAGTTAAATCTAATCTAATCTAATCTAATCTAATCACATGGGCAAGACACGAAGGTGCAAATTTAACCAATGTAGAATGAGTGTGTTAGTATGTTGTAGTGGTAAATAAACCACATTCAGTAATTTCCTTATGATGACTGAGCGCCTTAGAATGGACAGGCCCAAATGTTTACAAATTTACAAAAACAACACATCAAATTAGTATAAATAAATAAGTGTCCTTTTAATAGTCCAGTCCAGGCCGCTTACCTTCTTCACAGACAGGGATATGTTTTCCAGGATCCTGTCTTTGACTTTGAGTTGATCCATGGCTGCTGCTCCTGTTCCTGCACTCGCCCGAGGATGTCAGCTGATGCGGGCTGAGGAAGTGCTGTGTAGCCCCGGCTAGCTAACGCTGCTATCCGGAACCGAAAGCGTGAGCGCTCCGCCTCGGTGTCCGTCTGCCACTAAAGACCACTTTAATAGCGTCGACAGTCGCCTAAGTGCATAAATCTATCCGGAATAACCGTCCTATTCATTTCATATCCACGATTTTAACCTCTGTAGCTTTTCTAAGCTAACGTTAGCTAGTGAAGTTCACAGGCTGCTGTAAGTCATAGTAGCTGGTTTGTTTGTTAGCTAACCGACTAGCTAATCATTGGCTGTGTTGAAAGCTTCCAGTAACGTTTTTAATTATTAAAGAAAGTTTATTAACTAGCGTTATATCTAAAGAAACTTGCTCTAAATAAATAAAAAAAAATAGTTAAATAAATCGATTTTGCTAATACAGCTTCGGTGCTACTTATAGCTAATATCATAAGCAAAAATAAGTAACTATCACATGACCCACGGTTGTCACACAGTTTGACTTTTACATTTAAAACACATTTAAAACGCCAAAACAGGACAAAAAAAATAGGGCGTGTAACAATTTAATTGTTAAAATAAACTGAATTAATAGAAATTATTTTTTATAAACCACTAATAAATAATAAGTATTTAATTAAAATGCACCTTAAAACAGACTAAATACACAGCATCAAAATAAAAGTTTACCGGTAATAGTTCTAAATTCTCAACTTTGATTGGCTAAGCTGGGAAATTTACACGCAGCTGTGACCGCATCACCTTCTGTATTAGTGCGCCAGGTGTTAAACCAATCAAAAACGGCTGCACTACTTTTCAGACTTTTTTGGGCCATTAATTACTCTTTCATGCATAGACGAATTGTTTATTTGAAATAATTATAATAAAATAAAAACAATTATAACAATGAACAAAAATTAAAAAGTCGAGATGAGGACTTTAAAAGTCATAATTATAAAATAAAAGTCGAAACGATTACTTTAAAATTCATGAATAAGATAAAAAGTTAAAATTATTACCTTGTCATAATTATGAGATAAAAAGTTGAAATTATAACTTTAAAAGTCGTAAATATCGAAATTATTACTTTAAAACTAATAAATAAGATAAAAAGTTTTATTTATTACTTTAAAAGTCATAATTTTGAGAGGAAAAAAGGAGAAATTATAAATATAAGATAAAATTCGAAATTATAGTATAATATGTTATATGGTATATATGGTATAGTCTGTGCCGTGTTAAAACAATGAGCCAGCAAGTAATATTTTCGACTATTTTATCTAAGAATTTTAAGTTTTTATCACATAATTAAATGACTTTTAAAGTCACAATTTGAGACATTTTATGGCAGATTTTGCAGTGTAACAACCTATAAAAGTATAGATCTATAAACTCTAGGTTTTTTTTTACAATAGATAAAGTTATAATCTAATTAGAATGATTGGGAAAAAATTTACACACACACAAATACACATCCTCTTTAACATATTTAGTAATGCAGCTTTAAACCTCTTTAAACTGATTCAACTAACAACCATTTCTAATAAAACAATCAGTTAACAGCGGTAAAATGTGCTGACAGTATATGGCTTTGCAGCCCAAGCCATCAACAACAGTGAGTTTGTCATCATGTCAAATGATGGATTAAGATAAAACATCCAGTCATTTCTGGTTGAAAGAAAATAAAACTGAACTATTTTATCTTATCAAATTTCCTTTTTCTTTGTCTTTTATTCACAGTAAATGGTTGACAATCAGATTAAAGCAAAGCTGTGCTGTTGAAAGAAGCCCCACTCTTTGTGTGTCATCAACCAGATTACTAATATAAATGAATGAAATTAAAATCATTTGGTTCCTGTTAAATCTTTTTGGAGACCAGATGTTGGAGACCAGACCAGATGTTGGAGACCAGATGTTAAACCAGATGTTTATTCTAGTCTTTAATTTAAGCCGGACAATATAGTCTTTTTTTTGACTGAGATGCTTTTCTGCAGATGCAAATGGTGGTGTTTAGATTATTGTAGATTTCCGTTACTTTAAATCAGAATAAAACTGATAATTATTGATGTTGACCAACATCATCTTTTAAATAAACATGATACACTAACCCATAAAGTTAGTATTGCCACTAATATTTAATGTAAGCTCCAATTTTGAGGGCTATACTAGATTAAATCCTTGTATAAGACAATAATCAGAGCTTTAACATACATGTATTAATAAAAAAAAGAGCATCCACGCACACTTTTTTAGTAACATGGTTAAAAACAACTAATAAAAAGAAGACAAAAATGTTGTAAAGAGGAGGAATGGTGGACCATTTTATTGAACCTTGGTACTTTTTACATTAATGTTAACATTTTATCACAAATTGAAGCTTTAAACAAAACGATCAGTGCATTTTGTCATGGACGCTGCAGCTGGGTGTGCATTGTGGGTCCTTTTTACTTAAATAAAATGAAAAACCAGCCTGATTTATTTTTTACAGAAAATAAAAAAAATCCATGTACGAAAGAGCGTTTAAAGTCAGGACCGGTTAACAATCTGTGTGTAAAGCTGTAGTGGCACGTCAAACTCATACAGTAAAGAAACCATACACCAGCGCAGCTCTGTTCTCAACGGCTGACCTGCGGCAGAGGACGCGTTTAACCCATTCTTTAACTATAACTCCTCCTCTGCTTAATCTGACTTTTCTTTTTCTTTCATGTGGAGGAAGACGACGCTGAAGACAAACAAGCCGGCCATCATGGAGAAAACGCTGGCGTAATACGGGTAAGCAGAGGGAATGTAGCGCTCGTACTGCGTATGCTCTAGGGGGCGCACAGACACCTGTAATACAGGGGCAAAAATTAATAAAAGTAGTGTTTAAAGGATAGAAATTGCATCTTAGTAAAAAAATAAAAACTTGCCTGTGTAGACGAGTAAAGGTGTGTGTAGCCCAGTCTATTGTAATCAACTTTGAATTGAAACACTCCATACACATCTGGCAGCTTAAACTGGACACTGTATTTGCCGCCTGTGCAGACAAAGCACGTGTACTAGTTTTAGCATCTCCGTTTTCATGACCAAGTCCTGCATTTACCATTCAGAACAGAGTTTTACTGATACCGTTTTTCTTGATGTAGGTCCTGACGAAGGGGTCGATTCGGACAAACTCCAGCTGAATGTCGTCTCCGTCGAACGGCACCCAGCGGCCCTCGGACAGCATCTCGATCACAATGCTGTACTCCTGTGATTAATGGTACAATAAAGAAGTTAGAGGTACATCCCTACGCACTGGTTTTGTCAAATTTGACCTAAAATCTAGCACCTTCAAACGGTCAAAACAAGACGTCACAGCGAAACTACTCACGTGTCAAAACTCAGTGTCCCCAAACAGCGTGCTTATTTGTCTCAGTCCATTCAAAACAATTCTTCAATAATCAAAAACTTTAAACTAATAATACATTTCAAGGACAACAGGATTTTTATAGAAACATCTTTAATTTTTGATGTGTTTTCCAGGACTGGAATGTTGGTCATTCATTTCAAACAGGAAACCCTGTTTATGCATGCAACACTACCAGCTACTGGCGCAAGATCTAGTAAATTTAAGATGCCTGTTTGTAAACATTTAAGAAAGTCAGAAACAGGTGTGTGTGTGTGTGTAACACTGGGCTTGTAATAAAACTTACCACCAGGTCAGTGATGGTGTAAGCTGCAGGTGGCGCACTTTCACCCACTTTATGATGGCTTACAGCTCCGACCCTGAGGACACCAGCCTCCTTAAACACCCAGCGTGAGAGAGCCATGGCCAGCTCCTGATTGGCCGTCTGGGAGTACCTAATGCATCAGTAACATTACAGTTAACAAAATATATCCACAGAATCAACTTTACATGACAGAATAACAATTTAATTGAATTTAATGTTGAAGAATTTTATTTTAAATATTATAGATGCCCCACAATTAAAATGTTTGATTAATGTTAAAGTCATTGAAGTTTTTTTATAAAAGTAAATTAATATCCTAGCGGATTATGTTTGTCGTCTTACAGCATTGTACAACGAGTATAAGGTCCTAAATGAATAAACTATATTTCATTAGGAAATGCATTAAAGTTCATTACTTAAAAAGTTATAATGTAATGTAATGTAAATATTTAAGGTATTTTTTAAGCCATCTAATATTTGGTAAAGTTTTGGAATTCAGTTGATCAAATTGATTAAAAAAATAGAATAATGCTTTTTATCCAATCAGGATATTTTGAACCTCTTTGATCCTGGCGTAGCTTTCTGCACTGGAGAGTTGAAGAAGGCATCGCTGAAGAAATGCAAGGATCCACTAAAGACAACACGAGCGTTGTTTCTCGCCTGCAGGCCAGCGATCAGGAGGGTGTTCTTTCCGACTGCATGAGGGTACTGCAATACAAAAGTTACAACCTTTAAATAATAAATCCAGAAATCTTAGCAGAGCGAAAAGTTATTTTTAAACAAATCTTAAGCTAAACGAATCAGTTTAATAAGATAAATATTGCCAAAAATATATAATAATTAAAAAGAAAACCTTAGCAATCAACGCTACATTTGGCCAGGCTCTTTTTTTCTCCTTCTACAGAGAGCATTGTTTTGCAGACCTTTAAATATGATGCGGAAGCAAAATACTGAATAATCATTTCTTCTTCGTTAATTGCGTCCATTAATTGTCTCACTGTTTTGAATTCCTTTTCCGTTCAGCATGTCTATGTTAAGTTGTTTTGCTTTGTATAGTGTAAATGCAGATATCGGATATGAGGCCGTTTTTAAAGAAAATGCAAGCCGGTCATAAAAATAGATATAGTCACATAATAGGAATTGGACATTTACATTTGCAGTGTAAATGCAGACTAGAAGGCGCACCCACTGAATCTATACACCGGAGTTCATTTATGCACTAACTCGGTTCAAATTTTGCATTGTGTCCGTAGGGATTTGTTTTCATGTTGATTGAGGAGGTCTGGTGTGCATACAGAAACTGTAATAAATATGCCTGGTCAAGCTGTGTGTGTGTTCACCCCAATTTAGGAAGGTTTACATCACATTTACAATCACATGTCAACATTTTAAAGCGCTCTCAAGCATTATTACATCTGACATACTACTGCACACCCACTTGTGTAATAGGACGATCAGGAAAGTAGGAATAGGATGTGGAGGAGCCTGTAAGGATGTCCAGGACAAGAGGGTTATCAGGATCAGCCACCATTCTAAAAATAAATAAAGAAGAAATACAATATATTCACCTATAACCCATCTAAATATTCACACTACCCTAACACATCTGCAGAACATGCCCCGGGCTACTTAACAACAGAGGTGTGCATGTACGTTTTTTTGTTATGTATAGACATCTTTGTATTCTTAATTAATCGTTAAAGATAGAAAAGGTCACCCACCCGACACCTTTAAAGAGGATGGGGTTCTCAGTGGGCTTTCCGACAATAGTAGGGGCTTTAAGGAGGTTTTCAGGATCAGCAACGATCAGGGTGTGCTAAAAAAAAAACAAAAATAAACAAACATTTAAAATTATTAACAAGGGTTAGCAAATAAATAGTTTTATTTCTTCACTAGAAATTTTAAAGTGTACCACACGCTCCCATATTTTTCTGGTATACCTATAAATCTGAATTAAAATTTTCAGTTTACCAAGCGATGGGATGCATCGTGAGGTTAATTAATCTAGTCTGAAAGGCAGCTATGAAGTATTTTATTTCCATATTTTGCCAAGTAAAATAAAATTGGGAAAACTTTTTGTAACCAAATATGAAACTAAATTCAGCCCTACTTTAAATTTGATAACCAAAAAAAAAAAAGAACCTCATGGACTTCTTGAGGGTTGTGTAAAATAGAATTCAGTTCACGTTTGACTCATTTTGCCCTATTTGATTCCATACATCCACTCACCTCGCCAGGGTCAGACACATCATAGTTATGATGGTCAATGACGGCGGTTTTTTCCTCATCGAACTCAATACCGCATTCGCTGCCCAGCTCGCGTATCGGGTCACCTGCAAACAAGCAAAATAAACTCATAAATCAGAATAGTTAATAAAGGCTTATGTCCATCCACTGTCTGCACTGTGCAAAAGGACTCACCAATATCTGAGCTCGCTGCCACCAGTACATTACCCCCACCATCAATGAAGGCGGTAATGGTCTCCAAGTTAATGTTTCCTCCAAAATCTTAAATGTAGACATTATGGTATAGTCAGTCTGAGTAGATGTTTGATAAAGAAGCACTGCAGAGCCTGAAATTATTCTTTACCTTCTACAGACGGGGCAAAAATGATGAGATGATCGTACAGGAACTGTCCATACTTGATCAAGGAGAGACCGGGATCATCAGCAGTTTTAAATGTGAGATCAAACCCACGATCTAAGGACAAGAACAAAGATCAGCAATGATCGACGTGAGAATTTTACCAGTTGTGGGTCTCTGCAAACCAACACAAGTTTTCTGTGATTATGGGTGCTTAGAAAAATGTTTTGTTTATTGAATGATTAAACAATTAGGGGGCTCAACTCAAGTGCATAGTGATGGTGCAGTGGTTAAGGTGTTGGACTGCTGATTGGAAACCGGGGTTCAATTACCAACACCACCAAGCTGCTACTGCTGGGCCCCTGAGCAAAGCCCTTATCCCCCAACTGCTCAGTTTTATAAAACAGATAAATGGAAGTCGCTCTGGATAAGGGCGTCTGCCAAATGCTGTAAATAAGAGACTTATATCTATCTCGTTTTTACAACTGAGCCATTAGGTGTTAAGGGCCTTTCTCAGGGGCCCAGCAGTGGTAACTTGCTCTCTATCTGCACATCACTTAAAATCTGGCAGGCGCTATTTCATGTAATGTAGGAGTGTTTTGTTTTGTATTGTCTAGAGTAATGTTTGTCTTGTTAATTTGCACTGATGCACTTTATGTTGCCAAGACAACTTATTGTTCAATCTTTAGCTCTGTGTTGTCCTCATTTGCATTGACAGCATTTGGCAGACGTCCTTATCCAGAGCGACATTTAACTCTTTTGTACAACCGAGCAATTGGGGGTTAAGTGCCTTGCTCAGGAGCCCAGCAGTGGTGGCTTGGTGGAGCTGGGAATCGAACCCCGGTCTTTCTGGTATAAGTCCACAGGGAAAACTTGGTTTCATTTCACTGTGTACTGCTATCTGTGGTTGAAATGACAAAGCTTCTTGATACTTGATGGTGCTGGGAATCGAACCTACAATCTTAGTAGTTCGACACCTTAACCACTACGCTACCAGTTCCCCCACTTTTTGGTTTGACTGCTGTGTGAATACGATCCAACTTTAACTAACTTCCTGCAACAAATATCTACCAAGTGACAAAGGCGGCTTATGAATAGAAGTATTACATTTACAGCCTTTAGAACTTATCCAAAGTGAGTTACATTTACCCCCTAATTATACAACTGAGTAATTGGGGTTAAGGGCCTTGCTCAAGGGCCCACAGTGGTGGCTTGGTGGAGCTGGGAATCGAACCCCAGTCTTTTTGGTAGCAGTCCAACACCTTAACCACTTTCCAAGTATAAGATATATATATAGTACACAGGAGTATAATCTTTAATACTAACACTATTTTTTTAGGTTTGGTTTTATTGTGTGTTCTATAAACTTCAGCAAATGAAAGACTTTCTAGAACTGTAGGGGGTTTTTTGCATCCGGAATGTTTGCTTGCAAGAAAGACTTTGTCAAATCGATTTCAATTTTTGTTACTATACATTTGTAGCTCAAATAGTACCTCAACAAAAAGATGCTACATTACCAGAACGTTAAAAAACAACCAAAAGCAAACGTTTTTTTTTTTTTTTTTATAATGTTCTCATTAAGCATTAATCGTTAGCTAGTGTGTACAGTCATGACTCCTGAACACAAACCCGGAAGTGGCGTTCACATGCACGCGTATGCACGACCTAAATATGAACAAACACTCAAAATAAAAAAATTAAACTAAATGCATATCATTTAAAATATGTTTTAGATAGAACAGATAAATAAGATTTAAAAAAAAACAGACTTGATCTCCGCACCTGCTAGACTGCGGAAGAAGATTGAATGGGTATCTCGGATGTTTGGGCTGTCCAGGAGAACCAGAGTCTTTCCGTCTCCAGAAACGACTTGCGGCAACAAAGCGAGCGATAAAACAAACGCCACGTTTCTCACGAGTCCCATTAAGTGCGAAAAAGACATGTTGACAGTCCCGTCTTGATGCTCTAGTGCAGTTTGTGTCTCTCGTTGTTGAACCGCCAGCCGCCATTTTCCTCCGTTGGACAACGTCAGCGTTAACAGGGATGTCAACTTTGACCCATAGCGTCAGCCAATCGGGAAGCGCCTCATGGACTAATACTGCTGCTGAACTGGAGTAGTAATAACGCATATTCTTTATTACAGTCATTTGGCGAATAAAGACAAGAGTGATTCGATTAAGGCTCCAAAAAGTCGGACAAATGCGAGAATATGCCGTATTCAAGTACCGGAAGTGCTGCTAAAATGTTACACAGTAAAGTCGTTAAGATGATAACACACAAACTGCTATCCGACACAATATATGGGTTGTGTTTATGTTTGTATCCATGTGGTTTCCTGTCATCTTACAATATTTTACCCAGCGATGGGATTGACTTTACAAAACTACCCTAGTTGCCCGTGTTTCTGAAATATCCCGAATCCATTTACAGATTCGATACTTTCTGAATCACTCATCGTACGGATTCGAGTCTCAGAGTCACTCAGTAGGAATTCCGACTGCTTTTGCCATGATGCTCCACTAGAGGGCACTCGCTGAATCACACACTGAATTACACACACACACACACACACGTGCGACGGATCAGCTTAATTCCACGGTTCAGATAAATCCAATGAACCAGTACCAGCAAGTTTAAGTTTTTGATTTTGTGTGGGGAAGTGGTAGTCTAGTGTTTAAGGTGTTGGTCTGGTAATTGAAAGATCCAGGTTCGATTCCTAGTGCCACGAAGTTGGGGCCCTTAACCCCTAATTGCTCAGTTTCACCATGTTACCAACGCTGGGCCCCTGAGCAAGGCCCTTAACCCCTAATTGGTCAGTCATATAAACATAAACATAGCTCGCTCTGGATAAGGGTGTCGTGTAAATGTATACTTTTCAGTTTGTATTTAATTATGTTGTTGTTAACAACCAGTGTTGAAAATGTAACTTTGGACATGTAATAAGTTACAGATGACAAATTACTCTCATTAAAATAATCATGCAACTTTAAAATTACTTGATAAAAGTTAAGTAAAGTTGATTACTTTTTACTTTCTAATAGATATTGTTTGGAGGATTTTTTTTACACATAGTAGCTAAATCAACCTAAACTACTCTGTCATTTTTTTATTTAGAGGAAAAGGTCTGTAAAGAATAAGAATTTTTATTACTCACCAGTGTAGTAGCCTAAAGATTGAATTGGCAATGTGGATTAATGTAAATACCAGTCATGGTGTGCTGTAAATTTTAGACCAAAGAACCAATCAAAAGCATCAGAACAGCAGCGTTTTAACAAAGCAAAAGGCACCGTGCAAGTCAAAAACAAGCAAAGCAACAACTAATGAATAATACAGAGCAATTCCAATACCCTAATTATTATTAACATACTTTAGGTTTTTATTAAAAAAATATTTGGATCTAACTTTATTTGTAATCTTTAACATTTTCATAAGTAACTGTGATATTTCTTCTCAGTAACTGTAACAAATTGCAGTTACTTTTTGTTTAGTAATTAAATTACATAATGCAGTTATTCCTCAACACTGTTAGCAGAAAGCTCACTTAGAACTCATCTGATCTAAAAACATGGAAAGACATTCGCTCATGTCTAATGCATTCTGTCCCATGATGGACACAATGTCACTGTGACACTGACCAGTAAGTGGTTAATCAAGGCCTATTTTCTCTTCCGTTTTTGTTCATGCAATTGTTTAGCCAAAGTTTACAAAGTTGACTGTAATAAAGAAGTTTATTGGCCAAAAAGAAGTCACACACACACACATCTTTCTAAAGTTCAACTGAAATTGAACGAAAAGATTTATTGTCAAAAGCATGAAAGTGACAGAAATGACCAAGATCTTTTGTATGGCTTCTAAATATTTGATATAGCTTTTTAGACATTACCCCCCCACACATTTAAATTAAGCAAATGATAATTGCTGTTTTTGTAAAACATCCAATACAGTGATAGAACACAGGTCACAATCTTATGCAGAGTGTAGATAACATTTACAACTCGGTGTTAGTGCACGAATAGATCAAAACGTTAATGCTGGTACATGAACCATATAAAGTCACGTGTGCATGTTATAGACACTTCTGTGATGGTGTGTAACAAGTAGCATAAGAAAGAGACATGTGCATGTAACTAGAATAAATAGACCTGCTAGAAAATCTTCTTTAAAGAATTATTTACAGTCTAAACATGAAGTCGGGTGCTTGTGCTATGCATCGGTTTATAAAAACAAGCCTGTAGCATTTGACTTGAAATAATAAAATAGTAGCATTTCAAGTTAATTCAAAAGACGAACGTATTCGGCTACCAAACCATTACACATTCATGTGTGTGTTTGAACATATTCCAGACATCCAGTTTTACATTCAATCTGATAATAAACACTAAAATAAACGCTTCCAGTAGATGGAGTGTCGCCATGGGGGTTTCTTCATTCAACCACAGTAGTATTATTGAGTTCAGACATTATTATTGGGTAAGAAGGTCTGGGGTCTTCCAGTTTACTCCAAAAATATTTAGTTGGGTTAAAGTCAAGGAATTTATAACACTATAACATACTATAACACAGTATGTCTCTATAGACCCCGGGGGTTTTGTGCGCAGGGGCATTGTCACGATGAAACAGTGTTTACACCTTTCAGTTCCAGTGAGGGAATAATGTAATGCTAACACAGATCTATGTAAGTATCTACAAACATTTGGCCATATAGTGTATCTCGAAGGTCTTTGGAATGTTTGTTTATTATAGCATCACTGGGTCTCACTTTCGCAAATCTGTACATCCTCTTCTGTGCTTTTAGCCTGAGACTCCGCCCCCTGCTCCTCCTCGGCCTGAGGTTCATTCTGCACCTCTTCGTCCTGAGTGCCACCGTTAGCCTCTTCCTCTCCCTCCTTCCTGAAGAGGAGTTCTTCTCCCTGAATGACCTGCTCGGTGGTCTGCCAAGTGCCTTCTGCTGCCTCGTACTGCTGGTAGAAATCCGAATCGGCCTGGAACATGACGAGTGCTTGGGCGGTGTGGATGCGAACGTGCTGAGCCAGAGAACTGGCATCCAGGAACTTTTCCCCACAGGAGTCACATGCGTATAAGATCTGAGTGTTGGGATCTACAGAGGTGAGGAGGAAAAATATATTTTTGAAAGATTTGGCTTCAGAGCCTCTAAAATACAGTACATGTGTGAATGTTTTGTCTCACCCGACTCCTGCACTTTCTCCACAGCTTTTGTGATCTCGGCTTTCAGAGCCTCGGTTTCATCCGCAGATACAGATGTTGCTACAGGCACCACTGCAGCACAGGATAAACACAACAATGTTAGAAATCAGTCCCATCTTTACTGGGACAAATCTTCTTTGTATCCGAACAATAGAAACGGGACTTAGTTAAGTTTTGTGGCCAAAAGTTTTCGGACACCTTATCAATACAGCCGTAACTGTATTTTTTTTTTTTATCCCCAAATCTTTGTCACTTAGTTGTCTAGGATGTATCTGCATATGGCTACGCTCACACTGCAGGCAAATGTGGCCCAAATCAGATTATTTTGCCCACATATAACTCGGAATTTCTGCCACTTGCCAAACCCGACACAGGTATTGTTTCCAATGCGACCGCGGTGTTATGTAGGAATTCATTCGATTTTTACGTTATTTTTGATCTACACGCATTTCTGCATTACAAACAGTTCATACGGTCTGAGGTTCTCTTACCAGTTAGCTGTGCGACAGTGTTAGCCGCCAGCGCTTCTGTAGTCAAAGTCACAATGTCATCTGTGGTTACTGTAACAATATTCACTTGGTTCTCGTCCAGCTCGGACACCGAGACAGCTGCAGGAAGCAGCCTGTCGTCTTCCTCCTCGTCTTCTTCAGCTAGTAAGAGTCTCTTCATTCCCGCTTTGCCCTGGTGAACGGTTTTAATGTGGGAGCGGAGGTTGTCCACACGGTTAAATCCACGCCCACACTTGTCACAAAGATAAGGTTTCTCACCTGTGATTAGAGTTACAGATAGGAATAAGAGCCTAATCGTTTTGAAGGTCATGTATTGAAGGTCAAGGAATTTTGGGAAGGGTTTGTGTACCTGTATGAATGATGAAATGTTTCGAGAGATCTCCAACATTGACGAATGATTTGTTGCAGGTTTGGCATTGATGGGGTCGTATGTTGTCGTGATGACGGATGTGATTGGCCAGCTGGCTGGACTGCACGAACCTGAATGTAATAACATCACAATTACACAGTGTCCTCAAATGATTTGGATTCTTAATGAACATAGAAAGTTTTATTATAATCTACAGGGTACACACACATACGCTAAACGGACAAAAGAATCGGGACGCCTGACTATAACATCCATGTGTTATTTAAACATTCTATTTCGGATTTCGTCTCACTTTCACCTCTAGAAAAAAAAACTCCAGAGGATTTTGAAGTGTAGCTGTTTAATTTTTTTGTCCGAAGTGCACCCTCTTGTGACCATCGTGTGCATCTACACCCATATATTAAGCAAAAATATTTTTGGCAGAACAAAATTTTATTACTGAAAGTGCACTTGTTGTTGATTTTCACTTTGTTTAACTCTTGCGTGAATCTTCTAGTGATTGTTGTTCAAGTGCATTTGTTATATATTATTATTACACATAATTTATTTAGTACTTATGCCTAATGCTTATTTATTTATGTACTTGGTCAGTATTTAAGTATAGTAAAGGTTTTAAAAATCTGCATTTTTTGTGTGTGTGTGTGTGTGTGTGCGTAAGGGGGGGGGGGTGGTGGGGTTAAATCTACAGTCTCACCTAGGCCTTCACCAGAGCCTTTATGCTTCATGCCAACAGTCTGGTGAAGACACACTTATGAATGAGCTTGGTAAGCTGTCCAGAAATGTAGCCATATTGTTTATACTGTTCACACAGGGTAGTGGTGGCTTATGGTTAAGGTATTGGACTATCAACCCAATAGTGGGTTCGATTCCCAGCTCCACCAAGCCACCACTGCAGGGCCCCTGAGCAAGGCCCTTAACCCTTAATTGCTCAGTTGTATGAATGAGATAAATGTAAGTCGCTCTGGATAAGGGCATCTGCCAAATGCAGTAAATGTAAATGTACACACACACACACACACACACACGTTACCTTTTGCCACAGCGATCACATACATACGGCTTCTCTCCAGTGTGCTGCCGGACGTGAGCAATCAGTGAACTGGCCTGTGTGAAGCTTTTTCCACAGATCACACAGAGACATGGCTTTTCCCCTAAACACACACACACACACAGAGTCAGTCTATCGAACCTGATGTAGGCAGAGAAAAGTCGTGTGTGAGATAAGGAGGAATAAGATGACGTACCCGTGTGAATGCGTACGTGTCTCTGCAGTGCACCGGGATCAGAGAACGCTCTCTCACAGTGCATACACACAAACGGCTTCTCTCCACTGTGAACTCGCAGGTGCCTCTTCAGGTTTCCTGCATGAAAACACCACAATCAAGCACTCAAATACACACACAGACACACACACAGACGCCCTACACACAGACTCTACACACAGACGCGCGCGTCCTGTCACACACACAGACGCGCCGTGTCCCTCGCACACACAGACGCGCCGTGTCCCTCGCACACACAGACGCGCCGTGTCCCTCGCACACACAGACGCGCCGTGTCCCTCGCACACACAGACGCGCCGTGTCCCTCGCACACACACAGACGCGCCGTGTCCCTCGCACACACACAGACGCGCCGTGTCCCTCGCACACACAGACGCGCCGTGTCCACACCACAGACGCGCCGTGTCCCTCGCACACACACACACGCAGACGCGCCGTGTCCCTCCCACACACACACACGCAGACGCGCCGTGTCCCTCGCACACACACACACACGCAGACGCGCGACGTGTCCCTCGCCACACACACACACATAGACGCGCCGTGTCCCTCGCACACACACACACACACATAGACGCGCCGTGTCCTCGCACACACACACACATTAGACGCCGTGTCCCTCGCACACACACACACACAGATGCACCGTGTCTCTCGCACACACACACGCACACACACACACACACACACACACACACACACACACACACACACACACACACACACACACACACACACACACTGATCTCAAACACAGGGGCCCTCACACATAGACACACAAACACACACACAGTGTCTTTCTCTCTCTCTTGCTCTCTCTCACACACACATACACTGTCTCACACAGATGTTTACTTCTTTTTCTGTATGTACTCATACATCGACTCACACTCACACACTCCACCAGCTCCTTCTGTATATCGTACATCTCACCTGATGTGCTGAACTGCTTTCCACACTCTTTACACTTCAGAGGTCCATTTGCGATGTGGATCTTCATGTGAGCTTTCAGGTTTCCCAACTGAAAACGATCGAGTTAAACACAATCAGTGTGTCAGTCGGCTATTAAAGGTTTTGCATTCTTTGTTCTTTTGTCCAACCTGATTGAATTTCTTGTCGCATTGTGGGCATTTGTGACCCTTGTCTGTGTCATGGACCTCCAGGTGTCGCATTTTGGCGGTAGGGTCGGAAAAAGGGCGCTGGCAGTACTCGCAGTGGTACGGCTTCTTGCCAGTGTGTACCAGCCGGTGGCGCTTCAGGTTACCTGATGTGGTGAAGAGTTTGCCGCATTCGTCGCAGCTGTACCGCGCCTCGTCCGTGTGCCGCTTTCTATGCAGGTTCAGCAGGCTCATCTGCCGGTAGCTCTTCCCGCATGTGAAACAGCAATATGGCTTTAAAGGGCTGCAGGTGGAAAAAGGTGCAGGAGCATGTATGAGTCATCTGCATTTTTTTCCCCCAATTCATGTATTTCCGTACATGTGGCGCTTGGAGTTGTGCCAGCTTTTGTGTAACATCAATACACATCCATGACATGCTCTAGTGGCTTTAGCATAAACCCAAAAAATACTGTTTATACTTTTTAGTACAGATGGTCAAATTCTACAAGTGGTTCACTAATGCACCCCGACCATCAATCAGCATTTCAGGGCTCGCAAAATGGCTACCCCAGCGTCCCGGGCTATTGCGTCTTGCAGTCGGGCTACCAAAAAAAAACATCCTTTTTCTCAACTTTCCTTTCCCGCCCACAGTTTTGAGATATAAAGTCACAATTGCGAGATAAATTGCAACTGCGACAAATTTCAGAACTGCATGATATAAACTAGTTTTCCGCTACTGTGATTGACCTTCACTGGAGTGTCGAATGGGTCTCCTTTTAGCGTCTCCACTAATAGAGAAATCAGAATTTTATTAAAGAAATCACACAACATAAAGCTCGTGATAGAACATTATGCAGGAATCAGTTGTGTTGGAGATGCAATAAAACAGATAAGGCTGAAATAAGCCAGCAGCTGCAGACATCAATGAGTTAGTTCAGTTAGCAACAAATATTTGTATTGTTGATTGTAATTTGATTATTTATATGATTGTATTTTGTTTTATTTGTGTTTCTGATTGAGGTTTTGTTATAATTTATAATATTCTACATTCAAATTATAGTTTTGTTTGGCTACTTAAATTCATTTTGTGCTACAAAAAGCTGATGACTACTAAAAACGCAAAATTTTTGCAATCCCTGCATTAAAAAACCCCAACAAAAACATGTAATTTTTGCTGTAAAAGGGTGCTGTTGGCATGGTGCTAATTTACCTGTGGGTTTTTTCATGAGCTTTGCATGCGGCTGGGTCAGAGAACGCCTTATTGCAGTCCCTGCAGCTGAAGGGCTTCTCACCCGAGTGGATGCGCATGTGCCGTTTAAAATTTCCAGTGTGGGTAAACTTCTTTCCACAATCCTGCAAAAGCAATCAAGACCATGGAGGACTGGAAGAAGATGGAAGTGGTTTGCATATAAACTAAATGCAGGAAAAGGAATGCAAAGTAATGCAAACTACTGCCAAAGTTGTGGAGGTCTACGGAAAAAAAAACAAAAAACAAATTGAGCGTCCTGAAAATAGAACGGGTTCGATCTGAGTGAGAAAGGCACTCGCCATACTCGGTTCTCCGGCTGATTTGATCTACTGCTGTACTAAACTGTTCTGTACTGTTTACTACACTCTTATGCTACATTTACACCGCATAATGTTAGACTTGATTTTTAGGTGTCGCAAAAGTACAACTAAAAAAATTTTTTTAAAAATACCTCGGCAATGACCTACAGCCAATGAAAGAGCACGATACAGGACAGCGGAAGGAGTTATATATATTTTTCCTTTCACTGTAAAAGTGCACAGACCATTTCAATAACATTTCCAGCCTTAACTTTGATCTCACAGTGATTGTGCTTTTTTTCCTCGTCCATTTGGCAGACATCCTTATCCAGAGCGACTTACATTCAACATGGTAATTGGGGGTTAAGGGCCTTGCTCAGGGGTCCAGCAGTGGCAACTTGGAACCTTGATTTTCCAATTAGCAGTCCAACGCCTTAAACCACTGCGCTACCACTTTTCCATTACTTCACTTTTACACACTAACCCCCAGTTTAAATTACCAGATTAAATTGCATGTTTGTGCTGTCTTAACTAAAAACAGCTTGAACTGATACATCTTTAAATAAGTCAATGCCATGTTTTGTCTCAAGATGCACCAGTAATGTTTTGTTTACAAAAAGACACATGGCATGGCAAGGCATTGCTCAGTTGCAGTTTTTAACGCATCAGGAAAGCCCTACCATAGCAAAATTTTACAAAATCATAACACCACATCAGAAAAGAAGCATGATCCTCCCAGTATGGCGTCTACCAACAAGATTACCCAGAATTCAACGAGACATGACATCAGTGTTACATAAAAGTATAGAATTACACATTTTCTTAACAAAAGAAAATGCTTAAAATCTTATTTATGCTATTTCAATATTCTCAACAGATCCAATGAAGAGTGATTAAAAAAAAGTATTGCCTACGAATGCTAAGACTTTCTCACCTCACATTTGTGTGTGACAGAGCCGTACGATCTGGACTCACTGCGCTCAGCAACAACCCCAGACTTTAAACCCTTTCCCTCTCCGTTATCTGCTGTTCCATCTTCTACATCTTCTACATCTACATCCATCTCTTCTTCATTCTCCTCCTCCGTATGCTCCTGTTCTTCAGGGGGCTCCACTTCCTGTTTCAGTGCTTTTTTATTTTCTGCAGTGGAAACTTTTGACAAACTTTCTTTACATCCATTATCTATCAACAGGGAACAAAAAAACAGAATAAGATGACCAGAAGATAAAATACGCATGACTGCAATTCTAGCATAAAATCGGTCAGGTTGTTTACCTGCCGTGGACATGGAGGGAGCGGTAGATTTTGCTTTGCTTCTTCGTGTGCTTACGCATGATCTCCTAGTCGAAGGTCTTTGCGATACGTCTGTAAGAAAGTAGCCGAGAGAGTAGAATAGTATTTCATCAAGAGCGGAAACTATAAAGAACTCGAATATACAAGAGCATGAAACAGAGACGACTGACTGGGCGTGTAATCAGCATCGGACAGGTCATCCTGATACTCCATCGGAGACTTGTTTGTGCTCTCCTCTTGCTCTTCATCCTGCAGATTGCTGTCCTGGCTGAGCTTGTTTGGTCTTCCTGGCCGAACTCCTGCACTTTGACTCGCTGTAGTGCTACAACTAGCCTGCTGCTTTTCTGAGGCCTCTGATGATGAAGGAGCTTTATCTGCTTTAGGAACGCTGCTCTGAGCCGGGACATGACTCTCCTGAGGGTCTATGCAGGCATCATTATCTTCCTTAACCAGCTTCTCATGTTGCTCAGTTGGATCCGATACAGCTGATATGATATAAAAACAACAAAAACAAATGAGAAGTATAAAAATCATGTCAAAGTTTGAAATATAAGCACAGTGTTAGGGCTGTGTAAAAATGACGCAATATCTTTATATATATATATATATATATATATATATATATATATATATATTATATATATTATATATAAGCGCTTTTTCTTTTACCATATATATATATATATATTATATTTAGCGCTTTTTTTCTTTTACCACAACATCACGTTTAATACGTTAATATTTAATTAAAACTCTCAGTGTGTGTCAAACGACCTCCTCCTCCGTCCTCCTCCGTCCTTTAGTTGTCGTTGACACATATGGTCATTGTTTCAGAAGCAAACATGGCGGGAAAAAAAGGCTAGTTCCGACTTTTCTTGTTTTCTTTGTTGTATTTTTAGCTATTTGTTTTACTTTTTTTATTATTACAATGTATTGGTTTAGGTATTTCATTGCAACGTCTTGTAAGATATGGTATCGTAACCTATTTATCGTGATACATATCGTGAGCCAATACACAGCCCTACACGGTGGAGTGGAATAATACTACAAAATAAATAAATCATTTGTTGAACAGCACTTCGGTACATATAAGTAACTTGGACTCTACTGACCATCGCTTGTCACTGGTGGTCCTGTGAGTGACTTGAAAGCAGAGCAAGCATTTACAATTTCGTGCATCTGAAGAAAAGTAGCCACAGCCAGCACATCCTCAACATTCTGGAGATTTAGTGTCAGCTTACCAGTGTACATAAATTCAAGGATTTGTCCAAGGCCTGCAAGGATCATAAAATGCAAATTGTAGCATGTCGGGAAAATTAGGTTATGTGTATGTACAGTTTGTACAGCGTTAGCAAAAGGGCACAAGAAGATGTAAAGAGTTTCATACCTTTTTTTATCAAACTTTAAATATCATGCAGGATATAACAGATACTATATATGGCCAAAAGTAATTATCATCTAAAGGTCTTTATTTCTCATATACAGTATACACTACAGATGTGAAATATGTTTCTTTACATATCACAACTTAGAAAATTGGGGTCAGAGTGCAGGGTCAGCTATGATACAGCATCCCTGGAGCAGAAAAGGTTCAGGGTTTTGCGCAAGGACTTAACAGTGGCTGACTGGCGGTGGTTGGGCTTGAACTAAGGCGTTAATTGGAAGAGCAGGTAAACCCGGGTTCAGGCCCCATCACCGCCAGTCAGCCACTATCGAGTAATTGAGAAAGACCCTTAACCCTTCCTACACCTCAATCATTTGATCCACCACTGCCCCAAAGTATGAGGACACTATACCAGCAAACTAATATAAGTGTGTTTTCTCTCATAGTGTTGCCACAAAATTGGAAGCACACAGTTGTCAATTCCTTCGGGAACTAGGGACCCTAACACTGTTACAGCACATTAATGTTCTGTGTAAATTCCCAAGCTCTTTAAAGACAATGTGTGTACAGAGCTCGACCTTTACCCCAGTAAATACCTGAAACACTGACTGAACCCCAGACCTTCTTACCCAATATGAGTACTTGATCGCACTAATAACACTGAGGACGAATTGAAAACCGGCCACACTCTACAATGTAGTACAAATAGGTGCGGTTGTTACAGTAGGAGTAAAAAAGAGACTAAAGCCAAAACAGTATGTTCAAAATGTGATGATCAGTAGTCCCCAAATGCTTTCCATATTGTGTCAGATTTGTATTATCTAAATCTAAATTTTAGCCGAGATTCTGTTTACCTGCTGCATTACTGATATCCAAATGCACAACATCCTTCTGGTCCAGAAAGAGAGCGTGGAAGTATGTGCTGCATGCTGCCAGTATGGCCTTATGGGCTTTAAAATCCACTCCATCCACCACAAATGTGCAGTCACACAGGAGATCCTGCTGACGCTGATGGTTCAGCTGCTCCAAAACCTTCCCACTGTGCCATGGGAAGTCCATCACTGACCCCTGGGTTAGGTCGGGATCTCGCTTTAAATAATCCTGTCAGAAAACAATAAGTAGATTAATATTCTAAATCATTTTCAGAATGATGCAACAACATTTAAATTCTGAGCAAAATAGTCCGTAACCAAACTCTCTCTCTTTCTCTCTCTCTCTCTCTTAAAAATAATACGACAATATTAATGTTATGTTGCTATATTAATGTTAGTTTATCGTTCATATCAGAAAGCTTTAAAAAAAATAAAGAACAACAATTAAACTGGCTGCTTTGAACACAATATCTTCTAATTATTGGTTGTGTTCTGCTTTTATATGATGAAACAATTAATCCAACATCTTTTTTTTTAACTTGATTAATTAAACTTTTTTAAATTGGTTAACTGAGAGAATCAAAATGTTTCTTTAATATAACCGTTCCTTATATAAATATGCTTTTGGATGTAATATTCAGATTTGGAAAACAGGGCACCCACACGAGGTCCCAGTAGGTTTTGGTGAGGCAAAGACCTTAGGGTTTGGTCCAGATCCTCACACTTACACTGTGTATTGGGGATTTTTAAACACCATCAATATCACAGCAAATACTTTTTATTGGCAGGAGGGGGGGGGAAAAATCACAGCTATTAAAAGTTTTATATAAATGAAAATAAAACGATAATTACCATAATTAATTTTACCTAATATTTGTTTATGCTTGGAAATACTGTTGGAAGTATTTCCAGGCATGTGTATAAAATGTCCTGACGACCTATCGCATATTTTGCACTCACTTACTCTGAATTTGTTATATTATATATAATTATATATGACATGTGCACCATAACAATAATTGTAACAATGAGATCACAAAAACAACAATAAAACCAGTAAGATAAACTTGACAATGTATTACTATTATATTGTTTGGGGTTAAAAATATTTGGGGAAAAGTAAAGGTACTATTTAGTTAGTTTCATTTTGAACATTTGTAATGTTTATTTTAGAAACACTGATTGGCCAGTTATTAAAGACAGGATTATCAGTTACTCTGACTGAAAGAAATAACCTGTGACCACCTGTGTATTTTTCCCTATAAATCAATGTAAAATAATTATGTCGATAGTTTAGTTTAATTAATAAAACGTTTTAAAAGGCATTTGACCCTTTTTTACGCCACCCCTCAATTTACATATTTACAATGCTACAAATGCTTAACTGTCTGTAGGTGTAATCTAATGTAATATTTCATTTTGTGAGGGAAAAAAAACCAGCCTAAAATGAAGTCTAATTAAATAACTCAATTATTTATGACTTACATATAAATCTAATATTGTATTTAAATAAAATGTAAAATTATACTTCTTAGTATGCACTGATATTTTCAATGCAATTCATTTGAAGCCATAAACATCCTATTGACCTCTTAAAATGTCTTTTTTAATAATAGCCAGTTTTTATCATGTATGTTACGCCTGTATTTAACATTTAATAAATTTAGACTATTAATATATGAACTGAAATTGTAAAATTATAATCTAATTGTTAAAATATTTTATTATTCCTGGAGGAACACATGACTGGGAGCTTTCAATATGGCGTCTGGAGTTTAGCTATAATATATATTATCGTCAACCCTACAGCTAGTTTTAATATTTAGCAGCCAAATTATGTTTGAAACGAATTATGTCCACGCAGCTTGATTTATTTTAATTTAGCATCTTCTAAAACACTGAAATCCGACGTGTGTTTGTTGTATGAATGAAAGTATGACCCCAAAACGTGAAATTAATTGTACATACACTTCAGGCTCACTGGCCTACTTTACACTTCCACTTGCAGGTTGACGATGTTGCGGATTGATTAGAAGTCCTCTGTTCTCGGGCTCCGGGATTAATTCAGCGTGCCTGGCCGCGGCTGGAGCTGTGAAAACAAGATGGAGGTGACAGGAAACAGTGTGAAAGTGGCAGCTTCTTCTCTGTTTTGCTTCATGACAGACGGCGCTGTAACACCAGTAAACGTCTCAGCGTAACACTGTTTAAATATTTATATTATTGTTTAGTGGTTTTACGTAAAGAAAATATAGACGTACATAATCAATTTCGTAAATTCTAGCGTTTGCGTCCAATCGAGTTATCCGGCGATCGATGTCGTTGCTCAGACTCGACTCGACTCTCCGCCATCTTACGCTCTCTGCTCGATTGATAGTGGCCGAGTAGGTTGCGTGAGATTGCTTTTGCGCATGCGCGGGAGGGCAGTTACACTAAGTGACCACGTAATAGCGCTATTTACCAACAAACGACTTGCAATCATTATTAGCATGTGCAGATGTACCGTGGCGTATATAAAAAGTTAACATTTTAACAATAATGTTGTCTTTTATTATAATTTGTCTTAATTATCTAACTACAGAAATAAAATTAAGAAAATGAAAGTATGCAATTTTACATATTTGCATTACTAATAATTTTTAAAGGCATAATTTTAAAGAAAATTGTAGGAAATTAGGGAAACCTGTATTTGTATAAATTCTAAGTAGGATATGGAATTTCATGCATTATATATGCATTAAATTAATTACATTTCCATAATGTAGTCAAACTCAGCTGATCAGCAGCCCACATCCATATAATAGTTAGAAACGCATCAGTCAGATTCGTATATAGTGCTAAGAAAAACATGCCATACACAGGGCAGTATTCAAACCTAAAATTTTATCTCTATATTTGGAACAAGACGGATTAAAAAATCTTAAATATAGAAGTCCATACTTAATATTTGTTCTCTGAACACCTAAAAGGTTTAAAAAGGTAAGAACCCATAACTGTCTGTATGTGTAGATCCATATGGTATGTTTGAAAATAGGGTTATTTTATTTTTCATTTTGAGAGGAAACAAAAAGAAAAAAAAAACCCCAAAATGGTAAAATTACCAGTATTTCACATTTTAATTAAGTAATTCTATTACTTATTTCTTACACTAGAAACTAAAGTTGTATTTAAATATTATTTAAATTATACTCTTTAATATGCAGTTATCATTTAAATTCAAGTAAGTTAAAGCTACAAACGTCCTAAATGAACCAGAGGACTTTTAAAACTCTTTTGTGGTTAGCACTGTTGCCTCACAGCAAGAAGGCCCAGGTTCGATTCCCGGTCAGGGGCTATTCTGTGGTAGTGTAGTTTGCATGTTCTCCCCCTGCTTGTGTTGGTTTTTCTCCAGGTTCTCCGTTTTCCTCCCACAGTCCAAAAACATGTATGCTAGGTTGATTGGTGAGGCTAAATTGCCCATAGGAGTGAGTGTGAGTGTGTGTGTGTGTGGCCCTGTGATGGACTGGCGCCCTGTCCAGGGTGTACCCCTCCTGCCTTTTACCCTTTCAGCGACAGCTGGGATAGACTCCAGCAGATCCCTGTGATCCCGAATTATATAAGCGGGTATAGAAGATGAATAAATGAATAAATTTTTGTCCAATTTGTTATGCCTGTATTTAACATTTATTAATTTTAGACTATTGATATATAATAAAAATGTATTCCGACCCGCATGTTTTGGTTCATTTGGTACATTTTGGTTCACTTTAAAAAAAAAAAAAAAATCCAACAAAAAATAACGAATATCACCCACCCTAACGAATGACAGACAATGAAAAAAAGAATAGTTTTAAAGGTTGGCCTAGTTAGAAAGATTGACTAATGACGGAAAATGCTATTAATAGGCTAGCAAGTCAGTGGCTGATGATAGCAGTGACAGTAGACACATAACAGGTCATTAACTCATACGCTGAAGATATGCTACACACACACAAAGACCTAATGTGCAGTAATGTGCTTGTATAGAACAGCTTGAATTATATATACATTTATTCACACACTGTGGGTTGTGCAATCTTTACAGTTACATTCTACAAAGTCTGATTTGTAATATTATTTATAACTCAACAGGACGTCTCATCAGAACTGTTCATCTGTAATTTCTCATTACAACAAAAACACTTGAAAATTTTTTTTAGAATTTGCTTTCCGGAACATCTTTTTTTTTTTTTTTTTTTTTTTTTTTTTTTCCTACCTCGCAAGAAATTAGAGCAAATGTGTCACACTTTCAAATCCTCATATCGAAAACGTCACAAGGTGCCGTGGAAAATCCATGTGTCTATTTCTAGTCCTATTGTGTACAAGTATGTAAAAATAAAAGGATGTCATACGTATAAATATAAGATGTGTAGCTTTGATATGGAATTACAATAAAACATTTAATGTAAAGCAGGTCTAGATTTTAATTTCTGTGCGAAACGTTTGGGTGTGTTCGAGTTTAGCTGGATGCCTCCGAGCTTTAATGGTGAGCGTTCCCTCGGGTCCTAGAGAGGACGTCACAGAAGTGGGATCTACGTCCTCTGGTAGCTGGCATTTATGGGTAAAAGTATTCATCACCGTGCCATCCGTAGCCAGCTGTCCAACAAAATACAGACAAGGTTAATGATGTAATAATGTTTTTGTAAGGTTAATGATTTAATATTAAGTTTCTGCAAGTAGAAATTTGTTGTGCTGTTGTTAATGATCCCAATATATATATATATATATATATATATATATATATATATATATATATATATATATATATATATATATATATATCCATGCTTAATTTGATAATCTTTTCTGAATAATAACTGCTGCTGATGTCAGTGTAAATAATGTCCTGGACCACATGGTTTATCTCAGGACTTCTTCTATATGTACTCCTTGTCCCTGATCTTCTAAAGCTGCACTATAATAGTTAATCAAAATAAGCTGTGAAATCCTAACCTACAGATTTACATGATTACGAGAATAATATGCTTTAGTGCCTACAATTGTAGTTGAAAAGCAACACAAAAAAAGAATAAAATCGAATAAAACCATATTTAAGCCACCTTTTCTGCACGAACTTCAATCTGGTTGTTGGAGGTGGTAACAATCACGTCCTCCGGTGAGAAATCACAGACGTCTACTGTGAACTGGTAGGTGTCGCCGAGAGTTTTGATATTTCCCGGTGTTCCAGTCAGACCTAAAATAAATCATGCATTTGTCATATAAACATTCAATACGGATTTTAGCACTTTAATGGATTAAAATGTGTGTATTTCGTAATAGTCTTCAACATAGAGATGCTACTCTAATTCGTTAAACCTGAGATAAAGAGTAAAAACTAATTCCTCTGCCCAAATCTGCCTCTGTTGTGAGCTTGACTGCAAATCCCAAACTGTTTCTTATGTTTCACAGTAACTAAGCAACGCTTGACCAACTGTTCCCCCAAGGCAAACTGGTGAAATCATTTCTTTGGCCTTGGTCCACAAACTTCTGACATCTAACCTGTCCAGTGCCTTGACCCTGTTAAAGGACAACCAAAGGTCACTCATACCTTAACACTACCGTACTTATGATGTTATATGTAGACGCACAGGACATAATATCTAAATATTTATATTAATATGTTTGCCAGTGATACATCTGATGAATATAATATATATTTTCTGGGTTCTAAAGACAAGTAAGCAGTTATGGAGTAAAATAAAACCCCATACAGTCAATACAAGGAATCAATACAGAACTAAAACTTCAAAATTAATCTCAAACTGTGACTGAAAACCTGCATATCCAGTGCTGGATGTGTAAAACACTGCGGAAATCTACTGTACATCAATCCAGTGTGTATGAGAAAGAAAGATAACTCACTTGGAAAACCCATTGCATCTTTTGGACACATAAAAGATCCAAAGTCCTCAGAAAAAATTCCTCTGTTTTTCTCCATGTATGGGGTTGATGAAGATGACGATGACGATGAAGACGACTGGTGGAAACTGTGCTCCGATCGATAAGCAGAAGAGCTGCTCACGCTCATTAGTGTTCGCAAGTTTCAGTAGGAGCAAATCGATATCCTCTTACAGAGTGAGGCTTGGAAAAAAGAATGTCATAAAGAAAAACCGAAGTGGCTTTTGGCAGGTTTTATCCAAACAATATCTAATTTATCAGCGCTCGTCTTCGTCTCTGTCCCCTTTACAGGTTATCTATGTTGTGCTGCTCTTTCTCACTGGTGGACAGCAGTGGTTTGTGGGTATTCTCAGTCTGTCTGCCTTTTATATTCAGGGTTTGAACTATGAGGCATTTTTTTTCTCCCTCTTGTCTGTGTATGTACACACAAGATGTGCAGGATGACTATGTGCTATATTTATCTTGTGAGGCAGGGAAAAGAGAGGGGGTCTGTGGTCGGAAAAGTTTTGGGTGGTGAGGGTTCGAGGTTAGGAAAGGCTCCCTGACAAAAGGGTCAATGGTTGGCATTTCAGACATTTACATCCTGAAATAGCGTTTTATCCGGTGTCTCGTGGCTCGCTTCAGGTTTTATTTTTTAAATGTAATACTTCTTAAATTCGGTCAAATGCTATATGTAAAGATTTTACTCCAGACAGAGTATAGCATAGCATCATACAAATAGTGACAGATAGCAACATGGCAGGAATGCAAAAAGACTGCGTAGGATAGATGACGCCAAGAAAACGGCTTAGTTAACATTTGTTTTAGGACACGTAATGTTTCATATATTTAACTTTGTGAAAACTGTTGTCTTGGCATTAAAATGCACACTTCGGAATAACATAATAAAATATAGCGGTGATGCTGACAGAAGTGTACTAACGATGTCCTCTGTCCTTGTTTTGACCTTGTTTTTCAAAGACTTTTTATTTGGAATTCATGTCAAGTTTTTCGGTTAACCTCCTCATTTCTGTCTAAGTAAACTTTAAAGTCCTTCACTAATCGGCTAAATTCAGCCCAGCAACTCACCACTTCTTCTGAAGCATGCGTCACCAAAGCAGCACTGTGGACACACAAGTGTTTCTATTCTGGTTAGAGAGCAAGAGAGAGACACATAGAGAGAGAGTTTGCAGCTGTTTACATTTTAATCACTCTCAGCACGGGCTGTGCTGGATCACCGAGTGAGTCTAGATCTCCTCATCCCCACCTCCACAAAGTGAATAACATTAAATGACCTTGTAGCTCATTTGCACAAGAATACAGTTACACCGAATTCTAATAACATTTGTAACCGAAAAAAGTTTTGTTTTTTAAAATAAGCAGACAAAAGCAGGGATCTTTTCTTGTCCATGTGCCTGTGTTTTTCTCAGCTGCCTTACGTTACACATCATTTTTTTCCCCCGCTGCCTCTGACTAGGCTATTAGTGGTCAGTTGAGAGAAACCAAGGAACACACAACACTGAGGCAGTTGTAGTTAAGAAACAATTTCTGTTAAGTGCCGAACCCAGATCTGGACTGTCAAACAAATACTTTGCAATACTACAACAGAAGGTAAGAGACACTTAGTATTCTGTGTCTCTCCTTACCCTCTTTAAAGGCACACCTGAACGTGTTTAGGAATTGGAAAAACAAATGATCTGCTCGTTTTTTCCATTCATCTCTTTAACTGTCGCTTTTGTGAACCGGTACTGACTGCAGCTCGCATTCCTGTTCTTAGGTAACAGCAGTGGAATCCAGTGCAATCTTCTGCTGTTGTCACACATATGACTTAATGGTTGGTGTATGATGTGTTTTGATATACTTTTCTGCTTGCCATGGTTGTAAAAAGTGGTTGGATTAATTAGCACAAAACGAAACGAAATTATTTATATTTTTAAACTTTAGAACTGTTACTTTTATAACTATTCTACATTGTTTTGTTACAACAACGGGATCTGTGTGTAGTTTGTAAAAATCCATGTACGCAGAGCATGCGCAAGGCAGAAGCGATCTAAGTGGCTTCTTAGGGCCCTCTGTGGCCAACAAGGGGCCCTCAAGAGTACATAAAATATCAGATGTTTTTTAATATATGATGTAAATGGACGATGCTTTTTATACAAAAAGTAATATTAAATAAAACTTTTGAACCTTAAGATGGTGTATCTCCTGGTGTTGCTCTCCCACCACAGTATTGATGACCTATAGGTCCTGTCTATTTTGCCCTCGGGTCCCATAAAGTGCAAGCACTACATTCATAGGACAAAATGGAGAAAGTTGGACCAACTGTCTGTTTTGGGATGTCCAGAAAAGGGCTGCCAGCTGCCAAAGGGACTATAAGCAGGTGGTTATGCCGAGACCATCAAACTTTCCTATGAGGCGTCAGCTCTCCCATTGCTAGAGCGCACCTAACTAAAGGCATGACTGCGACCAGGCTTCAGCCCTCAGTGCACTCATGGAATACAGTTGTGCTGCAGCAGACTGGTCTTCTCCACACACATTTGTGAGGTTCTAAAGCCTGGACCTGGTAAGGAAACCAAGGTCCAGGGTCATTTTTTCCTAGTAGCTATTGTCTTAAACAGACAGTGACTTGGCACTTTGGCATTGCATTCCCCAAGCTTTTTGAAAATGCATTCCCCGAAATGGAACATTCTCATGTCTCATTCTCATGGTTTCATTCTCATTTCATTGTAAGAAATTTTTTTTAATCAATACTTCACCCTCTGACTTACTCATTTAAAATCTTCTTTGGAGTATACATACAGACTTGTGTAAAGATGGTTTATGGTTAAAAGTACCATGCAAATACAATAAATTAAATAAATTGCCATGCAAATACAACAAATTGACTATTCGCATGTGACAGTCAGGTGATTTTCCTGCTTATCACTGATTTGCCCATTCAGCCGCAGTAGTGTTATTTTAGACATCCACGTTGGGTAAGAAGGTCTGGGGTTTAGTCAGCATTCCAGATCATTCTAAATGTGTTCAGTGGGGTTGAGGTCAGGGCTCAGCGCTGGACACTTGTGTTTTTCCACTCCAACCATTATACTCCATGTCTTCATGAAATGGTTTGTGTATAGAAGCATTACCATGTTAAAACAGTGTTTGCAATGAAGGCAAATCTCAATAACAACGGCCAGATTGGCATTTCAGTGTGCTTCCAACTTTATACTTTTTGAAAAGACACACTTGTTGGTGTGCTGGTAAGCTGTCCAGAAACATTTACAAAAATAGTGTATGTTACTACAGTTATTACTTTGTTTCCTGAAACAAATATATGCTATATTACAAGTTCTATCTAGTTTATAGTATCCTTTATTTATTTCTCTTTAGTAACTACCTAAAGGCTATCCGAGGAAAACTAAAACAATGGGAAGGCAAAAACCATGGGAAATCAGTCCATTGCAGGGCACCACACATTCACACACTACACATTCATAAGTGTAGCTGCGCGAGATGTTTTTAACCTTCCAAAATTTTCTCACACCAACCCACCGCTGCGCTCGCTCCACTGGCTTCCAGTAGCCTTAAACATCAGATTTAAAACACTGTTGCTTGCCTACAAAGTTAAAAACCGAATATCACCGTCTTATCTTAAAGCACTCATCACTCCTCACATCACACCACGCTTCCTCAGATCTACGAGCACCACTCAACCAGTCCTACCATCCTCTAAAACGCAAAGAAGGTCTGCCTTAAGACTTTTCTCTGTTCTGGCACAAAGATAGTGGAATTAACTTCCCATCAGTGTCAAAGTCACTGGCTGTCTTCAAGGGACGATTTAAGACTAATCTCTTTCTCGACACTTAGACATCTTACACTTTTGTTCTCCAATGCACCAGTATTAATCTGTTCAATGATGAGACAAAAATGAGACTTTTGTAGTTTTATTTTTTCAATGTTTTTTTTTGTCATGGTGAACAAGATTTTTACTACTGATTTATTTCAAATAAACTGCAAATTTACTTCTGATCTCTTGTTTTTAGCTATTCAGCTGTCTAAGCTTTCCGGCTGTAGTGCTTTCTGTAGGCTAAAAACGACAATAATACAATGACTAATACACAAAAACACCGCTTGACTGGTCCCTGGTCCCACCATCCCCTAATACGCACGGTAGGTCTGTCTCAAGACGTTTCTCTGATCTAGTGCCAGGATGATGAAATAAACTTCCCATTAATGTCAGATCAGTAGCTGTCTTCAAGAGGCTATTAAAGACCCACCTCTTTCCTAAATACCTAAAACTTGACATTTAAAATCATTTTTTAAATTGCTTGTTTCCCTAATCTTGCTTTTTATCTATGCAGCTCTTTTTCAACAGTTTTTGTGGGTTGTTTTGTAATCCAGCGTACCAGTTCTAAGCTGTTTAATAATAAGACTCAAAGCACTTTTGGATCAGGGTGTCTGCTAAATGACGTTATTGTAAATGTCTAATACAGGTAACCTAACAACTAACAAATCGAGACAATAAACATGAATTCTTAGATTAACTTGCTTCATTGGATGCAATGCTTTCAAATAATTCCTAAATAAATATTATTTTAGGTTACAATGTATACCATTTGGAATTAAGTGTTCAGATTTAATGCTCACATCTTAAGGCTAGCTTTATCTTATTGGGGAAAAAAACTATAGAAAGAAAATAACAGAATCCAGAAAAATATTTGTCCTGGGTTCACCTTCAAGTTCAGCGCTATGTATAAATTCTGAATAGTACATAATTGCACATACCCTACTTGCTCCCATGTTCAGAATCGACACAATACAAAAGTCTAAAGGTCGATGGGGTTCCTACACTCCCTGTGAGCTGATTTCAACTCTTACTGATTGTCTTTTGTAACATCTAAAAGGCCATGTCTTTGCATGACATTTTAAGATTTTGATTGAATATAATAAAGAAAGAAAGAACAGTTGCTCTCGCATTGTTCCAGCTCAGCGCATCCCCCAGGGCAATAGCAACAAAGGACAAATGTACCATTAACAAGTTAGAGTGGAACTTTCTTTTTTTTTTCTTCTCCACAGATCATTTCAGGTCTGAGAATTCTTGAGTGCGAGCTTACTGCAGGACTGCACCTTCTTCTTGAAATGGTAAGCTTACCTTATACTTTGCATAAAGTGTACACTTTTGACCTGAAAACCTTTTGGTGGTAATGCTTGCTCCATACGCAATAATGTCTAAATCACTTTTCAGACAATGCAGCCTGTTCATGCAAGCTACACAAGCCTGGGTGAAAATGAACAACATGGCATACAGTTTACCTGTGAACACAAATCACAGGAGAAGATAATTATCTCTAATGGACAGCCCTGGAAACCATGGCAACCTGCTCGATCACAGATCAGAGGTGGTTTGCTTTTATTTAGTTAATTGTTTTAATTATTTAGTGAAGCCAGTTGAGTTTTTTGGGTCCTTTAATCATGTTATATAAGTTATGTCTCACAAAGACACTCCTACCTGTAAACAAGCTTTCATCAACGTGGTGCAAAATTACAAGACATTTCAAATTAACACTATATTACACAGGGTGTTTAAGGCGTGTCCAGACCGTCATGCTATCTCTAGCTGGGATGGAGTGGTACTGTTACGCTGCATTGGGAGTCCTAACTGCTTTCATGAGTTTCTGCATGGATATGACGATAGCCAAACTCCTGCGAGGTACGCCTTTCATGATAGCAGACACGATCTGTAGAGCCGGCTTGCGTATTATATTCAAATCAGAACCAAAATTTTATGTGCAAAAATAAATTCCAGTTACCTAAAAAGAAAAGATAATTAAACTATAAAGATCTATAGTAGTATAATAGGTATAAAACTAAAGTTTCATTTCAAGTTTAAATACGTTATTACAGCTATGCAGTAAAACTATGTAGTCTGAAATCAGACACATCAGACTTATCCAGAGCGACTTACATTTATCTCTTTTATACAGCTGAGCAATTGGGGTTAAGGGCCTTGCTCAGGGGCCCAACAGTGGTAACTTGGTGGTATTATTATATTAATAATAAGGAATACATTTATACACATTTGTCATTATAAATATAAATATGTACTGATAAACCCATTTTAGGGGAAGTGGTAGCGCAGTGGTTAAGGTGTTGGACTGCTAATTGGAAGATTGGGGATCGATTTTTTTAGTACCACCAAGCTGCCACCACTGGGCCCCCGAGCAAGGCCTTTAACCCTTAATTTCTTAGTTGTATGAAGGAGATAAATGTAAGTTTTCTCTGGATAAGGGTAAAGTAAATGTACATTTATAGTTATTTTTTCTCACAGTTTATTAAAGTCATTACAATTTTACAGCTTCCTTAAGGTTTTTTTGATTCAGCTTTCTGTTTGATAATGACCACACCCAATTAATTTTTTTTTTTATGAATGATTTATTAACGCACATTTTGGACTCATTAGGCAAAAAAAAAAAGTTTAATCTGTCTCCCAACATAACTGTATTTGTGTCCAAATTTCTGTTTGTTTTAAACAGAAAAGAAAAGTAAATGATTTTATGTGTTGTTTTGTCTTTTCTAGCTCATCAGTGGCTGTATGGTTGCCTGGAGGGTAACATCCTTCTACAATTCCTGTGCTGGACCCTATACCCTGCCTGCCTTTGTGCTCTCTCAACCAGCTTTTCTCACAGCATCTGCCCCCAGTCTGCAGGTATTACCTGTATACTATCTGTAAGGTTCTGTGGTCTCATACAAAGTTCTAAATATATGGTAGTAGGTTCTAAGCATGCGTGCGTGCTCCTGAGTTTGGATAATGATTAATATCTACTGTCATGGTAGCCATTATGTAAATTAAATAGTAAAGAATAATTGGATTATTAGCAAATTTAAAGTATAGTTGTTTATACAAATGATACAGTATGTCTATATAAAGCTATTACTGTTTTGCATTCTGTTAATAAATATATATATATATATCTTTCTCTGGTTCAGGCTCAGGTCTGCCAGAGATTAGAACTATCCTTTCAGGTGTGCAGTTGGCAGACTATCTCTCTCTCTCGAATCTCTTTGCTAAGCTCATCGGTCTTATCAGCACCCTGTCTGCAGGAAGCACTGTGTTCCTTGGGAAAGTGGTAAGACATATTAATCAATAAGCATTAATGACTGGTCATAGTTAAAGGCGCATCTTTCAAGCTTTATCAACTCAGACATTTTGTCCAATTTTTCTACAGGGTCCATTTGTCCATCTATCAAATATGGTGGGAGCATACTTGTACCGTCTATATGCCTCTGCTTGTGGTGATAAACAGGTACTCAATCTGTCTATTTAAATGACTATTTAAATAGTATGTACAAAATAAATCTGTTCCTATTCATGGTTTAGAAAAGAACTCAAAAAGAAATGCTGGTTGTAGCATCAGCTGTGGGCGTGGCCAGCTGTTTTGGGGCTCCAGTCAGCGGTGAGCTAATGCTAATCATTATAATGCCGTCCATCACATCATATATAATCTCATTTTTATGTATCTCACTAAACATCAGCTTTTATAGGACATCCAAAATTGATTTTCTACCTCCCTCAGTTACATACTAATCCTCTCGCTTTTCTTTCTCTTTCTCTCTCTCTCTCTTTCTCTCTCTCTTTCTTTATGTCTCTTGCACATAGGAGTGCTTTTTAGTATTGAAGTCATGGGCAGTCACTATTCTGTGCGAGATTACTGTCCGTGTTTCTTTGCTGCAGTCTGTGGCTCTCTCACGTACCGTCTTCTCTCCGTGTGTAGCAGAGAACAAGGCAAGAACCCACATACACATTGCTCGTTACACCCCCTACCCCACCCTGAGGTGTAGCAGAGCTCAGGCTTCAATATGGGCTCATTTATGCATGACAATTTCAGTTGTTTATCTTTTCTTAAGGCCCTGATCGAATGCTATAAGCTCAGAGCTGGTTGAATTTATTTTCCAAGGAATTGTAATTTGAACCTTATTACTATTTTATGAGAATAGAAATTGGAAATATAGTGTGTGAAGACAACAAATTCCATTCTCTGCCTGTAGAAACAGTGCAAGCTGTGTTTAAGACCAGGTTCCCGAGCGATCTCCCATACCAGCCAACTGAAATATTGATTTTTGCATTTCTGGGGTAAGTTTTCAGTTTAGGTTTGTAAATTTGTGTCTCTAAGGACACAGTAAATTTATGGATTTTGCTTTAAGTACTGAAACATATGATTATAATATAATGATAATAAACCAAGTATAGATATTATAAGCTCACCAAGCACTTTAATGGGAATGTTTTTATGCTTGAATCTGCTTATTCATGCAATTATTCATCAGTCAATTATGTAACAGCATCACAGTGGGCAGTAGGCAGGGGCATTGGAGGCTCAAATAGTTAAGGCACTAAGTTGTTGATGTTGATGGAAGACCAGGAAGACCCAGGTTCAAGCCCCGTTGCGGCCGGTCTGCCACTGTTGGGTCCTTAAGCAAAACACTTAACCCTTCCTGCTCCATCATAGCTGACCTTGAGCTCTGACCCCAACTTTCTAAGATAGGATAAGCGAAGAAACAAATTTCATTGTGCTGTATTTTAGTGTATGTGACAAAAAAAGACATTTACAGTCGATAAAATAGTGCAGGTCAAAAGCATTTATAAATCTTCACATTAAACATTCTTAACATGGCATGTCAGACAGACTGGTTTGCCGGTCTGCTGTTTTAATTTTACAAACTGATGGTCATCTGGGAGAAGCGACTAGAGTGCTTGTCCAGAATGATGGCAAAACAATTAAATAAAAAAAATCCAGTAATAGCAGTACAAATATGTTATTAAAATGTTGCAAGTGAATGTATATGAATGCAGCTAATAAGAAATTTGTGTATCGTTGAACAACATGGGTTTACATATATACACATACATATGTTTCTCTCAGTTGCCTTATTTCTCAGTTACAGCTCTGCAAAAGAATGTACCATACAATCTTCACAATTAACCGACTTATGAATGAGATATCATTGTCTTTAATTTTGTGATTATCTGGCTCATGACCCATGGCCCTGGGTTTTATTACAAGTGCTAATATTTATTCATTCGCTGTCTGGCTCTATTCCTTCCTCTGCTCAGACTGCTATGTGGCGCTATAAGCTGTATTTATCTCTACAGTCATCGATGGATTCTGCAATTTGTTCGAACAAATAAATTCATCAGCAGCTTCATGGCAACAGAGTGAGCAACGTTTTTTTCCCTTCTAACTTACAGTTAAAAAAAACAGCTGCACAATTACAGCAGATTTCAATAAAACATGCCGTACCCCGAGCTAGATTTGTTCATAATCTATGGCACCGAGGGTGCCGATAATTGCCGTGCTCCTGACAATAATAAGAACCAGAGAGCTAAGGGTGCTGGATGATACATTCCCATCATTTTCATGCCCTCACTGATGTGGTTTGCTTTTTATCTAGAAAAACATTATATTCAGCCACTGTAGCTTTTCTCTTGGCATTAGTGACCTTTCCACACACCGGAGGCTCTTTCATCGCTTCTAAGGTGAGAATGTAACACACTTTAAAATTAGAGTAACAACACACATTAAAATAAATGTATAATGCTTGACTATAGAAATAACCTGTCTTTAGTTTTAGACCACAATATACATTTAAAAGGAAAGAAACACTTTACATAAGGGCAGTTTAGTAGCACTCCATGACGCCTACTTATATGCTTCATTACAGCTGACATAAACCTTTCACTCTTAAAGATTATTCAACTTTCTGTATATAACATGCAGTTGAGCTGATGTAGTTAAAGATGGTTATTTTTGTAGTTACAAAAACTGTATACTTTAGATGGGCAATCTCGGTCCTGGAGGGCCGGTGTCCTACAGAGTTAAGCTCCAACTTGCCTCCACAAACTCTGAAGGACACCGGCCCTCCAGGACAGAGATTGCCCACCCCTGCCTTATCGGATTAACATTTTTTTTGTTTGCTGTTACAGCTCTCGATGAAGCAGCTACTCACCTCACTGTTAGACACCACCCAGTGGAGTTTAATAGCCCACAATGCTACGTTAGCTCAAGAATTCCCTCTTTCTCAATGGCAAGAATGGAGTCCACCTGGATACAGTGTTTATCACACACTTGGATGCTTCATTCTCATAAAGGTGAAATAAACTACACAAGGTTCCAGGATGAGAAAGTAATAAATCAATAGTACAAAAATATCTGAGAATCTGAGAGGAAAGCCGAGATACTGTTACCACCTAGAAGTGTTTAAGTTTCTTATAAAAGCATGATATGGAATGCTTTATTCCTCCTACACCTTACCTAATTGTTGCATTTGTCAATGTAATATAAGTAATTAATGTTTTCTAAAAATCCATAATTAATAACTGTTTGTATTTACACTTAGATTTGTGACATTTGGCAGGCGCTATTATTATTCAGGTCTCAACATTTATCTCATTTTATTAATCCAACTGCGAAATGGTGAAAAGGTGGCACAGTGGTTAAAGTGTTGGACTGCTAACTGGAGAATCGGAGTCCGATTCCCTCCACCAAGTTGCTCCTTGACCACTTAACTCCTAATTGCTCAGTTGTATAAAAGAGATAAATGTAAGTTGCTCTGGATAATGCCATACATGTTAGTTTAAATTGAGGGCCTTGTATAGGTGGCCAGCATTGGGATCTGGTGGTCATGGGAATTGAACCCACAGTCTTGCTTTGTTGGGTTGTTGTAAAACAAGTAAAGCCACTTCAATTTAATCCAGCATTAAATTTGTTTTTTGATCGATATATTACAGCACAGGAAAATGTATTTCTCACAGCACCAAGGGATTTAAGGGCTTTTCTCAAGGGCCCAATCATGACGGCTTGTCAGTTCTTAGGGCTTGAAACCAGATAACCATGACTACAGGATAAGGCAGCTCATGTATATAATATAATATAAGATAATATAAGATAATATAATATTATAATATAATATAATATAATATAATATAATATGATATTATGTAATGTAATGTAATATTTTGTATAATGTTGTAACATTTTTAAATGAATTTTTCTATGAGACATGTTGACAGTCCGCTTCTGTTTAATAATTAATTAAATTAAGTAGCTCAATTAGAAATATTGCTATTAATTCAATTGGATGGTTATAAAGATTCACCTACATTCTTTGATTTTTGTGAGCAATCACTTCACTTCACCAGATGAAGAGGATTTCTAATTTAATAATTTGTGATTCACTTACATGCTCGCCGATGTTGATTGCAATAAGAGCGAACCAAATGTGATTTTCAAATGATTGCATCAAGACGTTTCATCTCTGCTCTCTTTCTTCATCTTTTTAGTTCTGGTTATTAATCCTAGCTTGCACTTTACCCTTGCCTGCTGGCTACTTCATGCCTGTCTTTATTTATGGTAAGTCAGATGAGCGTTCTGCTTAAATCTGAAACAGTTTACTAATGCAGAATGTAATTGAGACAGTGTGTAAACAAATATATTAAAGTCTGTCTCAGATTTGTTGTGAAAGTTTGTCTGTTGAAGGTGCCGCTTTAGGCCGTTTTCTGGGTGAGGGATTAGCCTATCTCTTTCCAGATGGAATCTCATCAGGGGAGAGGCTAAGTGTGATAAACCCAGGGGGCTACGCTTTAGTGGGTAAACAAACATTTTACCCTGCCATCTTCCAAAAGATATAGTGCCAATGTGTTTTGATCGTGACTTATTACTGTGCAGCCTGAAGGTTGTGCTTTGTGTGTGTGTCTTTTAGGAGCAGCAGCATTCGCAGGGGCTGTGACACACACTTTGTCACCTGCTCTTTGTGCTTTGGAGCTAACTGGGCAGTCCACTCATGTTGTCCCGATTCTGACAGCCACACTGATATCCAACGCTCTGGCACGCTCCAGGCATCAGCCTTCTTTTTATGATGGTATATCACTTATTAAAAGACTTCCCCACCTGCCCTCTCTCATCAGAGCCTGTCCAAAGTGAGCAACACATCCTGCAAAGGGCAACTCATCTTCTCTTTTGTCTTTTTTTTAATGGGAAGCTAAAGAAAATAACAATGCCCTATTACTTTGAAGGCTATCCTTGATCCAGATTAGGCAGTTTGTGGTGCCAGTAGGGGCCGTGCTCCAGCGAGCCGAGGGGGTGACAGGAGTACAGCATGTCCTGAACTCCAGCAAAGAAAACGAGTTTCCTGTAGTTGATACACACGGTGAGACTGATAAATCCCTTATTCATTAAGATGAATGCGATTTTGAAATGCCAGCCAGAGCACATTACCGGGCAGAGGAAAAATGGCCAGATGAGACAGCGAACAGCAAGAGTTAAGACAGGATAATGTCACAGACTAAGCACAATTACAGTTACATTTGGCTCGGGGAGAACTGAGTCAGACTAATAGCTTGTCTGTGGTAGTTACCTGCTCTCATCTGTCTTCCAGACTCTCACACACTTCTAGGAACCGTCACAAGAGCACAACTGCAGACTTTCGTGCTTTCAAACCAAAGTGAGGTAACACTAACAATTCTGCAATTAAAGCCTCTATAATCACAGTTGCTTTGAAGCATGGACTAATTTCTACATGGGAATTTACAGTTTGTCAAATGCCCTTCTCCGAAACAATTGATTTATGTCTTATTTATACATATAAGTAGTTGAGGTTTTCCTTGGGAATGTTGAGGTTGGACAGGATTAGGAACGAGTTCATTCCGGGGACGGCTCATGTTAGATGTTTTGGGGAAAAAATCAGGAAAGCCAGATTGAGGTGGTTTGGACATGTACAAAAGAGGGACAGTAAATATATTGGTAGGAGAATGTTAATAATGAAGCTTCCAGGCAGAAGGCAAAGAGAGACCAATAAGGAGGTATATGATTGCGATAAAGATAGACATGAAGTTAGTGGGTGTGAGTGAAGAGGATGTAGAGAATAGGGTTAGGTGGAGACAGATGATTCGCTTTGGCCAACCCCTCAAAATGAAACAGCCGAAAGGAGAAGAAAAAATATTTGTGATTTGATCAAGGACCCAAGAGCCTAGAGCATGCAACATAAATTGCCCGATCTCACTAATCATTTTGTGGCTAAATTAGAAAATACTCATAGCCGGGCTGCGAAATTTAGTGAAAATGGGTCCCACTATCCATTTTGGATATATAGTGTAGAAGTCTTAAGTTTGAGTTTTATAGGTCAATATCAAAATATCTTAACATGTACTTTTGTACTGCAGAGTTACAATAGGTTACAAATTTTTGACATTTGGCAGACATCTTTATCCAGAGTGACTTACATTTGTTATTTTTTATACAATTGAGCAGTTGAGGGTAAAGGAACCTAAGGTGCTCAGGGGCCCAGCAGTGTCAGATTGGTGTTGTTGGGAATTGAACAACTGAGCTACCACATCCCTCAGTTACAATCATGTCCACAGCCACTAACTGAAAGATCAGGGTTTGATTCCCAGCACAACCAGGCTGCCCCTGATGGACCCCTGAGCAAGGCCCCTAATCCCCAATTGCTCAGTTGTATAAAAAAGATAAATGTAAGTTGCTCTGGATAAAGACGTCTGCCAAATGCTATAAATGTCGAATGTATTTTATTGTTCATTTTAGGATTATTTTTAAGGAAATGGAACAACAAAACCAGAACTAGAAAAGCCACTATTCAGTTTCTGTAAATGCAAAAAATAGTAGTATTTGAGCAAAGAAAATAGACTATAAATTAAAAGCTCATGTTTATTTCACCCGGTGAAGCATTATTAAAGCAGACTATATGATGTGCTACTGGTTTTAAAATGAATAACAAATATTATTAATATAATAATCTTTAGTTTAAATTACTGAGGTTAATATGTTTTTTATTAGCTTAACCTTAATCTTAAGCATTAAAACCCATTTCCAGGTTGATCTCTACTGATATTATGTGATAATACAATCTCAAATTTTATGAAAAAGATTATCAATAGCATACGAGTCACAAACGTTTTTGGCGATTGTAATTTATGCATATTATATTTTCAGACAAATTGTTTTAAAAATATAGACATAAGTGGCTAAGAAAAGGTGAACTGATAACCAGCAAAATATATTTCCAATTGGCAGCGCAATGATGCAAAAGCTGAACATTTAGCATTTAGCACTGTGAGCTTCAGTGTCCTGATATTTAATTACCTTCTGACATACTGACAGCATTGTGACAGAAACAGGATAATTAGGTGATGAGGCAAAAGCTGACCTTTTAAAGCAATACGTGCGGGGCAGATAGTGAGAATCACTATGATCATATTTTTGCCACTAGGCATTTTGTAAAATCCTGTTGCTTTGGTGTCTTAAGTAATTAAAAATGCTCCTTGAAATTGTTCAAATAATTTGTGTCACTTTAATTACAGTGGTTTATACAAAAGAAGTTGACTGGAAATTAGCTTATTTTAAGGGAAAAGTGATTAGAGGCCAAACACCACCCCTATCTGATAAATCTATTAAAATCTTCAGCTCCTGTTAATAGGTTAATAAGTAGAATAAACATCAGAATCAAAATCAGAAAGAGCTTTATTGCCAAGTAGGTTTGCCTTTACAAGGAAGATAGTAATAAAAAAAAGTAAGAGTAAATAAAAGAAAATAAAAGGTTATTGCACATTTTTATATGAAAAACATCAACCTGTTGTTGAGATATTGTCTGTCATCAAATTGTAAAACCAGTCCCGAGAGCCGGCTTCGTTTAAATGAAATGTAAATGTCTTTATTTTGTCACATATACTTTTTTACAGCACAGTGAAATTCTTTTTTTGCATATCCCATCTTAGTAAGTTGGGGGTCAGAGCGCAGGGTCAGCTATGATGCAGCGCCCCTGGAGCAGGAAGGGTTAAGGGTCTTGCTCAAGGACTTAACAGTGGTTGGCTTGCTGGTGGTGGGGCTTGAACCCAGGTGTTTCTGGTCTTTAGATCAACAGCTGACAGTGGTGGGGCTTGAACCAAGGTCTTCCTGGTCCCCAGATCAGCGCCTTAACTATTTGAGCCACCACTGCCCCCAGTTTAGGAGTAATAGTAAATATCCTTTACTTTACACCTTTACCTATTTATGTTCAAGTTATATGATTCAAATCTTCTAAATCCACCTTTTCAGTAAATTCCACTTTCAGGGCTGGAATGGGACAATTTTTAAGACCGGACTAAACCACTACATACAATCAGAAATACTCCCTATCTTTGCACACCCTTGTAACATCTGTCTAAAAAGCCTGTTTCTTTTTTAAGCACAATTCCTCTACGCCTCTCTTCCGTTTTTTTCTCCATCTCTCTCTGACTATTTTTTACAGATACACACTGACGCTACACACTCGCACAGAGCCCAAAAGAGGAGTTGTTTAAAGATGTGATTGGGTCAGCCCTATGTCAATTAAGAAAAGAACCAATAAGCTGCTGATTAAATGTCTCATGGGCCGGTCTGTATAATAAAAACAATCCTACGCCGAGATTTTTTGACAAATAACTTACACCCCCGCAAAGACCCCAGCGCCAGCAACACACTTTGCAAAAAAAGAATAGGCTGAGAAGAGTTTTATGGGCCAATCAGACAAAGACAACATGAGAATTATAACACCCAAAAATATGTCCACCTTGCAGGAAAATGCCCTGTCTGCCAGACGGTTAAAAACCCCATATATCATTCAAAACGTCTCACATTTCTTATTCATCTTATAGGATTTGTGCAGAAGCCTGGAGGATGAGTGCTTAATTCAACCTGTGACGATGCAGCTTTCTACCGACGCTACAGTAAAACAGGTATTAAACATAATTCTTTCCTGTACCCCGCGCAGTCTGGATGATGATGTAACAATGCTCTTCTATTTCCTTGTCAACAATTGTGCATTTGTGAATTTGATCTGCCAGGCCCACTGCATCATGAGTGTTTTGAGAGAGCAGTGTGTGTTTGTCACAGAGATGGGAAAGCTGCATGGTGTCATTACATGGAAAGAGGTGACGAGTTCAGTCTGGCACACACACACACACACACACACACACTAATCAGGTTTCATCATAGACAAATAGGACCTAATGTGACCACCCCTGACAACACAAAGACAGCTGTGAGTCTCTGAGTAATACTTGTTGTGTATTTCTTCTAGATGAAGAGTATGATTGAAGATCTGGCCAAAGAATTCTGATGTCCTGTCAGATGAACGAACACTATTCAGTCGTCATGTACTCAAGCTTTCCAATTTAGTAAATGGATCATTTTTTGCTAATCAATATATTTCATCAAGTGCTGATTTGCTGTGATGATAACAATGTACATGTGCACCTTTTATTATCCGTATGCAAATAATCTTACCTATGGAGACTGCTGAAAGGCCAGCGGGTCAGTTCCTGGAACTGACACAGTAGGAGGTCTTTATTCGGGGCCATGACTAAGGCGTCTCACTCCTGTGTTTTGTTTATAGGCCTGAGGGCAGGCCAAATGATAAAGATTTATTAAAATCAGCCATGGATGCCCAGTTCTAATAGAGCAAATGTAGGTGTAATTGAATGAAGCAGCCACTAAGCACCAATCAACCTATTACTCTTATAGGGTAAGCTTTCCAGGCTAACCTAACAATCGAAATGAAAACACTGATATTGGTTATAGAGAAACGAGTGTGCCCTTCAACAGACACTAAAATTAAGATCAAATGTAAGTTACAGGTTTACAAAGAATAAAGCTCAACCTACGCTGTGTGTTTAGAATAAAAATTTAGCATGTCAGCTTCTTATCCATCGAGATAAATGTTGAGAATTAAAAATATATATATTATGCTCACTGTTTATAGTTGTTTATAGAACATATCCAGTCCAATTAAAGCACATATGTAGCGCAAATTATTTATCAGCATAGTCACATGTAACTGGTTTGATAATTAGGGTGACTATTTTGAATAAAAGTTACTGGATGTTCTCAATATTTGCTTTTAGACATAGTAGAATCTTTATTCGGTTGCTGAATGTATCAGTTGTTTGCTCCACATCTTATTGCCACTATTGTCTAATTATCAGAAGATGTAAATCACTCATGCAGTACTGAAGTATATCAAATATAGACACTTGTTATATGCTGGGTGGATTATAATTAACATCTTTGACTCATACATACATTTTTATCAAAAAAAAATTTGCGAATAGCATTATAACAGTGTAATTAATGTCGGCCTTAATTAAAGCTTTTATAGAATTCCATAGAAGCAAAAATTCAAAATATATATATTATATATATATATATATATATATATATATATATATATATATATATATACACCAAAAATCTTATACTAAACACAATTATATTTAAATGTAACAATTATTGGCAAAAACCTGTGCAAAAATAACAACAGAAATAAGATAGCCAATGACTAAGACTATGGATTAAGCTAGCTAGCTATATTATAAGGCCAAACTTAATAGAACATAATCGTCAAATCATACTCGTTTTAACAGGATCATAATTCACTTTAGATTTCTTTAATTTTACTGTGGCTATTGGCCTTAATGTGGATCTGTAGAGCCAGACACATTTGTTTTGACTTACTATTTATTCTCAGTTCCCATTGAAAAATGTGCATGTAGCTGAGTCTGAACATATCAAAGATAGTCTTGCGAAAAGAGGAGACACTAATATATATATCTTTAAGACATGGTAGCTTATAAGCACTATACTTATTATTATATAATTATTACAATTTCTTTAATTAACACCTGAACTTTGAACTGCCTCCTGGCACTTTGTATTTTTTTTCTTTTACTCTGCAGTCAACTACTTTCGATCATCCTGGAGGATTTACGACAGCCCCAAATTGTAGAAAAAAAAGATGGGATTTTGATTTATTAGCAAAACATTATACAGTGGACACAAAATGAATCTCTTAGAATTCATCCTTAGGTGTATGTGTTAATATGCAATATTTTCAATGGTGATAAATATCACTGTATGCTGTTTATGTGGAATCCTCTCATAAACGCTATCAACATAACTTTGTTATATTATTTTACCCTGCAGTGTGAAATCAAGGTATGTAATGATTAAGGTGAATTAGCAAGCTAATGCATAACTGGTAAATGTTTTTCAATTAACAATAAAAAAAATCAGATAAGTAACATTATATACACTATATGGACAAAAGTATATTAATATCTGGTCGTTACATTTATATCAATTTGTTTTTACATCCTTTTCCAGATTTAGTCTCAAGCTTATGCCTACAATAACCTCCACACTTCTGGAATCCTGTTTTACTCAATTTAGCTACAATAGCATTAGTAAGATCAGACAGTGACAGGCCCATCTAACAGGCAATACAGGCGATCACCCGGTGCCCCACCGTGATATGCAACCGTGCCTTTAACGTTATTTATGTCCCTGAAACTAACAGAAATCTATAAACACAACACTATTATAACCCAGCATTCTTCATAAAAAGAAAGGATTTCTCTGTATATTTTATACATGACAAAAAGCTGAATACAAAAACAACAGTATAAAAGCAGAAAAGAATAGAAACCTACACAGCAGCACCACAATCTAATTTGCATAACACCATCCGAGATGTATTAGGAGAAATGGAGAACCGCATTCATTCATTCATTCATTCATCCATCTTCTATTTCTAATTTGGTGTCACAGGGATCTGTTGGAGCCTATCCCATCCATCTCTAAAAGGGTGAAAGGCAGGAGGGGTACACCCTGGACAGGTCGAGTGCCGTATTAATCATAGTATTCATATATAGATTCTATATAAACACACATCTCTACAAATTGCTCAAAAGTATTGTAAAAATGGACAATATATCTCTCTTAACATTTTTTGTAATTTATGTTTAATTACTGGGCAGTAATGTCAGGTAGGGAGGTCCAACGAGCAATTAGTGTTTCAGTTCATCCCGAAGGTGTTGAGGTCAGGGTTCAGTGTTTACTGATTTCAGGGATTTTGTGCACAGGGGCTTTGTCATGCTGGAACAGAGTTTGGGTCTTTTAGTTCTGTTTAAGAAATAATGTAATATTAAAGCATACAAACCCTAACATTTGGCCAGATAGTGTGATTGAATAACATTTAGCACTGACAGCAAAGTGAGGTTGTATTTGCTTTCTCATATGCATTATTTTTCATCTCAATTACTTTTTTGTGGAATTTTATTTATAAAGGTTAAAATTGAACATAGCAAAGATACCCGTCCTAACCCTTCTTTGCTGTCTATAATTTCTTTTCATTATAAGAAATGACGTCTGTTATTGAGTTATTATATTGCTGGGATTTGTTCTGTAAAATGCATCGGGGGATGAAATTAGGGTCCGTTTGCCATTATGATTTCAATTAAGTTCAATACCTTGAGGTCTTCAGTTCGATTAAATCCTATTCAGAAGCCTGACTGTAGCATAAAAGAATCCGCCACGACACAATGCGTCGAATTACGCTACATGAACTTCTATTAAAAGATGGTGTCACCAGATAACACTAAAACGCTGTTATTCTATCGCCTCTCTCTTTTTATCTCACCGACTATTTCTTGCTCTCTCACTCTCTCTCTCTTTTGCCTTTGCTATCTGTTTTCTCACCCTTTCTTTCTCACTCTCACCCGTTTCCTCTCTCGTTCACTCTTTCTGTGTATTAGTTCACATTTCTCAGGCAGTCAGTGTACACCCCCCTCCCTTCCTTGCTTACCTCTAATATCGGTTGAGTGAATAACAACTAGGCGACACGGGAAAGCAGATCATTGTTATTCCTGGTGTCAGTCTTTGTTTCGACAAAATACATCTTACATGAAACAACATCGTATTTTGAGAACTCAGAGGAGTTTATTCTCTTTTGTTAGATCTTTCACAAAGAAATCTTTGTTTAGAATCTTTGTTTGATAATGTTGGACTGTACAGATAAGCTCTTTTGTGTGTTGAGGCAGGTAGGGTGGGCTTTAGGGTGGGGAGGGACAGGTATTGAAGTACCAAAAAAGCTTTAAGGTTTTATCTTTGCAACAAGGCGTAAACAGTATTCATCCTTCACCCATCACACTTACAAAATAGTCTTTCTGTTCCATACTCTCTTCTCTTCTCTTCTTTACTGGGCTTCTAAGGGTCTGAATGAAGGCTGGCCTAGAAAGAACAAGTCTTTTTATGTCCACATTATATCCAGCTGCAAAGCCCTGGCAGATTTCTGCTTTTAGATGAGATGGAAAAGCTTCTGAAAGGAGGGGGTTTAAGCAGGTATTTACAGGTGCTGCTTTTAAAATGAGAGCATATCGTAAACCCTTCGATCTCAAACACTGCAATTTTCGGACGCATTAGTGGGTTTTAAGAGGTAATTTTTTTTGCCACTAAGGTAATTCAGTTCATTTCGAACAGCTCTATTTACAGATTGTTAACAGCTGGTAAAGAACACTATCCTTTTGGTTAATGAACTGAATTTTGTATCAAAAATCTCACTGAAAGATATGGCAACAAGACTTTGTACATTTCCTTGATAAGGCAATGACCTCTTTAGAGGTAGAACACACCTCACAGACCAACTTACTGTATACCATCATCTTTAAACCCTAACTAGGTTATAATTTATGTGGTATAACTTTATTTCCACCTCCATATCCATATCCGCTGTGTGCAGGCATTTAGTTTGTCAATCAAGAAAAACCTCGTCTTCGGAGCTGCTGTCTGCGTGCCGTACAGAGTTATCGGCAGGTAAAGTCCTCTGCTCCTGAAGGAAGTGTTGTGATTCTGGCTGAGAGACAGAGCTACAGTAGAAGGCTTGAGAAGGCTGTGTATTATTTAGAGCGCTGGTTTCAGCATTAGCTTCCATGTGTATACTGTACAGATGATGTGGGACACCCAAGCTTCCTCCATCCATGAGAAACTGAGAGAGATAAAGGCCCTCATGACCTGCGGAAAGCACCGTAAGTGCATAATGAGATGACCTTTATTCATTAACGTATTATGATATGACTGATCATAAGAACTGACTTAGCTTTCGATATCCTTCTGCAATGAATAGTAAGACATATATTTTACAAAAAGTTAATTCTAAATTATAAATTATAACCAGGGATGCACCGATACCATTTTTTAAAGACTGAGCATGTGTTTTTATCGGTGCTGATACCGATACCTGTACTTTTTGGGATGTGGGATTATCTGTATGGCTCTCGAGGTAATCACGTCATTTCTCTCGTTATGCAAAGGTTTGCCGCAGTGCTGGATGCTGAGTTGGTTGCTAGCTGCAAATTTTCCACACTCACTTTAGTTTTTTAATTTCAGATTTTTTATCAGATCACTGTCAATGATGTCACAAGAGATTTTGGTCGGTATCAGAGTTACGAGTATGAGTACATGAGCTCAGTATCGAGCCTGTACCAGTATCGGTATTGGTGCATCCCTACTTGAGATCTTGAGTTAGATAAGCAAATAGGCACAATTAGAAAAAAACTACCAACAGATTATCAAGACACAAAAAAGCAAATGTCTTTATATAATGGTTTCCAGGAAATGGTGTGATTTTTTTTTTCACTCACTGTCCAAACAAAAACTAGCTAAAGTACAAAAGGGTTCTGTTTAGCTTAATAAGAAAGAAATAGTCAAATTAGCAAGAAACAAGAAAAAAACTGAAAATGTAAAATGAGATTTTTATTGTTTTATTAGTGTGTGGCCCTGTGATGGACTGGTGAACTGTCCAGGGTTCCCCCTTTCAGAGACAGCTGGGCTAGGTTCCAGCAGATCCCTGTGAACCCAATTGCAGGAAATAAGTGGGTATAGAAGATGAATGAATAACTTAATTGTTTTGGGGTCATTATATTGCCTTTATTAAAGTTACAAAGAGAGATGAAGCAGGGTAGAGGAGGGGCGGGGTTTCCGGAAGGGACCCAAGCTGGATTCGAACCCCAGTTCACAACTGCAGATGTGAGTTAGCCTACCACACCACGGTGCTGGCCAGTTTAGATTTTTATTTTACTGGTACAAGCTAGTAACTCCTAAGCCTTCTTTTATAATGCTAAATATACATCTCCTGACAAAACACCCTACTTAAATACTTAGTACCACTCTTTAATGGGGTCTGTTTACATGGAGTATCTGTCATCAGTCCCTGTTATGGATCAAGTGCTACAATATAAACTACTGCCAAAATTGTGTAATTGAAGAAAATGATCATCAACACATTCCAACCAATCATATTCAAGCTCTTTTGAACACCAATTGTTTCTGGCATTTTCGTGGTTGATGGCCTCAGACTCGGGCTAATTTGCATTTGAATAAATGTGGATGATAAAGCCGGTTAGTCGCTCTGAATACGTTGCAACCCTTTTCACATATGTAGCACTTTAATAAAGCAGATGAGAAAGATAACAAATTAAATAATTGAAAATACGAAGAATAATGAACATCAGGAGCACTTCTTTTTATGAAGCTGGAAAAGCGGAAGTGTGCATAAAGAAGCTAATTGCACTCAAACTCATTAGAGTGCATCTGTGAATCATCTCCCGTCTAGAGGATGCACTCTTTTTTAGAAAGATTTTTCTCATCTCTGTTTCTTTTACTCAGCCAGGGAATTAATAAGTAACAGGAAAAAAGGTTATTATGTACCTGTTTATATCTAATACCTCGTACAGTCCTCAACTTTAAGATCACCGGATGATAGAGTTACAGTCTCAGACCGAAACAGATGTATGATGTGTGATAAAATTAACTATTTTACATGCAGGCTCATTTTTGTGCCACTAGTTTTTCTGTATGCTGTGAAGGCGCACTGTACAGGACAAAGACATGGTGTTGAGAGTTTATTCATACCTTGTAATTGTACTGTACTCGCTGTGGCTCGGTCTATAACCTGGGGTGAAGGCCATGCATTTATTTCTGCTTCAGCAAGGGCAAATTGCTCAGCTACCCCTGTAAGAGAAAGAAATAGACCATAACCAGGTGGATGGATAGATAGATAGATAGATAGATAGATAGATAGATAGATAGATAGATAGATAGATAGATAGATAGATAGATAGATTCATTGATTACAATATATGGCAGATGGATGGATGGATGGATGGATGGATGGATGGATGGATGGATGGAAGGAAAAATACTATTCATTTTTAAAATTTATTAAACATTATTTTAATGTAATGACAAAATAATGTGTTCCACAAGATATAAACAAAAATGCAGATAAGAGGCATTCTGTTTGTTTTGGGTTTTTTTGTATATCAACAGTGTTTTTTTTCATATCTTAAGTTACCTATATTTATAATTATAACATAAAATCCAAGAAAAGAAAAACACTGAAATCCAGCTTTGTAGTAGAACTTAGTAATAATTAAAAAAAAAACTAAATGGAAACATTAAAGCAAAACAAAATATATATAAACACAAATTGTGGTCTGTACCACAGTTGCTTTTTTCTATACGACAAGATAATAGCATTGTTAATAAGGTAGTCTAGACAGGCTCTTCAAAATAAATAAAGATGTATGATGTATTAACCTGCAGCAAAGCGTGCCTCCTTGAGCTCGTCTGTCAGATGGGAGTAGAGCTGCTCGTCCTCCTGTAGCGTTGCTCCTGCTCCACTCCAACCTCCTCCATCTCTGCTCCAACCACACCAGCCCCCTCCAGTCGCTGACTCCCCACCCCAACCTTTCCACTCGATTAGATGAGCCACCCGTCCCTGCGCCATAGCCGTTGGCTTGGTTATGTGCTCTTTTATAGTAGCAACCAGACCTGAGCAATGGGATAGAAATATGAATGGAAATAAAAAAAAAATATGAAAGGAAACAAACGAATAATTTGTAAATTGTAAAAATTGAGAACAGGATAAATATGAAAACCCTCAACCATTATTCTTTTCTTTCAATTTATTATCTTAGATGAAAGAGATTTGCTTCATTTATTTGAGTAACTCATCTCACTATAATCCAGACAGCATATTTACTCGGTTCCTGCCCTTTACTGGTTGACTTTTTTTTTATTTAAATCTATAATTAAACAGTCAGGATTAAATGTTCCAAAGGATGATAAAAAAACAAGCAACTTAAGAAACAGAAAAGCTAAGCTGTGCTCATGAATATAAACGACTATATTAGCAGCCTGTGTTCAAGACCGACTGGTTTTCCAATTTATATAAATGACATAAATGAAAGAAAAAACAAAAAAAGGGAGCAATGACATGAACAGATTTAATCACGTCATGTGATTATCACCTATTAAAGAAGATGTAGCCAGCTCCCCGATGTTATAGCCGTTGCCACTTTTCTTATCAGTCACTGAGCCATTTTGTGGCTGATGAGTCCCCTAAATCAATAAAAAAAGAGCAGAGTCGGGTTTATTGTTTATTACATACTATACAATCAACGCTGAAATAACTGGCGCAGCCTTTATGCAAATAAATGCAGAAAAAAAGGAATGACATCAATAACACCTATAATATAATACATATTGATGCCGTATGCTTTTTTATTACTTTTCTAACATAACAGGTAGACCGGTAAGAATGTCTTAAAGAAATATTTTTTTTTGCCAAAATTATATTTGCATAATTATTTTTATGGCTGTCAATAGTTTTATCATATATCCTAAAAGAATTTGCTTCTATTATTGTTATAAACTACACTGTATGGCCGGATGTTTATGGACTGCCCACCAGATGATACATTTATGGTTCTTCAATCTTTTGCTACATAAAAGCTGCTTCGTTTAGAAGTAAAATGTATAAAACATACAGAAGTGTTGCAATAGGGCAGGCAGGACAGGGATTTGCTTGGGGCCCCTGCATTTTAAGAGGGCCCCCAACAGCTGACCATTTTCATTTACATTCACAGCAGACTCCATTATCCTCAGCGACTTACATTTATCTCTTTTATACAACTGAAAAATTGGTGGTTATGGGGCCTTGCTCAGAAGCCCAGCAGTGGTAACTTGGTGGTGCTGGGAATCAAACCCTGATCTTCCTGATCTAGCAGTCCAACACCTAACCACATTGCTGCCACTTCCTTATTTAAACATTTGCAAATGTTATTATTAATATAACACTGAGCAAAATATCTGTATTCCCTCCTGAGGGGCCACCCTCTCGCATTATACTGGATGTGCTTATAATTAAAGGATAATTATATGACAAACAAATGTTTTTGTTGCCTAGAATTTGCAAGAATATTTACTGGTTATAGTCCAGTTACTAATAGTGTTACTGGGAGTTGCACCTAGCAGCAGTATGTATTATGTAGTGTTTAACAGGTGACAATCCCTTAAAAATATAAATATATATCTGGGTAACAAAGATATATTAACAAAATAATCTTCTAAAATGGCCTCATCTATTAACTTTCCATGGGGTCCCGACTTTATTTTGGTTTGCCTCTGAATACATATTAAGCTAACCAGTTGGGTATGATTTCCAGGCTGTAACAGAGACAGACCTTGGCAATGGGTTGTCCTTCTGTCCAAGTTTGAGGCTCTTCCATGGGATGCTGTTGGCTATTTTGAATCTCTGCAGAGGAGCAAACAGTTTATTGTTAGTTACCTCAAAAATTTTGTATGATGTATCTTGTGTGTATGTGAGTGTGCAAGAATTATTTTCCCAGTTTAAACTGAAGCAAATGGATCAGTCATGTTACTTCCATGTTGCCATAGCAACAGGCAAGTGTCTTGACAACCCATCCCTGGGGAACCCCTAGTGAGTGGGGTTTAATTCTCATTGCTGTCTATATTTTGTTCATTCGGGACCTTTTTAAGAATCTCAGTCGGGGGGGGGGGGGGGGGGGCTGGGGGTCTCCTGGTGCTACCCTAAAACTGGTATGTTATGGTACCTTGATTCACTGTGCAGTAGCGTATGACCAGCATGACTCTCTGACCATCTTTCTGCATGCATGTATGAGTGGTGACCCTGACATTTAGCATTCTACACTCTGCTTCACTTGTCACACAAGCAGACACGCAAAAACATTTACTGGGCAGACCTTTTGATAGCAGAATAAACCAAAGTTCTCAGTTAACTTAACAACACGATAGCTGTCTCTTGCATCTCTACATGCTATAAGATGTGCAGCCACATTAGGATTGCAACATAGGATTGCAACAGGGACGGGTAAACTGACACAAACAGAGGATTTCTATCCTCTGATGATCCTAATAATTTAGGAAGCCCTAAGAGACGTCACCTTTATCTCAGCCTTTGAGCAGCTGCTCTGGGGGCTCCGCTATCTCAACACACATTGCTGTTACCCATACAAAACAAGGAGCTCAGTTCTGAGAGTTTTAATTACCAGCAGTAGTAATCCTTCATCAGACAAACACATCCACACTCTGGTGGTACACTGTAGTGCCATAGAATGTCAAGCGTGCAAACTGCTACAACAATACTCATTACCATGAGACAACGCTCTTACTCCTGATGGCTTGTTTTTTTTATTTACTTTTGCTCAGGAAATCAAGTAAAGCTTCATGTCTACTGATGATACGGAGTGAATTATAAAGATATTCGGATGATTCATTTAAATTTTAAAATTGAGTAATAAAGACAGTCTCTGGTTCTCAGGATACACACAGGATTATTAAACTTATAAATCAGAAGACTCATAACTCGTCCCCGGCATAATTTATAACTTACGATTTATACCATAAATGCAAAAAAAGTAAACGACGTAACAAACTGACAGCAATCAGACACACAGACATAAATTGGAACTGACCTTCATGACCTTTGCAAAGGCAGGTGCCCATGGTGACCCTCAGATAGGTAATTATCTGTTCACCATGCTGAATGAAGCAAGGATGGCTAAGAAAAGATTAGGGACAAGACAAAAAGCTTTACAGATAAAGATATCAAAGGGGCAAGAAAGAACTTGATGCTTGCCTGATAGAGGAAAACACTTCCTGCCATCTGTGGAGATGAAAAAAGCGGACAAGAGAGAGAAAAAGAGAAGGGGTGGGGGGGCGTAGAGGAAAAACCTGGGTGCACGTTGCCTGCTTGTTCACTGTTCCTCCTCTCAATCTCTTCTCCCGCCCCCCCCTCTCTTTCTCTCTCTCTCTCTGTGTTTTTTTTTTTTACCTCCACCCTTTACGTGCTGAAAATTACAACCCTCACACACTCACTGAACCAAAAAACATAAAGGCAGTGCAAATTTTATTGCGAAAGAATACATGTTGGGAATATTCACCGCTTCTTCTGAACTTTGCATACACTTTGCATAGTAACCATGACCTGGACAACAAATAATATATGCATAATATAATAATATTATAATAACGAGAACAAATATAAGATATTCTAGATAAACAGAATAAACAATCTAAAGATACTGCAGTGAATATAGTTTAGATAAAAACATTATGAATAGTGAACGATGGGGAGCTCTTTGAGCTACAGCTCTCTGCTGCTCTCTAGTGTCTGTATGGTGCTTTGGCTAGTCAAGCTTAACTAAAATAAGGAGTTTTTTTTGTAATATTTGTGCAATGCATGCCTGTGCATATGCCTTAGGGCACATTGCAGACAAAACAAGCATTGAACATACTTTCCAACTGGATTCCAACTAAATCCAAATATATCTAATAGGCATCCGGCGTCGAATATCAGGCAGGACTTACCATGCAATCACAGGAGACACTGATTACACTAATACCGTAATTAAAGCTCACTCAGGAAACGAATAATGTTAATTGTACTGGGTTTCCATTACTAGCACGTGCAGCTGATTTTTTTTGTTGTTGCTTAAAATGTATAAAAACACAAAAATTATTTACCAGCACAGTTTTAAATGATCCATGATTTAGTAATTGTTTGCGTTCGTCGCCCTAAACAATTCCCTTCCCCCTGTTTTACCAAAAATAAAAAGGAATATTTAAAAAAAATCTGTTTTGATACACACAAAGTTGTAATTTTAAATTTACTATATTTTGCAGACATCCTTACCCGTCTGTCTTATATTTATACCATTTACATACAACTAAGATAAAGCTCCTTTTTTCGGCTGTTCCCTTTTAGGGGTCGCCACAGCAAATCATCTGTCTCCTCTAACCCTATTCTCTACATTCTCCTCACTCACACCCACTAACGCATCCATATACCTCCTCTTTGGTCTTCCTCTTTACCTTCTGCCTGGTAGCTTCATTTCTAAACCAACATATTCACTATCCCTCCTCTGTACATGTCCAAACCACCTCAATCTAGCTTCCCTGACTTTCTCCCCAAAACATCTAACATGAGCTGTCCCCCTGATAGACTCGTTCCTAAACCTCAACATCTTCAGCTCTGCTACTTCCAGCTCTGCCACCTGTCTTTTCCTTAGCGCCACTGTCTCTAAACCATACATCATAGCTGGTCTCACCACTGTCTTGTACATTATCTTCTTAAGTCTAGCTGATATTCTCCTGTCACACAATACTCCTGACACATTTCTCCACCCATTCCAACCTGCCTGAACTCGCTTCTTTACCTCTTTTACACACCCTCCATTCTTTCCCTTCCCTCCCTTTCATTCAAACTTATGTACTCTGTCTTGCTACGACTGACATTTTACCAGACCTTCGTACGACTGCTGATCAGAAACTAATGGGTGAAATACACTACACCACTAAGATAACACTGCTGGGCCCCTAAGTAAGGCCCTTAATCCTCAATGCTTAGTTCGAAAAAAAGGATATATATGTAAGTTGCTCTGGAAAAGGGTGTTTGCCAAATGCCAGCTAATGTAAACTAAGCAGTTAAGGGCCCTGCTTAAGGACCCAGGACTAGCAACTTGATCATCTTCGATTGAACTCACAACCCTCTGATCAGCAGACCGGCACAGAGATGAGGCAAATATAAAATAATGATATAAAATCTGATGTCTATAGTATTATTTAACTTCATTTAACTTATTTAACTTTAATATTTAAATCATTCAGTCCTTGTTGCTAATATTCTTAGCAGAAATAATGTCATTGCAAGTGCAGGTGATGATGCCCGTGTTTCTGTTTTTTAGAAATTATTTGACCCTGTATCTGCATACTTTTAGTTTTTGCTCACACTGGGGCTGTATGAAGGTCCCAGGATATTTTAGATATAATGGTGTGCATGTTAGTCATAATAAGCTAAAATTTTATCTGCATAATGTGATTCTGTTAACTATCGTCTATGTAAAGGGAATGGATGTTTCTGCAAAGGGAAACAGTATGAAAGGGGCCAGCTCAGCTTTGTTGATTCTTAGAAAATCTACTTTAGGTATCAAAACCCTGAAACTCTGTGAGCTGTTTTGACAGATTTTTTATGACACTAAATGTATATGAAGAAGTCAGAGCCAACCTAAAGCATAAGCAAACTAAGAGGCTGCTTAGGGCCCTCCTGGCCACCAGGAGGCCACCGAGAGTCCATAAAATGACATCTTTTATATATATTATATCAATGGACAATGATAATTATACAAAAATGCAACATTACCCCAAAGTGTATATTATGTTAACTTGAAACAATTTTATGATGTAAATAACACGGCTACAACAAATAAAATTGATAATTGGTGTGTTAGATTTATAGTGTGCGAATAATCAGGGATTTTGACAATGATCAGTCAAATTGTCGTCACCGAGGAACAAATAAAATTTTGATTAGGAGCCCCTAAAGGCTTGTGCTGGCTCTGAGTGGTATCCAGATTTCATCCAGAAAGCCTGACAATGTGTGCGAAACTACGTCAGCTTTTATTGCAATTTGTACATTCTTACATCAGTTGTTGTTTATAAGGTTTTGATTCTTCCCAGTCCTGGTTTGCTCCATCTCTTATAATTTATCCAATTAAAGTGTTGCAAATTTGTAATTAAACTTGAAGGATCATAATATCCGGATTTGCAGATGAAATACTAAAGAAATACATTTGCAAAACGCGTCTTGAACATCAGGAAGCAATTTAAATTTGTAGTTAAGACTCCTAAATCTACCAGGATGATACGTCAGATCATTCCACTCAGAAAAGAGCCAAAGCCAAAACAGAAATTAAAAGTAATTCACTGCTACGGATACAGTAACACCACAAGAATTTCGGACTTTGAAAGTCAGTATCAGTATAGTCATAATCCCCAGGGGCAATGCAAGAAATCACAAGCACACACGGAACGCATGTAATTTGCGACCATAAAAAAAATCCTACACATTGCATCTTGGCATAAAATGCAGATAAATACTGTAGAGATAAAAGGGAAAAACAGTGTTTGCATGACTGGACAGGGCTTAAAAAGAGCTCGAGAATTTGCTGTGTTTATTTTATCCAATCTGTAACTTGAGGCAATAATTGGGTATCTAGTGAAGAGGGTAAATAACCAGAGAAAGTTTCAAAATGTAACATTTGCATGACATAATCCGTTCTATCATCACATTAATCAAAGATATATAATAAAACACACTCTTATATATATATTTTCATACTAGACTTACAGCTGAATATAATGACTAATCCTATGTTCTTAAAAGTTACAATACGGCAGTATGCCACGGGCAGAATGATTAATAAGTAGTTCGTTACTTATTGTTTAACTTTAGTAGCAGCTTATTAGGCGCTTGATTCTGTTCCAGATTTCTGAACATGAGGAAACCGCATTATATACATAGCTGTTCTTTTGGGAGTTAGTGAAAAAAAATTAGTGGGCAACCATGAAGGTTCGTCTTACAAATGAGCGCCACTTGAAACCCACCAAGGTATTCGTTTAAAGGATAAAGTCGATTTTCTTGTTCCTGTGAATGACTTGATGATACATAATTGGCAGATATTATATTAAATTAGATTAGATTCAACTTTATTGTCATTGTGCAAGGTACGTGTACAGAGCCAATGAAATGCAGTTAGCATCTAACCAGAAGTGCATAAGTGGCTTATTTACAATAAATATCAGTGTAATAAATAGGGTATGGGGTTGATAGTTACAGAGGTGGGGGTAAATAATGTACAGAGGTATATGGATAGAATATAGAGCTGTAACAATAGATGGTTATAGATGGTGCAAAGATGCATAATGATAAGGTAGTGCAAAGTACAGAAGTGGCAGTGCAGTAGTAATTAAAATACCCTATATCAGCTGTTCAGTGCAGAAACAGCCACAGGAAAGAAGCTGTTTTTCAGTCTGTTTGTGCGGCTCTGAGGCATCGGTAGCGTCTGCCTGATGGGAGAAGAGTGAACAGTCCGTGGTTGGAGTGAGAGGGATCTTTGATTATGCCTCTCGCCCTTTGCAGACAGAGTTTTTTGTGTATGTTGTCCAGGGTGGGTAGCTGAGTGCCGATGATTCGTTGGGCGGTTTTCAGATATGTAACTAAATCTAAGGTGCAGTAAATATTAAATGATTTGCGACTGCGTACTGACATTATTATAACACCTGCAATCCACAGTTTAGGGTTTTTTCTCCTTAGCCAAATTAGAACACAATTAAACATCTATGTATGTGTTCGGCTTTGAGAAACACTGTCCTTCCAAAAGATCTAAATCCGACCAGTCATGATTGTTATTATGGGCAACTATACAGAAACAACTATTCCACACAAGTTCCAGCAAGCACATGTTCTGCCATTTTTTTCGGTTTGTGGACCATAAGAACAAATAAATAGTGCTATAGAAATAACTTGTCTCCCTAGCCTAAAGTCATTAAGGATCACAGCTGGATTTCCAACTCTTTTTTACCAACTTGCCTTTAAGGACATGCTCTGCAGTCACATTTAACGCTTTTGGTTTGGAGTGTCCACTTTTTTCCTGTGTCCCCAGTTGGTTTACATATTTCTGACACCAAAAATAACACAACTGAAGCAGTAATCCATTTTAAAGACCGTGTCAGTGGTTATTACTCCAGTGAGGTTGTTATATACACAACTCAGCAGCCAAGAGGCATGTGAAAGGCAGAAGGTTAACTCCCTCGCAGAATAAGATGAAATCTGTACAGAGAACTTTTTGTCTAAGTAATGTTTCCCTGTCAAAATAATTCTTTGTCATTTAGCACCAGGAAAAGTCTTTTTACTGTTTTATGGCTGCATTTTATGTCTTAGAAGATTAGAAGTGATGGAGAAATGTATATTTCTGAAAGAATGCATGAAAAATGGATCAAGCTTCAAAGGGTCTGGTGAAATTAGTTAACCTAGCTGGGACAAATTAGAAAGGGTGGGAAAAGAGAAAACCAAAGCCATAAGCTTGTAAAATGGGAAACAGGTGACAAATTAATAACTGGAGACTTTGTGCATTGTGATAGGTTTAGTTCGCTTCTGTTTTATGATTCAGATAAAGAAAGTTGTGGTTTGAGGTCATGCCAAAGAATAAAAAAAAAAACCGAGAATGAATAAAGGTTATGCATGTGGTCTATACCAGTCTAGTAAGAAATCACTTTTATGTCAGCTCCGTCTTATTCACTTTAGGAGCATGTTCCCACATGTCTTCTACATCAACCCCAATTCATCTCCAGCTCCGCAGAGAAACTTCAGATTTTAATGCTAATTCACTGGCTTAACAACACCAACAGAAAAAAATTACTTATATCATCTGAATCACTGCACATTCTTAATTTACTGCTGCTTCTTAATCTGTCATGCCTTTTTTTTTTTTTATCTAACTGTTTTTTTCTTTAAGGTCCACCCTAATCTGATTCAGCATTAAGTTTTGTAACATGTGCCTTTATTACCATGGCTTATTCACCCACCGCAGACACACCACAAACTCAGCTTCCCCAGACTCAAATAAATAAATCCTGTCAATTATTATTCCCCCTTTTATTATTATTATACTTCCTGAGAAAATAAACCTTTCTATGATGTAGATTTCAAGATTAAACTGTGCATCCAGGAAACAAAAGGTTTTAGTATAATAACTTACAGTAAGAGTTTTCCGTTTTCTGTTAAAGCAGATGCCTGTTTGCAAAATAAATAACTTAATTCTCATTAAATTTAAAGCCATTTCACACGGCTGTTTAAGTTTTATTTTGTAGCAGTGCTATAGGTGTTGTGTTATGGTACAGTACAAACCAGAGCATGTGAATGAAGTAAGGTGGTGTGACGCTCAACTCAAACTCACCACAAATTTTCCGCTTATGTTCACCTGGAAACCAAATCCCGCTCAGACAGGACCTTTTAAATAGTAGACGTAATGGTTTTTTTCCCAGTTTATAATTAAATTCTTGTATTAATGTCTCAATCAAAGCAGTAGTCGGATAAGCAACGGTTATGTATCAGGTGAGATTTTTTTTTTAAATTGAATGTTATAAATTTAAATGTATTTAATTAAAATTATTAATTTTTAAAATGTCTTGTTTTTTGAAGCTACTTGGCCTCCTGAAAATATGAAATATCCAACTTATCTATATTTAGGAGATTATTAGACAAACACTAATTTCCCATTTGTGTTTTTCTTATAGAACTTGTGTCTTGATTAGATTGTTAAATAAAGTAAATTAAAATCAATTTTAAATGTAAATCTTGAACTAAAACGCTGACATGCAAATTTTTAATAATTCTTATGTGATCATCCTCTGATCCAGTCAGATGATCGTCCTAATTTTTTCAAAAAGCCTTTTTGATACATTTTCTCATTCAGGTTTTAATCAGGTGTGAAACTGGGCCAATTCTTTAATTGTTTAACGTTTTTTTTGGCTTTATTCAGGCAATAGAGCATTGCCCTGCGTAATTATACAGTAATCGTCCTCACACTGGTTTTGGACTACCATTTGGAAGATCGGTGTTCGATTCCCAGCACCACCAAGTTTCCACTTAACCCCCAATTGCTTAGATGTAGAAAGAGATAAATGTGATTCACTCTGGATAAGGGCATCTGCCAAATGCCGTAAATGTTAATTTTTTGTACTAATGTTTTTAGAGTTTTAGAGTTTTTAGAGTTGATTTTTATTCTTTTTGCAACTTGAACAGGTCCAGCTAGTTTATTGTTAATGATAACAGCTCACACCATTACCCCTCCTCCACCTTCCAGGCTCCTCACTCAAAGTGGGGCCCTGTTTCCATCAGTTATTCAGCCCCTGAGCTCAAACGTCTGCTTCATCAGGAATTCTCTCATCTCATCTGTCCATAAGACTTTCAAAAAACAACCTTAAGCTATTACTTGCCACAATCCTGTCTCACATGCAGGTCATTGTGTTCCAGCACCTACAGTTTCAGGAAATTCCAGAAAAAGGGTTACTTCAATCACTTATAATACTTTCATAATAATTCAGCACAAAGCTTTTAATCTGTAACATCTTTTCTAACTAATATTAACAAAGTATTTAATTGTAGATGTTTACACCTCAATAACTTTAATTAGATTTAATTATTTACATTTTAAAAGCATTTAGAATGTTGGCCTTCAGTGAGTTTGTTATCTTTATACTTTTAGCCTGTTCTACCTGTAAAAACTTTGAACACAGGTGATTATAATAAGACTCAACAGAATCCACACCCATTCAACTGAGACAATTATATTACCTAGGAATATTGTTACTTACAGTTTAATTAGACTGTGGTTTGGAACAGAGGCATTACCAAGGTGGTGGTGGTGGTGGGGAGATTTAGGGCGATTTTAAGGGCCCACACAATTTAGGGACCCAGAGATCTGTTTTTCAAAAGGAAAACTACTAGTAATGTAATAATATGTTTGCGGAATGGGTGTGTTAGGGGCCCCAACCTCATATTCTTTCATAGGGCCCAAAATTGCCAAAGGTGCCCCTGGTTTAAAATAATAACATTGCAAAGAAATATACAATTTTTTTTTAAAAGGCTATAATTTATTTACTTCTGTAGTCTATCATTTTGCTGCTCCGCTTCAGAAACTCTTTGTAAAAGGATATTTACACATCACTCTCATACCAATTACAATAAAAGGATGTATTCATGTATCTATATTTATTTTTTTTTAAAATTACCCTAATTTAGCTTGCCATGTATGTGGTGTCTTTTGGGCTTTGGAACATTTCTTATTGTCCAGAAAATTTTAATCCGGAAAATCACATTTTCTGTATATTGACGGTAAAAGTTTACACTATAGTAATTTTATTGAGCAAAATTAATCGAGTTTAAACTAGCAACGAAGACACAATTAATTATAATTATTATTCTATTAGTCTCACTATTTCTGTACAAATCGTAGTTACTTTAACGACAAATGCAAAAAGCTTCAAATTAAAGATTCCACTGACTTTAGATAAATAAACATACATTTAAATGTATGAATCAATAAATGTGACTATATAAGACTAACATATAAAATCCCAACCCTATTTTAACTTTATGAATTGCTTCATTTAAAAACGCAGCTGTGTCCAAAGTGTTTTCAGTATATTTACAGGAAAGTCTATAAAACTTGATAGCTCCAAAGTGACATTAATTAGCGACTGCTGAATGTCATCAACACTATCGCAGACACAGTGTGAGGTCAATTTTATACTCTGTAAAAGTAAAAAAAAAAAAATCCTGTGCAATGCTTCATGCTCTTTTACATGTCTTTTTACACGCTTTCCCCATCATTCATTTTATTTCCTCTTTTTTTTCGGTCATTTGTTCACTAGGCTGAACACCCTCTGGCCATCAAGCACCATATGAGGACTTGAGCACCTCATATTATCGCTGTCCACACAACTCGTACTGCTATTTGTTGCCTGCAGGATGCATGGTTATTCAGGGCTCAACTAAACGGAAATTGCAATAATCTGAAACAGGGCTGGAATGACTTCCCTGGCCCTTTTTTAAAGCAGTACCAGAGATGAGACCACCTCAGCTGCAGTCCTTACACAGGATGAATAGCAGACCTTGGTAGCCTTAGGGGCAGACAAAACCCTCTTTCCATATGCAGCCTAATTGGTTTAATTACTGTAATTATCTGCTGGGGTTCACGTTGCAAAGGGAAGGAACGATTAATGGCCTCTGAAACACATGTAGACAGCTAAAAGGGAAAAAAATATATAGACAGGGAACCAGAGCAGATTGCCAGGAGAGAAGTGATAAAGTTTGAAAAGACTGTCACAGACTCCGAGAGACGTAAAAAACAAAACCAGATCAAGACCAAGCGAGCGAAAGATACTGGGTAGAAAAAAAGGCAATTTATGACTTTAAAAGCCAAAATGGCTTCCAGGCTTTGCGTATGCTTTGTTTAACTAAACTGTTAGAAGAAATATAAATAAAGACAGGACTTATGTGTCAAGAGGCCATGCTCTCAGTATATCAACATGAGTTACAGCATAGCGCTCGGGCAAACTTTCAGTCTATAGCACTTTAAGGGTAAAAAAAAAACAAAAACATAGTAATATATATTTTTTGGAAATAGAGCCACTCTCGGCCATTGATTTTGTAGCTTTTTTACTTCTGAATAAAGTCTTAACCAGGAGCAGTAAATTCAGATCACACTTAATAAATGGAAGCATGTTTTTATTTGCAACAAATTTATACTATTTTCCCTCAACAATTTTGTATGATTTGTCTTGTATGAGTTGTGCGTTCCTAGTTCTAAAAACTATTTCTCAAATACATTTTCGACACAGATACAGTATATGTCATTACTGATGTCATTACATTATATTTTATAAAATTTTTCTGACAAAAATGAATCAACTCTAGCTATGAGGGATTGCCTGTAGGAACAAAAGAAAGAAATAGCGAGTGATAGTCTCTGTTCTTCAAGATGAGAAAAACAGACTGGCTAATATTCTTGTCTGAAATGTACCTGTTGTGTGTTTAAAGACCAAACACTGAGATGTACATTTTAAGCCCTGTTCTTATGTTATGCAAATTGGAGTTATACAGAAACAAGATACAAACAAGCCTAAAACTACAAGACCCCGACTGCCGTATGCACAAATTCTAAGTGCAGTAGTGCAGAGTATAATGTTGCTGCCTTACTGCTTCACTGCTTCCTGCTTCGATCCTGAGCTCAGGTTACTCTTTGTTTGGAGGTTTGCATGCTTTCCTTATGTGCATGTGAGTTTCTTCCAGGTTCTTGGGTTTCCTCCCATTGTACAAAGATACTCTGTATAGGAATCGGCCATGCTAAACTGCCCCTTGTTTGTGAATGTGATTGTGCATGGCACCCTGCGATCCTATCTGGGGTAAATTCCTCCACCTTGTGCCTAGTGTCAAGATCAGCAGCAGCTCCATTAAAACCATTATCAGAATAAAACATTCATTCGAAATAATGAACAGACTTCAGTTTATCTTAAAAAAGCTAATTTTACTTTATTGGAAAAAGGTTCCCTAAGAGAGTGTCCATGTCTGTGAAAAGGCTATGCTAATTTCTTTCCACCTGTTTCCATTTTATACCCATCCTGAAGTATTCAGAGATTGTGCCAGCACTGGTAGATCTTCAGGGAGAAGAGGCCAACCCTGCGAGGATCCTGAGGCACCAGTGAACAGTTTCCTGCCCCTTTCCTTGATTTCAAGGAGCTTCAAGGATGGACTGGGACTCACTCTGCTCCACTGACCCAGGGCTACAGTTTACACCACATTTGATCATTACAACATGTAATTAACAATAACATGCTATGTCACCTAAATAAGGATCGGTTCTATCTTTAGTCTGGTTCCTCTCAAGGTTTCTTCCTACTTCAAGGAGTTTTTCCTTGCCACTGCCACCTCCGGGTTGCTTATTAGGGACATTTTTTTTTGTAAAGCTGCTTTGAGACAATGTCTGTTGTTAAAAGCACTACAAAAATAAAATTATGATTGAATTAAATTTTAATCTGAAGTGAATGTTTTACTTGAACCTTGAGCATTTGCTTTTCTGACAAATTGCACATTGCAATTCCTCCATTAACATTTCAATGGATTTGAATGTTTAAAATAAAATGTGCTCCAGGATCAACATCCCTTTATAATTCCTTTGAGGCCGTCTGGTAAAGCTTAGTAAATTAACCATAATCCGGCATTTTGTCGTTGTTTCCACAGCCTAGTGAGCCATACGATGACTAAATACTTACAAGAAATTTTGGTAAGTCTTTTCACTTAAGTACCGTTTTGGAATGTTTTCTTATTTTGATATATTGTAGACTGCGTTGTGTGAGCAGACAAGAAAATATGACACCCACATATGTGGAACTAATGAACTGATGGATATTTGTTTTTCAAATAGTACGCAATTATACATCCAGGTCATCCAGGCGACATATTACTAAAACATTCTGGTAAAAAGTTAACAAAGAACAAGAACTGAAATGAACATACAGTTAATCAATCCAACCAACATTTTGTTGCAAGATGAGTAGAAAAGATATATTGGGTTTATAGACGCCTTCATCAGACTGTAGTTACTATATTAACATGGAAATAGCAGTGTAATAAAAGAGCAAGTGACAGCATAGGAATTAAAACATTGACACACACACACACACACACACACAAAACAACATCCCTATTGTCTGTCATAATGTTTTTAGTAGTATATTCACCTCATCCAAATGATCACTATCTTGTTTTTATCTTTAATTTTATTATATAGTCATACCATAAATTAACCTTAACCTTAAATAATTTGTCATTTTAGGTCCTTTTAATATAAATATGTAACTTAATATTAGTTAGCCAAAACATAAGGAATGATAATAAACTGGATATTAATGTACGGTAAAGAGAATTGTATATAGAGAAAATAAGAACTGGAGGGAGAAACGCTTAGAGAAGAAAGCCCAATATAGGCCCAAATTGGAGGATGTGTTTTTGGTCAGAAAGCCATCTCTAAAATTAGCTAGGATGTAAATTCCACAATCCCGCTGGCTTTGGATGCTTATGTGAGAAAGAAGCATTACAGAAGAGGAAAAAAATAAGGTAGTAAGGCAGAAATCATACCTAAACAAAATCATGTTCGGTAGTATAAAGACTGGTACAAGGTTTAATAGCAGGACTGTTTTCTAACTGACAAGAAGAAAAAAATTACAGCCGAAAAAATGAAAGCCGCAGGCCCCACACAAGCCAGTCCACAGTAAAAGCACAACCATATGCCCAACACTCGAGACACCCAAGCCCAGGCTTCGACACAGTCAGCACACATGCTATTGTGGCTAGTAGTTTAAGCTTGGAGGAATCGCAAGCACACACCCACATTGTTAGAAAAAAGTACACAGCACTAAACCCACAGACATTCAAACTCCAGCCAAGCAAAAAGACTTTAGTTTACATGTACTTACACATGCATTGATTGCTTTTATTGGTTAATACATGGAAATCAAGGCTTCTGGCTGCTTTTTAGCTCCCCTTTTTTACTCCCCTTTTCTAACCATAGGCAAACAGAAACACATCTAACCACATGAGACACACAGTATGGAAAAACAGATGATGGAAAATCTCAACATAGCTCTGGTTTTGGGTCTCCTGCTCAAAGGAGTCATTTTAGTGACCTGAGATTGGTCGTATGGATGAGGCAGTCACAGAGCCACAGACGCTCATACAGACATAATGGACCCAGAAAAGCCGAGCAGGCGTCTTGTTCTCATATTCCAGCACCTACCTGATTAACTTCCTTGAAGTTTCCATTTTATTGACTTTTTAAAATATTTACATTCCTTTTCCCACTCTAAATTTCCCACCTTATCTGAAGAATGCATTAGTGACCTTGTCACCAAGACTGTTCAAGAGCAACTGATAAACCCAATACAGGCAGCAGGAAAAATTCTTCTTAGACCAGAATCAGACATAATTAACCTTGACGGGTGAAGCTGCCCTCATTTTAACATGTATCTCAAATGGTTGTTGCTGTATTACCTTGGAAACTACGGCGCTGTTGAATTTCCAAAAGAAAAGTATTTGCTTAAATTACAGATGAGTCACATACATTTATATCCATTATAAGCTATTATAATGTTTAATATAATAATAATAATAATATAATTATAATACTTATATCCATTATAAGCTATACCTTCTGTGGCAACAACTAAATCACGCGACCTTAAACTGTATATCAAACAGAATTTGCGTCTTATTTTAGAGAAACATACAAGTGATCTGATAAAATATATTTAAGGAGATGTTTATTTTATTAATATCAGTTTTTTTAAAAGTTTTCCACCATAAAGAAAGCCTCTAGGGTGGAGTTATGGGACAATCTGCATTTTTGTCCATCTTATTTAATGCGAAGTGAGAGAAAAAAAGGGGATGGTAAGTGAATGAATGTGTAGAAATGTGAGAAATAAAAACAGGAACTAACAGACTAAAATTAAAATCTTATATTGCATATTTTGTTTGGTGTCAATTAGCAAGTTGCTCTGATATATTTTTTAAAAAAACACTTCAGGATAGGCTTTTATACAGCTTTGAAAAAAAATATTTTATTTCTCAATATGTTGGTGTGAAAATTTATAAGTAGAAAGCAGCGCATTTAAAGTAGCAGAGACTACAAAGATTTTTATTGTGACGTATGACATTAACGACAAAAAAGAATCCCAGCTCAAGTGTTTTTTAAGATAATAAATTAATTGAAAATAAATATACTATTAAATAAAGTACAAAACAGTTGGCCAAATTGTTGGTTTCAGCGAGAACATGCCAATGTACGAAGTTTGTGTATTGTGAACTTCATTTCTTTGCTTAACATAATTACAAGGGTTTAAAAAAAAAGAGACAGAACAAGCTCAAACAAACAATTACTATCGCTTTTTGTGTGAGTATCCAGATATCACACTCTCAGTATGAACAGCAAGAAAACCGATCATTTTCCGTCAATAAAACTTTTTGCATTTGATGTTTATATTTGTCAAGAATTAAAAGAACTGCTAAGAAAGGCACTACAATACCATGTCATATTATATCAAGGCCACATCACAATCAGTATCCCATAATTAAGAGAAAGCTTTACCCAAACAAGACACTTTTGCAATGTAGTCAATGCATATTAACACGTCATTTTTACGAAACGGTTGTTTTCTTAAAAAAAAACAAAAAAAACAAACTGGAAATCTGCATTATTATTATTTTTATACAAAGTAAACACGAAATGTGCTAAAAAGTACAAAATACAAAAATACAATTTAATCTTTTATTCAGATATATTACAACTACAACCTGTACTGGACCTTTTGCAGTTTATTTTTTTTTTTGCTTGTTCACACAGGAACAATCTAATCCGACATGCCACTGCAGTCAAAATCTAACCTTGAGCATTTTTACCAAATATTACATTGATATAATAACAATCAGATGAAACACTGGGCAAATAAAAAGCCCGACATTAAACTAAACCAGTTCAATCACCAAAATATTTGTATTTAAGTGCTATTTTTTGCTTATGCTTGCTGAAAAGCACAATGAAGTAAGACTGAACATTAACCTTGTCATTTCTTTGAAATCCTAGAAATGTAAAGCAACTGCATTATGTTAAACCTGCTTCTCGCCATCAAACCAATGGCCAGCACGCACTACAACAGGATCCTTTATATCCTGTGTTATATAGAATGTCCTTCAATCATCATATACACCTGACTGAGGCCCATCAGATCGGTCCTTCTCAGCATCATTTTGAAAAAGAATGACATCAGATATCAAACATAGAAATTTCCCCACTACTGCTAGGATTCTTGGCTTCTTGCAAATTAAGCCTTATAGAAATAAAACTACGAGTTGTAAAATTAGATTTCCTATATAAACATTTTGACTGATCCAACTGATTCAAGGCTCCATTGTGATGAGAGTCCATCTTGTCAAGCCGGAGGGTGGTAGAGCCCAGGTTGTAGGGCTGTCCCTGCAGCCCGAGCCAAGGGTAGCTTACAGTTCTTGATTTTCCAAGTCAGCAGGTGACTCTTATTGGTCCTGGTAGCAAGTTGTGAATATTTGGTCAGTAAGTCACACAGCAAATACACTTAAGGTGCTAGTCTGGTCCTTAAGTCCCAAGATACTGTAAGCAATTCTTTTTAGGTGTCCTGGCAGGCGTACACCGATTTTACGGATATCCCTGTTGAAGAAAAATTAAGAGGGTCAATATCTTAAAATCTACTTAAAATGATATCTTTATATGTTATTCAATTCAGCTAGTTAATCTAAATAATACTAACTAGCTATTATCTATAGTTGCATTGCTATTTTTATCAAAACAAGTTAAATGTTAAAAAAAAAAAAGGAAAAAAGAAAACACTTGTTATTTTGTTATTTGGAGCAAACAGCAAAATCCATCCAATACCAATTATGCATGTAATTGTTAAAAAATACTCCTATTAAATGCTTTTGCAAACGCTAACATTTTACAAGAACCGCTAAATAGCAACCAACAAATTAGCACCATAATCCCCAAGCACAACCCTTAACCTTTAAGGGTTCATTGCCTTCTAAAGAAAGCCCTACATTATTATGCGGAACAACAACAGAACAGATGTTTTTCTCATAAAGAAGACCCCTGGATGAGATGAAGGACCCTAGCTATGAAGATACTCTTCGGTACATTTAAAGCATTGCATTTATAGCCTTTATAACCAGTTAATCAATGCTTATATAATAGTAGAGACACGTAAAAGTATTTTTAATTAACAGCCTTAATGATTTAACAAGGCTTAAAATGCCCTATAACTCGCATGAACCACTGTTGTTGGAAACCCCAGCATTAGAAGACTCATAAATAGTTTCTGGGCTCCCCCACCACCACTGAGCTACCAGAACAGAGCAGATGAACTACTCAACCATAAAATAAAGCGAAAAAATATGACAAACACATCAAAGGCATTTCTGCTTCTCTGACCATAGTTCATCCAACTTCCAGGCTAAATACACCCATGGGAGTGCAGTTAAAGGTCACACGACTACCATCTAGTATCTAGATTGGCCATGTTTTTCATGCATTCACCAGATAGACTGCTTCCTTGTAAGGAACTGGTAAAGACACATCCACTACCTCAATACATATTTCATCAGATTATTTTTTTTTTATTTCCTAATTTTCATTACTCTACCTATTTTTGGAGGGAGAGCCACACAGCTTTATGTCCTCAGCAGGGTGAAACCGTGGTTCCTGGCTACACTAAGAACACAGCCCTTAACTGGTGCTGTGGGCGAAGGAAGGGACAATAAAGGAATAAGGAGGGATGGTGAAAGGGAGGGGTGGAATTAGGGCGGAGCAGTTGGCCACAAGCTACCACATCCAGGCCACCGAAATATAAAATAAAAAAAAAAAATCATATTCAGTCCTTTCTTACCACCCGATTTTCCATGCAACCCTTTTGCTGACTCACAGGCTGTTTTTTGCTTTTCTAAACAGTGCATAAAATATCACATATTAAGAAACAATTAGCTAAACTCACTAAAGCATTAACAATCTGTGCGCATACATGTTAATCCCATTTAGTCGATCCGCAGACACAGCCTATAAACACATTTTAACAACAAGCACAGACGTACGTTTAAACTGTCTACTTAATCAAATGCAATGTTATTAATGCCAAACAAAACCAGATATTGTGTCTATATAAACCTACAAAATTTACATAAATAATTTGCATGCTGACCGTTTTGTGCTTGTTTTCACATATTCTGAATCACTTTTAAAAGACATAATTTAAAAAGCAAAAGCTGATTTGCATTTCTAATTTATGTAACCCATCCGAACATTTCAACACCTTTGTTTTAGGGTGGGTCACAGGTACGCTAGCTGTAGTAATGTTCTGCTCTAAAAAAGACAGGATGTTTGCGCTTAAAATGAACTTTGGCCTATCTCCTTGATCTATTTTAAACGTGTGTAATAAATCCTTGCTCATAAAGTTGCACTGTGCACTACTCACTCGCTCTTCATCTGCAGCACCTGCTCCATGCTGACGATGCCTGCCATGCTGAAATTTTCGCTGTACTGGCTCATCTTGATAGACTCCAGCCATTCGGACACTGATCTAAAAGGAGAGCCGTCAGAGCCGCTGGTGCTTGGAAGCCGAATAGAAACCCTAAAAGAAACAGAAGAGAAAGCCACATCACATGTATTGTTTTTCTATGTTTCGAGTGCACGAGACCGGCTTTAAAAAAAAAAAAAAAAACCTGTTTGTTTGGTCACAGAATCTGATAAAACTGCCACTTACATGAATGCATGGATATAGAGTTACAATAAAAACAGGCAGTTTAACTCTGGCACCACCCACTTTAATTTACAGATCTAATTCCATAGCTGATTTATTCAAAAAGTTATGTACTTCTATTTCCAGCACTATTCCTTCTTTTTCAATGCTCCTCTTTAACTTTTTATATCAATAACTAATCTTACCGGGGGTCAAAGTCCGCAATGGCCTTGAGGGAGTCAGGACTTTTAAGGAGCTTGTCAAGAAGGCTAAGAATATCCTGAAAGCGAGGTCGTTTTGAGCGATCCTGCAACCAACACTGTAGCATGAGCTGGTACACCGCAGAGGGACAGTCCATTGGAGCAGGCAGACGGAAAGCTTCATTAATGGCCTTCATTACCTAAAGTAACAGAGATACAAAAAACATTTGCTTAGATCTAAATGCATTTAGGACTTTTTTATTAGTTTTTAGGACTAGTGATTTGTGACTGTGTGTACCTCATGGTTACTCATGTCCCAGTAGGGCCTCTCTCCGAAAGCCATCACCTCCCACATAACTATGCCAAAGCTCCAAACATCACTGGCCGAGGTGAACTTCCTGTAAGCAATAGCTTCTGGAGCCGTCCAGCGAATGGGAATTTTCCCTCCCTGTGAAAAGAAACCACAAAAATCTTTTTAGAATGAAACGTTTTACTTTAAGAAATGTCAAGGAAATAATAATTATAGTTTTAGCTGTTAAAATAAAGATAACTGCAGTGAAGACCTGCTTGTACAAACATTTTTCTGAAAATATTTCATTAAATTGCTAGGTGAACTGTATACATACGCTAGTGGTGTAAGTGCCCTCCGGTTCATCCTCCAAAACTCGGGACAGGCCGAAATCGGAAACTTTGCACTCCAGGTTGGAGTTGACCAGGATGTTGCGAGCAGCCAAGTCTCTGTGTACATAGCTCATGTCTGAGAGATACTTCATGCCCGCCGCAATGCCACGGAGCATACCAACCAACTGGAAGGATGACATTTCCCCATCATGATCCTGGAAAATAAAATAGAACGCTTTGATGAGATGAGAAAGTCAACCAATGTATTTTTGTTCTAGGGTATTTCCAGTTTCACCATCTTACCCTCAGATATTTGTCCAGTGCACCATTCTCCATGTACTCGGTAATGATCATAGCGTGTTTAACTAAAACACATTTTTTAAAAAATGTCAAAAGTTGCATCCCAGTAAGTACACAAAACAGTTAAAAATTATTTCATTATTATTTTAAGAAAATGAAAGTATCTGATAGTTACATTTGGTAACCACACCCTCCAGGCGAATGATGTTTTGATGGGAGAACTGGCCCATGATGCTGGCCTCACTCAGGAAGTCCTGCCTCTGCTTTTCAGTGTAGCCTGGTTTCAGCGTCTTAATGGCCACCGCGGACTCTTTGCGTCCAGGGACTTTCAGGATGCCACGGAAAACCTCTCCAAACTCACCTACAGCAAAGCAGCCCCCATACATAATACATATGGGTATCAGATAAGCCTTGCCGCACTACTGATTTCACTGTTCTCCACAGGGGGTATTATGTTACACACTTTGAAGCCATCTCAGATACCATAGAGAGGAAATGGTAAACAAGGCACGTGTTTGAAAGCACCTGGAGGTGCGGACTACATCGAAAATCTAGAGTGGTTAGTGTTTGGTTCTGGGGGAGGGTAAGTGTGTGTGCGCAACTGTGTGAGTGTATAATAAGGGCCTGGGAATCAGCTGTCACACACAAAGTAAAAAGTAAAAGAGGGTCGTGGGAAGGCCTGTGGGGGAGCTCACAGGGGAAAGGTGACCACACAGCCCTAATCTTCTTCTCTCAGGGTTAGGGTTGCCTGACCATTAAGGAATATTCAATAAATACAAAGAGTTCGGTTTAAATTTACTGCTGTTTTTGTGTGGGGGTTTATATAAATAAACCCTTGATAAATTGGCTTGTTTTTTCACCATTAGCACTCAGTTTAAACTAAAGCAAGAACAGGGTCATGTAGCAGGGTTAAGAAAATAATGGCAGATGCTCTCCTGGGGGGAAATACACTTCCGCAAAAAATCTGTACGAAATATGTCTAAACATGCAGACCAAGTATCTGACAAGCAATTTTTTTTTTTGAATTGTTACTCCAGGCAGAGTGGGTGTGTGTTATATTTTTTTCGCACCTCTCCTAATAAATTATAAACGAATGCCCAGAAATTTACCAACCTGCTCCAATAACTTTCTGTTTGGTTATGTGACTTGGATGAATCTCGCTGGCAAACTTAAGCACAGCTGTGTTGGGGTCTTCATATGTATGAGGATCAACATAAGTCTTCAGAGGTTTTAGTTGCTCTGGAGAAGAGAAGATTTACTGAGATTAGAAAGGAAATAAAAAGAAAGAACAAATAGGGGTGAAGAAAAAAAAAAAAAAGATTTCGAATATTAACCTGAGCTGGAGAAGTAGGCGTCCTCCGGCCCTTGCCTTGTGTGAGAGTTTTTTCGGCTGCAGAAATTAAGATAAGATAATAAATAAGCAAGATATCTCTTTTAATACTTAAAAGGTTAGGAGGACAAGGTTTCAAAGCCGGTTTTATTCAGTCGAGGAGAACCGTGTTTGCTAAGCGGTGACTTTGGTCTAGGTTATCAGAAACAACTACCTATGGTTTGGGTCACCTTCAAATAGCCACTTCAGTCTCACACCTAAAAGAACCAACATCCTCTTATCTGGGACAATGTCCAACCCTGATTAATTTCCTTTCCAAATATGTTTCTAGTTAAAGCACTCAGTAAGCAGTTGTATTCAACAACACATCCTTTCTTTACTCTGAGTGGTAAGGACTGGATCCAGATAAAGAGAGAACGAGAGCTATGAAAAGGACGATACTGAATGGGTTTGGACATCTTGGATCATGCAGAGAAAAGAAGAGGGGGTCATAAAGGAGCCAAGTGAAAAAGACAAAGCTACAGTGTAAGAAAAGAAATTGTTTCTGACCGTTTGCGTAGGACGAGGACCACCAGCACGATGAAGAGTATAGCACCTCCTCCTACTAATGCTCCAAGAATCACTGCTGTGTTTCCCACTGTTTTAAAAAAAAAATAATAATAATAAAAAAAAAATTTATGCCAAAATAAAATACTAAACCGACATTATGCTAAATATCTCGGGTAACTTAATAATGAAAATCAATGTAAAATTAAAACAAACACTGTAAAATTCCATTGGTTTAACCTTCGGGTAGTGTGGAAAACTCCTCCTCGACACTGTTGCTGCCCACAGTGCCTTCAGGGTTAAGAGCCTGGACTTGAAAAAGATAGACTGTGGAAGGAGAGAGGTTGCTGATGTGAACCAAGTTTTTTTCCAGGACCAGTACCGTGTAAGTTTTACCCGTTTTTGCCTCATCTTTATCCTGCAAGGAATTAAAACATTTGTTAAAATAAAAACCTCACTAATAATCAAATGCGTATATCTGAAATTGCTGTGCTCCTGACCTTCTCACAGTACATGAGCTTGTAGCGAATTGTGCTGGGGTTTGCTCGGCGAGACACAGACCAAGACAAAGACAAACTCTTAGCGCTCCTTTCTACCAGACGCATTCCAGTGACACTTGGAGGGTCTGTGTGGGACATAAAAAAATAAATGACTACACCAAATCTTTTAAAACAGAGCCTGAAAAAGTTCTATGAGACTATAGAATTACAGAATATATATAGAATTATAGTTTATATTTCAATATATTATGATTATACAATTATTTTTTAGATCTGCTAAAACTAGACAATAAAAAATATTTTATAGCTTGTAATCATTGAATATTGATAAAGTCTTAAGATGCATATACATCTTTACCACTTCTACAATGCTGACCTGTGTAGTGCAGAGCAGTGCTGATGGTGCTGGTGGCTTTCTGAGTGCTGAGCTGGGAAACACCACTTCGAGCCTCTACTGTGAATGTGTAATTCAGATGTAGTTCCAGCTCACTAATAATCACAGAGGTCTCCTTTAGGTCAGCATTGCTGGGCTCATATCGCACCTTCTCTCCGCAGGGCTGACACGAACTGCCCTCGCAACGCTCGCAGACCACGCTATAAGTAATATCAGAGCGTCCGCCCGTGTCTCCTGGCGGACTCCAGGACAACTCCAGCTTCCCAATGGCCATCTGAGATGTGGTGGCAGTCAATGATTTAGGAGGTGAGGGTAAGCCTAGAAATAAAGCACAGCAGTGAATTAAGCTCCAGCAAAAATATGGTTAAAATGGACAGCCAGTAGTTTAGACATTTAATCATTTAAAGACAATTTGATAAGGTCTCACCTGAGCATGCATCAGTCAGAGGGTCCTCTGGGGCTCGATAAAACCCCTCCAGGCAAGGACAGCTCAAAGAGCCAGGACTTGAGGGGTGGGTGTTCTTTGGACATGGCTTGCAGGCTTCATTGGACACGGAGTCCTTAAAAAAGCCTGACTTACACTCTGTAAACAGACAACACCGAACAAAATTTGAATAGAAATAAAGCAACACCTTTCCTTCAGGACAATCTTTAAAACCAAATATAATATAATGTATGACTTCTTAAATTCTGTCTTGAAATCTGTCTTGAAGTTTTATTCTCCCTCTCTTTAGAATTTCTTATAGACAAAATGTACAAGCATGTAGAAATGAGACGGAGTATGACTAAAGCAAACACTTGAACCATCCCCCATTTTTGTGCAAACAAGACCAGTCATCCCACATTCCAGACTTCAACATAAGACAAGTAAGTTAATAGAGCAAACAGAATAAAACCAGCAGACGTCTATCAACGCAGATTTACAGATGGCAAAGTTTCTGCAGGGACGGCCTACCTATCTTCTCAGTGCAACTAAAGAAAGCTAAACATTACATGACATGACATGACAGACACAGATGGTCAAGTGTACGTTTTACAGACTTAGTCATACAACCATACATTAAACTGTACAAACAATAAGGGAGAAAGAAAAGTCTCCTCTGTTGAGATTAAAAACATTCCACCAAGTGCAGGTCATGTCCTTCCTCTGTCCACTTCCACAACTGGATACCCTCCAGCATACACTCCCTCCTCCAATATACCATTAAGAAACATCTGGATTTAGACCATTCTTAGACTGCTAGGATGGCAAAACCTAAAAATTGTCTTCTTGTTTCTTAGAAAATATCTTTTGTTTCAACCAGGAACTCATGATCACATAATTTATGTGTGTATTAATGACAGTGTATAGTGGTGGAATATGTCCAAAGGTACAACAGGAGTTAAGATAAAATTTTTGCAGAGTCAGTGTTGGTTTTCATATGATGGCAATTTAAAGCAACTTGACTAGGAGAAAGAAGTGTTAGTCATGGAGAAGTGTTAGTCATCGGTTCAGTTTAGAGATATGGATTATTGCAACAAAAGAAGCTTACACCAAATTATTGTTTCCACTTCCTAGTACTTTTTGTTTAAACAGCAAACAATATCAATTACAAAGTATGCCTCCACTTCCTCCTCCAGCAATTGGTGCCAACTGTGTCTTTGTTTTGGTTTGAGCCACTTGCTTGAACAGGAGGGGTTTATCCGAGGTATAATTTTACCTCAAATATACAAGGATATGAGTTCTCTCATTACAAAAGATAATTCTCTGTATGAAAAGAATTTAGCATGGCAAACATAAGCCAGTCAGGGTCTTAGCGGTTCCTCCTTTCAAGTCCAAACTTTGTCTTGTTTTTTTCTGCCAGCTGTTCTTGGGACTTTACTGCAACTTGTTAAGGCAACCGTGCTTGGAGGTGGGGAAGAAGAGAGACAGAAGAGCTGATGGAAACCAATAGAAGGGATAACAATTCCTGCTGGAATCAGAGTTAAAAAAAAACGTGAGGGAGGAAGGGAGCGAGGGAGGGTTGGAGGGTGGGTGAGAGAAGAAACAGAGCCGACTTATTCACAACCAAGGGGACTGAACAGCTGCTGCTGTGAACCCCAACTCAGCCTTTGCCTTGCTAGCCATAATCCATGAATTCTTGGGTCCCCCTTGCTAGCTTTCAGGCACTTGCAGGGGTCTGACATGGGCATTCAGCAGTCTTTTCAGTTTAGACAACAGGCACAGACCACCACTTCATTCAGCTAGAAGGAAAACACTTGTTGCAAATAGTAGAAATGCCACATGCCACATGAATGCATAGGCTGCATTCTTAACAACAGATAGAACATCATAAGCATTTATTTAAAAGAGCAAGTCTACTTATATAACCAGGCATAACTCTTTCCTTATAACTTTTCACTTTTCTAATCAACAAGTCTGATAGAGGCTTTGTCTTTGTGCACTGGACACAACAGGAAGCAGGAAGCATGAAGCTGACGCTTTGCTTCCTTCCGAGGGTAGCCAATCAAAGCATGAGCATGCTTAAAAGGAGAATGTTGGCCAGACTCTGGAGAGTTGGAAATGGGACTGAATTTATTAGCAAAAACATCAGCAGAGGTCAAAGGAAAGTATGGAGGTGTGACATTTGAGAAACACAAATTACATCTGTGTCATACAGACTTTCCAGCAAGGTCTGGCTAAGGGTGAGTTGTAAGTCTGAGTTCTGTGGACTCTCAACCTGTTTGGCATCAGGGAGGGGGTTGAGTCTTAAGAGGCTCTGAGTGAGTATTTGTTTATTGTGACAGTAGCTGAATCTTAGTCTCCGGTGGCCCATCAGGATCTGGGAGCTATGTGGGTTGATTGAGGCGGTCACGGTGAAGACGGATGAGCTGGTGACATTAACGGATGGATGCACGGATGGATGGCGGGTGGAAAGGGAGTGAATGAATGAGCGTATACATGCTGGCTGGACAACAGGAATCCCTCCAGGACATGAGTTAAACGGGAGTGTTTCGCATTAAAAAAAACGGGAAACAAAAAGCTCAGTCATTCGATTCTGCACTCAGGAGGGCTTACATGTGGCCCCAGGCAGCATTGAGTTAAAGGAGGTGATGGCCAAGTAAAACAAACAGAGCAGAGGAGTGAGTGAAGAGAGTGGCCAGGGGCTTGGTACATGGTGGGAGGAGGTTAAATACAGAAGTATGGGCAGTGGGAGAAAAGAAACACAAATATACACTGAAATGAACTGAATATATTGCTGAAGATAGAAAAAAGAGGTTAGGACAATACACAGAAAGATTGCAATTTGATTTTTTTATACTATAAAACTGAATACCAAACTGGTTCTGGCGAGTTCATTATCAGCAAGCATCTATTTTTGTGGTAAAGCCAGAGAGATCCTGATGTTAGGAGTCTTAGATCATCCTTGAGGTCCACCATTCTATTGACTATATACCTTATCTTCTTTTCTGTCAGTATGGCCTGTTAGAGCAGTCATTTGGTCATTGAAGACAAAGACCTGGCTGTTGTGGGGGTCAGCAGTAACAAGAAGCCAGGAGGAGGCAGGATATTGAGGAAGGTGCTAGGTATGTCGAGAGCATTAGTCCAAAGGATTAACAGACCAATGGACCAGCTGTAAGAGAATTACATCTACGCTTTACAATTCCACGCAGTCTTTCATCTGGTCGTTAACGAACACAATAAATGCTCTAATCCTTTGCTCTAATCCTTTTCTTTTTACACTTTTAACTCCTTCACAAAGAGGGGCAGGAGCAAGAGAGAGGTAACAAGAAGAAGACGAGTTAGAGCAAAAGGCTCAGGTAGAAAGGCTGAAGGAATAACAAGTAATAAGTAATTAACAAAAGTTGTTAACGCCACCTAAAGAGATGCTTGAATCGTAGAAAAAAGGGATTAATGAGCTTGCCAGTATTAACCTAAAAATAAAGCTTTATTCAAAACGGCTTTAAATCTTAACAAAATTCCTGAGATTTAGACAGCATGACAGGAGGATTTTTTTAGTTATTTAGTTTTAAGGGACCAAACAATAATTAAACATTACAGATCCACGATAACCATGGTGGTTTAATAAAGCTCAACATTATTTTGTAAGAGTAAGCTTCACTGTAGTTTATTGCAAAAGGTTTATTCCTTGGCTGCCAATGCAAGTGAACAAATAATGCAAAAATTCTTTAATAATTGAAAAATAAATCAGTAAATAAAAGCAGCTCATGAGTTCAACAATAGAAATCCCTGAGCCGACGAGACGGAGGGTCATAGAGGATTAGCAGGCCTCCGGTTTCCGCTGTAGCTCGTCCTGTTGGGGCCACGCGGCACTGACGTGGGGGCAGGAAAGTGCTGATCTCACACCCGAACCGCATAATGCAGTCTATGCGAACACACATTCTACCCCCATTATATGATTTCCCACACAGGAAACATGTCCCAAAAGGACTCACTTTTTAAAAACCTAAATATAATACCCTCTAATACCCTACACAACACAAACACACCAGACATTATTTTCAAGACCCACACAACTGCTAATAGTTTTTTTTTTTGTAAATACAGGAAGTGGTGATAAATGAACACTGCCACACATTATCAAAACTTTGTGCTAGTTCAATAGAGAAAAATCAGGCACTTTCCCCTCTTTCTAATGACTCATCTCAATTCTTTTCCTCTTCCATTTCATCCAAAGACAGACTCCGAGTAAATACGCTATTCGAAGTTGTTTAATTTTTCAATGCTACAGGAGGACAGGAGAAGAGCTTGTTAAAATAATGAGAAAAATCATCATTTTCATGATATCTATTTTGATAGGAGAGCCTGTCACTCACTTAAAGGGGTTGGAGGGATGGAAGGGGGTCAACGACTGTGTTTCATCCGAGTTCCCCTCATAAACCTGTCAAGGAAAGTTTAGCGTTGCCTCACTCTGAATTCTTTAAGTAATTACCACTTACTGAATGTGTTGCTCAATTAAACATTAGCCTAAAAGAAAGGTGTGGTCAAACTAGAGCAAAAACCCTTAAGCATTAGTGATCACCACTGTCCTCGACATGTTTCCCAAGCTCACTTCAGCACACCAAGTAAGAATCTAGTTATATTTACATTTTAAAAGAGGCACGGCCAAATCCCCTGAATTCAGTTTTACTCCAAAGAACAAAATGCTATTCAAACTCATCTCTTCGTCATCTACGCTGCTCCCTCACCTTTCACCTCCATAGATCGGTGAAACAATGTGCTCCGTGGGCCGGCAAACTCTGCAAACAGCCCAGCATGAGGGCTGCACTTAGAACCAGTTTCGGGTTCATTTCTTTATCCCTCTATTACGCTGCAGATCCACAGCTCTATTCGCCACAGGGCTCCAGAACAAACATTGTCTAAAGACTTTAGGAAAATGGTGGAGTTGAACTAACAGTGGAAATTAACCAGTAACTACATACAGGCAACATCAAGTCTAACGCTGCTTCTAAAATAAATAAGCTACAAGTTAAATGTGTGAATCTCCAAGTCTGAAAAATTACTTGATTTGATTATATTTCCTAAAGGTTACGATTTTAGCAGTTTATGTACAGTTTACACTTTTATCATAAACAAAAACAACTAAGTGTTAGTTAGTCCCTGACATGTAAATGGACAAGTAAAGATGTTTATGTGTTATATTTGACTTTCCCACAGTAGACCTAAATAGTGTAAACAGGGCCAATGGAAACTGGATAAAACTGGATAAATGTAGATTAAAGGGCCTAAACCTGTCCTCGAAGGCAGACAAGCAAAAAATGTGCAGTATTATCTGCATGATGTGAGCTACTGTAATTGTTAGAGCCCAGGTTCCCACAAACAGAATTTAGAAAATGTTTGGTCTTCTCCTTCCGCCTGCAGTAAAGCAACTTTAAAATAAAACACAGATAGGTGATAAAATCTCAGCATGACTCACACAGCACATGAAGCTCAGAAAATGCCTGGGAAAAAAGACAAGTCTTTTTTTTTTTAAGATGGAATGTGTTAGTTTAATTGCCACTTCTTTACCACTGTTAAAACAAAGATTCTTTAGTTTAATAATTGTCATCAAGAGATTAATGCGCACAAGCCAGGGCAGTTTCTTTAAAATTAGGCAATGAAACACTTCCACCCTTTTAACAGAAGGCTTTGTTAATGTTAGAAATATATATCCACACACATGTTGATATAGGTCATGTTAAGGAGGAAGAATATGTAATTTAATTTACATTTAAAAGGTTAATATGGGTGAGTGGTGGGTGTAGGGGGAGGCAAATATGACAGCAGACATGACAGTTGATGCAACACAGGAGTAACAGCAGATGAAAAACAGGTGTAATGCATATTAGAGGGAAAGAATGAAAAAAAAGAAAGAAAGAAAGAATAAATGACTTCAATTAAAAGAATTTAAATCTACAGCACCAACTTATTTTATGTTAGGGTTTTATTCTGCCTAAAGCTAGAACATATAAATCTTCTTGTTATATTAAATTATTTAATGAGGTAAATGTGTCCAGACTTTGTTCTTCAACTGATATTTCAGCTCTCTGTAGATCCATAAAGCAAAACGTTTCTTTAGAAAACCAACATTGTTTCCTCTATGGAATTGTGGCTACGAATTTGTGTAACTTTTTCCTATTTTAAAACAGGCATTATAAATGTTACACACCCTTAGGAAAAAACGATAAAACCTTAAGGGTTCCTTAGTTTGTGCCCCTGGGGAAACCATTAAACATCATCCATATACACATGAGTGTTTCTTTATTAAAAAAAAGGTTGCTTTAGATTTCCAAGAACACTTTGGAGGACATTTTTTTTCCCTTTTGTTCCAACATCTAACTTCTATTACCAAACAATTACACAAAAAAATCATAAAATATTCCAACAATATTGAAGATTAAAAAAAAATCAAATGGGTTAGAAAGCTGCAAGAAAACCTAGAATTTAGTGTTCTTATATCTGCACCCAAGTCAATTACAACCCAACGGATCACTAAACCTTGCATCAGAGTTTCCACTTAGTCACCATCCGCTTTAATTCCAGTAAAAAAGAAAAAATAAATTAAAAGTTAAAAGACCTTCTTTAAAAAGAAATACAAATAACAGCCTAAAGATTCTGGATCATTATGCCTTAACCGCTCGCTTTATTCCTACTATTGCACCTACAATACAACAGCCAACATCCTCTGGTGGCTTCCAGAAACTATAGTTATTTGTCCAACTGAGCATCAGAGGGCTTTATGGCCTGCGACAGGGCGTGGGCACACTCCACTTGTCTTGCGCAATCTAAGCATTAGGTTGGGCAGCAAAGCTTTGTGCGGTCAACTGAGGTATGTGTCTTGATGCCAGGGAGGATTATGAGCATGGAATAGTGTGTTTTATTGTTGGAAAAGTGTTAGTGTTAATACTAAAAGGATTGTGTGTTCACCGCTACTCTTTATAGGTCCATAGTGCCATCTCGGTTGACTGAAGGCTGTCACACTTGTTTAAGTCAAACTCTTTTTAAGTGCCGTCTATTGCTTGCCCTTTCTGGTAGATCCATCACAGAGTGGCGGCACTGGCCTGCACCTCTCCGTGGGGAATTCCTTGGGTCTGCAGCAATCAGGGAGGCTTCTTGGTAAAACTAACAAAAATGCTTCACAAAAGGTGGGGGCAAGCGGGACCAATAGCTGAAGCTGAACACTGAACTACATTGTTCTGCAACCTTAACATTCCATTCCACAACCTTTCCATCATTCCCTCCCTCTTGGACTATGTCAACCTCCATATCTCAGGATAGACACCAGTACTCTTGCTTTTCTGTCTTACATTAACATCACTGTGCCAGAACACACAGAATTAATAATGGCTCCTTAGAATTGAGAAAGATCTCAAATATATGAGTAACTGTATTGTTAAAGCAGCCTTAACTGCTTTAGCAATAGTCACAGTTACAGGAAAAGCTTTGTTAAAGCGAACAAGTTTGCATACATTTGTAATGGCATCATTCTGAACAGGTTCTAGCATGCCAAAACTCCTGTGGCCGTTTTTTTTTTTTTTACTCATAGAACACCTAGATGTCAAACAACTAAGCACTTTGTAGATTACAGACGAGAGACACACACAAAAAAAACATGCTCTAATAGGATTTTAAGCCAATTTTCTAAAATGACTGTATTGCTAAAGTCCCTGACATTGAATGATAAGGTTTAAGTGGTACGATAGCTTTAAAAAGAGCAGACATGCCCCAATACACGACACACTTTGCTTTCAAATAGCGAACATATTTTGAAAAATGTAACGAAAATTATTTAAAGAAGAAATCTCAAAATCTTTAAATAATATGTGATTAAGATACCTCAGTGATGTGAAGCTTAGAAAAGCATGTTTTTCTGCGGTTGCAATATGTGGTTTTGTCTTTATCCTTAATTTAGATTGACCAGAACGAAATATTTTATGCGAGGGAACAAGCAGATGCTATAACACCAAACTAGAAATACTTATTTACATTTTGCTTGGAGTCAAAGCTAAAGTGGTGGAATGCTTGAAAAGGAATTCTAGCTATTTTACTCATACTTAAGGTTGTGTTCATTGTGCAACACACAACACTATAATAAACATAAATGCCAAAAATCATGTTGTGCTTTCTTTAATTTATATCCCTAACCAAAGCCATCAGACTTCAGCGCTGGCAGTCAGGGATAAATTTAATAATTTTAACAACAACAACAAAAAAAAAAAAAAAAGTCTTACCTTGGCATGTGTCATCCACAGGTTCATAACCAGGGCTGCATTGGCACTGGCCCACGGGCACCACCCATTCTCCATCCACAGTGCAGTAAATGCGTGGCTGGTCTACACTCTCAGCATTTTCCACACAAGCCCCAGCCACCTCCCGCAGTGCCTGGTTCTCACCCCCTGCCACCGCCACTGTCTCAGGGAATGCTGCCAAGCTCTTTACTGTGGCAGGACATGTTTTGTAGTAAACTCTTACAGAGTAAATAGCTACACAAGCCCCGATGTCCTGGAAAGCCAAATAAAATCCCTTTCGGGAAAGGTTCTCCACCACTTTTGTCTCTATGTTGACCCTCATGTCTCCGACACCAGAGATTTCATCAGGTGCGATGGTTGCCACCTTGCGGAACTGGCCCTTACGGAAGCTGGTGCCAATGTCAGCGTCGGCTTCGGAAGCATACAGATTGAAGGTTTCTTTGCAGGTAAGTGAGTCTGCATTAAAAGAATTGCAGTCACGCACAAGAAAGCGCAACTCCACAAACACCCGTGTGGCAGTGGGGTGTCGCTGGATGAAGGTGGTACGCAGCCAGTTGTCCTGCTCACGGGCTTCCACATTACAAACAAAGTAGTTATAGAGCAAGGTGCCATTAACAGCCTGCTGGCCTATTTCCCACTGAAACCAGAAAAAAAGGGGAAGATTTATCTAAGAAATATTTAAAACCAAGATTATACAAGAGTAACATAACACAAAATAGCCTCAACATGGAATTTTAGGTACTCCCAAGGACACTAGATCATTACCCATCAGTCTCTTTGTAGAAAATAGAACTTTATTCCAACGACATTAACTAGATTTACATGAGGTAGCATCGCTTTTTAAAACGGTTCGTGGGATTTTTTTCCTCTCTGCATGTTGCCATTAATTACAGGAGAGGTGGGTTATTTTCACAGTGTGTGGCATCACAATAAAATGCCCTATACCATGCAAGTGCAGAGCAAATGCTCGTATAAAAGCCTGCTCCCTTCATCAACACAATTCATACATTTAAAGCTTTCTTAGACTCTCTTTAAATGCCAGGCAGCTCATTAAGTGTGCAATTAAGCCTCCATAAGGCCCAACCATGCTAACTGCTTGTAATGTAAAATTCTTTAGGATCCAGAGCTTTTTCCAGAGACTATTAGAAGCCATGAATTCGTTCTAAATTTCTTTTGAAGCGAGCATGTATTTCGTTAATTAATACAAGACAAAACTTGTCCCCAAAATCTTCTCCTGTTCAAGGATAACCTGAACGTATACGAAATATGAAAAATGTGTGTATTAAACCTGGGATCAGGGAGATACATAGAAATGATGTAGTTTCATTTATTATAATAGTCACACAAATATGTTATACGTCACATGTAATATGTCTCGGTTACTCCATTAGGTCAGTACTTGAAAGTAAGTTAAAGATATAGATTATATATATATATATATATATATATATATATATATATATATATATATATATATATATACACACACAAAATACCATACCTGCTACTTTATTTGTGCTTTTCATATTATTTTTACTGGATGCACACACACTATTTTTTTTCTTGAAATGGTTTGTAGGTAAAATAGAAACAGAATCAACAAAGCGTATGAGAGGAACCCTTAAATGTAAAGGTAGTAACTGACAGGAACTATTTACATGCATTAATGATCACAATATAGTTTTCTAGGAGCATTTGACTTCCTCAAACCTGTTAAAACTCAGGTTTTAAAATGCGCCACATGCGCCTGACTCGAAATGTTAATGACACCCTTATAGTTCTGCTTAACACAGGGCTTTAAAACCACAACTAGTATAGAGCAGTAAAACTCCCGGCCTGCCTTTCTTCTCTTAGGAGAAGTACAGACATGTCTGAGAAGGGAGAGGAGCTACAGCTTAAAGCTCACACAATCAGCCAGAAGAAGCCCTGCAGGAATTAAACTAGATCCGAATAAACATCCGTTGCTGATTTGCCGCAAAAAAATATATAGTGCGTTCAAATGAAATCTGTCACTCACCCCGTTCTGATCAGGCCATGTCAGCCAGCCCAACTCTCCTCCAGATTCCACCATGTCCAGCAGCACCTCTGAAACATTAAACAAGAAAGGACAATTTAATAATAAATCAGCAGCAGCTGGCAGACCCGTTTTAACCAGTTTAGGGAACGCACTGCGGGTTAAATGATAAGCAACAGGAACACTTGGCTTTTTATATTGCTTCAGTCCCTTATAATAAAAATAATAATAATAACTATTCCGAATGTCATTTTTTTATTATAAGGACAATGGGCACTTTTTTTTCTTCTACCTGCTAAGACAATCTTAATAAAACTGGTTCAGGGTTCCACTTTAATTAGCAGTAACCGTGTGCACACTTCTGACAAGCCTGAAATAAAGCACAGTGAGTAAATCTAAGTAAAATACGCTTCACCTTCGAGCTCTGATTTTATACAACAGGGAAAAAAAGAGCTTGGCACAGTGACAGAGTTTAACTTGACCATGCGCCATTTACGCAAAGGTATTTTTCAATCAATCCAAAATGTTCACTTACTTTCTTTACTTTGAAGAGAAATAAATACGCAGTTCATAAATACATTGACAAATAAAATTCGTTTTAATCGCCGGTAATCCATTCTGTGTCCGGAGTCACAGTGCTGTGAGGAACTCCACGCTGAACTAGCTGCTCTACCAGTTGCGCTTATTGGACTCTCATTGAGAAACACTGGAGAGACACACACTCCGCCTCCTGGAATGTTGAGAAAGTTTTTTTTTTTGGTATGGGGTGTGGCCCCGGGGAAGTTTCCACCCACAATCTGTCAAAAGTTAACCTACCTGTAGCCTTTAATTTTCACCCTTAGGTTTTGGCCAAGTTCAAGAATTTAAGACTGAACAAAAATTAGCTCGAGATCTTCCTATCTATCCATTCTAGTGCTTTTCACCCTCATGTTTTACATATATCTTTTATAGCCAAAAGTTGTTCATCCATAACTGTATCTTCTCCAAACTAGTGCCATAAATGAAAGCAATTTGGACTTGATTCTCCCCTAATGCTGTAATATTATGATTGATACACTGAAAATAAGAGACTTGAACCCTTTCCAACATGACAATGCCTCTGTGCACAAAGCTCCCTAAAGCCATGGTGTGTTATAGAAGGAACTAGAGCATTCTTTACTAAGTTTTTTTCTTAAAACCACCAAACGAATTTGGGATGGACACTGACACCCCAGAACTCCAAACCATAACAATATACTAAACAGTATTCATTTTATAGCTAAAAGATAAAAAAATCTTTTCAGCATCACCCCAAAATCAAGTGCAAAACATTTCCTAAGATGTAAAGATTATTAAAGGAGTAAGAGTGACTTCTGTACAAGTAAGGGTGATAAAACTTTTATCCGTATATTGTTTATATAATTTGTTATCAGATCTCAACACACCCGTGGAAGGATTTGGACTCTCCAACTCTCCACCACTATGAAAGATACCAACCCAACCGAAAATAAATAAATAAATGAATATTATTCTATTTAAATATTTTAAAAAATGTATTTATGATGGGGTTTTTTTTTATCTGTATAACTTTTCTGATGTAGTATTCACATTTTTTTTCCTTTATCAAAGAAGGTGGTTATGTTACAGAGAATATTCACAACTTTATGTATTTCTACATCAGTTTGACTGTGGAATATAAACAGGTTGTTTTACAATCTAATTAATAAACTGCGCTGTTACTGCACACTACCAAGCAGGAGTCACAGGATGACACTGTGCATGAACTTCAATACAGCTAAAGTTGTGACAATGGCTTCTCTTAGCATCGCTCAGGAATTTCAGAGTCAAGCATCCTATGTTTTTAAACCCCCACTTTGCTGACTCCATGAAAGCCTCGTACACACTGGAAGACACAGGAACAATAGCTCTGATGACAAGAGGGTTGGCTACTTTGAAGACGACAGGATCTTACAACAACCCTTGTATTTGTTTTTGCATCATTTTACACAGGAAACAGCTCAAACCGCTTGTACATAATAGCCAAAGAGAAATGAATAATGTAGTTGAGAATAACATGGAAATACATTGTGAAATTTTAAAGAACGGCACCTTAAGCAAAAAAAAATTATTTGAGCCTTCAGCATTATTTAAAGAAGTCAAATCTCAGTTGCCAGCACGAAATTTGGGCCGCACAACTTTTTGTTACAGCATCACTAAAAAACGGTATCCTTGAACAACAAATTGAACTTCTTTGTTTTCTTCCCCACTTTGTTAAGACTCACCTGGGGGAAAAGATTTAGAATTATTGCTTCTGTCACAAGAGCACCAGTGTTTGTCAAAATGTCCACGGCTCACGCCTCCAGCCCCCGGGCTGAAGCCTATACAAAACCCCTTCACACCAGGCACCGCTCCTGAGGTTTCAGTGCTCTATTCAGCTAACAATGCCTTGCCGTGAACATCCCCACCCCTAACTCCTCACTTCTCTCACACCTCTTTTTCACACATACATATGAATACAAAGACCAAGAAAGCTTGAATGAGCGAGAAAGAGTGTACAATTTCTCTGAGTACAAGTATCTGTGTAGGACACAAGTTAATGAAGGAACAATACAGTATTTTTAGGTTTTTGTACCACTCCCTACCAGGCAGAAAAAAGAAAAGCAGTAAGAAAAGGAAGAGTTTTGCAAGTTAGGTACTATGTGACTGGGGTTTTTTTTTTAACAGCTTATCCACTTAAAAAATATTACAACAAAAAAATGTCAATGTAACTGATATGGAAAAGAAATAAGCGTGGCTTTGTATGGTTCGGTGGAAGGGCTGCCAAGCACAGGTGCAAGTCAACTCAACAGCAGAGTGGCAAACAGCAGACCCATTGTTAGCCCCCCATCAACATATAACATATGTGGCTTAAAGAGGCAAGTGTGAGCTAATGTATATCACAGTGCATACACTCCAGGGGAATATCACTACTTCCTGTTCTAAATATGAATGAACAGACTTGGACCAAATTAAAAGGAAAAAGAAAACAACGAATGTCAGGCTTTATTTAACACGAAGATAAAAACACACAGATACTGAAGGAAAAAACGCAAAATATATATCCTTAAAATTATTGATGTTTTTAGATCAGTTTTTATTTTACATTTGTTTCTGTACCTTTTAATGTTTGTATTAAATTTGGTGAGTGAATTTAATTTATTAAAATTTAAAAAGTACTACTAATTAAATGAAAAGCACAAAACATGAATTAATTCTTCACCATTTCTTAACTGTTCAGTTATAGCCTATTCATTCTATATCCTCAGATTTTGGTCATATCTGACTGGTGTAGAAATCAGTGTGGTTTTCTGATCCCATCTGCCTAAAAATATAATGTGCTGTGCATTTTATTTTAGAAAGAATTAACTTTCTGCCAGATCAGATATCTTTGGTTTTTGTTTAGTTCTTCTTACACAAAAGGCATTTCAGTGTTTCTGGGATATTTTTCTGCATTCTGTGGTTTGATGTGAACTGGATAACATAACCGGTAATATTCTGCAGGAGTTTATACATTATAATGCTGCTAAAAATGGCTGATTAGAAAAGTTTAAGACTAAACAATTAGGAGTGGTTCTAATTATACATTTCATAGTGTATGGTTTTGGTAACAGGTCATTTCTCCATGTTCTTATTTAATTCAGGGTGATGCTTATAAACATCAGTGTTGTGAACTGAAACATACTTTAAGCCAGATCATCTCTAAGGAAAAGCAAATATATATTTTAAGACAGACCAAATGTCGAATAACTGGTAAGCATAAAAGCAAGTAAACATATAAAGACCAGAAAATATAGAAACACAGAATATAGAAAAACAACCAAGAATATGTCAAGGCAAAGGAGTACATATTAAAGGCAAAAACTAAAATAAAATTAAAAGTATATATATGTCTAATTGCAAATTTTAAAAAAATAATGCTATTGTGATTTAATTATTGTAAAAGTACAATAACATTAAAATATAAATATATATATATATTACTGTTGCATTATACACTATATAAAATACATTTTTTAAAAATATAAGCGTTTTTTTCTTAGCTTTTAACAGTATCATTTTAGCTGCTTTCTTTTTTAACTCAAAAACTGAAGACCTAAAATCTGTTTCATTTTTAACGTTTGTGGAGTTAATAACTGTAGACACACGGCAAAGACTGTAGCCGGATAAAAGAAAGGACTGGTGGAAATACAAGTGGTCTGCGTTTTAAATCCAGACAGGTGGAAACTATATAAATGCCTGTTTGAAACAAATCGGTATCAGTTTCAGACCGGATCATTAGCTGACAATGCTTGAATACAGACCAGCATTACCATTTGAATGTAGGGACCAAACCAATAAGGATTCTGTTTCATTTGTAAACAGTGTGTGCCACTATAATCTTAAAGGCTGTCATAGCTTAGATCCTTTACTGATTATGATATGTACAGCTACAGTTTGGATAGACTATTACGCAGGACCACCAACAGTGATAATTGCTTGTCTTTGCTTAGTCTCGAGGCTGATTTTTGTTAGAGAGCCACCATCAAGTTTATTCCACATGGAGTAAAGGCAGTCAATGTATAACACTGCAAATGACCAGACAAGAGAGACGAAACATTACAATAGCGGATCAAACCACAGCTCTGAACATTCAAACGCTGACTTTAACAACCAAGTGCACAAGTTGTTTGAGGTTTCTATTATATTTCATCTGTTTGGCCAGTGCCAATGTGTAGTATTATTACTTTATGTACTGGAAATAAGTTGTTAGAAATGCGTGCACATGGCCTTGGCTCTTTTAAGCTAATGTAGGGGGAAAAAGCTGTTCTACAGTCTGGGCCAAGCTTCAGGATAAATTCTACAATGTGTGGTTGTACATAAATGTAGCCATGGGGTTGGGGGGGAGGAGGAGGAGGGGTGCCATCATTATCCATACCCTAAAATTACAAAGTAACCTTGTGGTTGGTAGAAAGAAATGTAAAGTGACATTCCTTTGGCCTATTTGTAAAATATCTTGAGCTACAGATGTTTATGTGTGTCAAAAAGACATACACATTACAAACTCAGAGTCTGATGACTGAAATTGAGATGATCAAAAGAAGCTACTTCTGTCAGATCATCTAACTCGTCTGTCCTTTAATAGTTCATAAAGACTATTCTGTCTATTTTATAATACCCCGTATGCCTTTGCTTTACTCTTGCTTTTACTGCATATTACAATTTTTTTTGTTTAATTTGTGTCTATTTTTTTTAAAGTACATTTACATCATTTGGTAGCCCCTTTCATCCAGAGCAACTTACAATTATTTTCATTATACAACTGAGCGAATGATGTTAAGGGCCTTGCTCAGAGGCCCAGCAGTTGTAATTTGGTTTTACTTGGGACTTAAACCCACAATCTTCCGGTTAGCAGCCCAACACCTTAACCACCTAACACAGTATTGGTACTACAACCATTTTAGTATTATTTTTATTTATTTATTTTATTTTTAAGGTAGTTGAATTATATGCACAGCTACATCTACAAAATGATGTGTATTGTCCATAAAGTCTTTGGTCTGAGTGTGTGTGGGTTTTTGGTTTGTTATAATTTCCAATCATTACAAGAATGATGACACACCTCTTTGATTATAGTTACCAAAGTGTTTAAATATAATTCGTTTAAACCTTAAGTTTAATCAAGGATGTTGCAGAAACACCTTACATGAGTCAACGTAAGGAAACTATTTACACCCAAGTACAACCACAATTTCTTTTAGATTGCAGTTTATTCCGTTTGAAACTTATGCTTAGCTGCCAGGCAATATCTTGATCTCAAAACACTGTATGATTGTATCGAAGGGGGCATAACGGATGTTTAATTTCTGAATAACTGAATCAGTGATTTAGTCACAGTGCAAGCTTTAATTACAACATTCCAGTCCTGTGAAATCTAACATACCTATATACCACTGGTTCAAGGCTCATTTACCACAAAAGGGATGTTCAGGATGTTCCATGGAAGACAATGACCTCATTTTTGGAGTATTCGTCTTTCAACAAAAGCAAATTTACAGGCAAGTTGTTTAAATCCTAAAACTGTTTGCGTACCTTATTCAAGCAAAAGAGAATGACTCACACTGTTTGCCTTGTAGTTATTAAAACAGCATACATTACTTTGGGAATTACTTGTGCCATAATAACGTGAAACATGTTGCATAGCCACGTGTTGATTTAGTGCATACAATCCACCCAACTTTAACTCTGTTCAGTCATGCGTCGTATCAGATGAACCAGGATGGGAGGGAAATAGAGTGGGCTGCATGTCTGAATATAAAGTGTATTTTTATGTAATTCTATGTGTGTGTGTGTGTGTGTGTAAGTGCATCGTGGCCTACTTATGCCCTCTATGTAAGTGCACACATGTTACACAGCAGAGGTTTTTACTGCCTGGGCTGTGTTTGCCATTTAGAAAGTAAACCTCTACCAAGCACCTGTTTGTGTATACTGAACTCCAGGAGGTTAGCAATAGCTTGCTGGGTTTACGTGACAGGCACATCAGGCACGTCAACCCCCCCTCACAGCTGAGTAACCCTTGCTTCCTCTATCAGCGTGCCATGAAGGGGTTCAATACTCAGTGAAGATAGAGGACAGCTGTTTAAAGGACTAAGGTTAGGAAAAAGCACACAATTAGTGTCGGCAGCATAAGGTCAGAAGAAAAGGGAAAGGCAGAGACTGCAGATAAAAAGCTAAAAAGCATTGAAATAAATATAATAAATACAATTTACCTGTCAATTAAAAAAATTGTGATAAGATGTTGATTACAGAATCATTAACAAAACATTGGGTTTTTTTGTACTGATTAAATTTAGACTGTTTATGCAGTCTATTTTTAAAAATAGCATATCTGTAATAATTCCTGTGTGATTTGTCAAGTAAATTATGTCCAAGGTTGCAAATCATCTGTCCTGGTTTGCTGACAGGTCCTGTATGTTGCACAAAGCTGTGAATCTGCGACCCACTTTTTTCTCAAGGGGGCTGGGAAATAAGTGTGAGAACAGCTCTGTTCCTCTCATCATGTTCTAGCAACACTCCAAAACAACTCCCCAGGTGACAACAACTTATTTCTAAATGGTAAGTTTCATGGTAAACTCTGTAGATGCCTTTAACCCTCACACCAAAACAAAAAAGTACAGCTGTGTGAGTATTGGCTATGCACAGTCCCCACACACAGGTATTACATTTTATTTGGCTTGGATGAATGCTGTTAAATACAAAAAAGAATGACTGAAAATAATTTATTACTTAGCTAGAAACAACTTTATATTAATAACAGGAAAAAGGAAAGTATCAATATCTAACTTGACATTCCCAAATTTAGAGCATTGTTGGAAAAGAGGACATGAACAATTTCGATCACATTTATAAAGGTAAAGTGTTTACATTCAGGTTATTACAGTAAAAACAAGATTTTATCATAGAAATTTATTATGAACAAACAAAAATTAGCATTATGTTGTTTTCCACATTTACATTTATGGCATTTGGCCAATTCCCCCTATACATTGCTCAGCTATCAATGAATATGATAATTCAATTTTAGTTTGCTAGGTCAGAAAATAGATCACAAAAAGTCAAATAAAAATTTGTGTACACTTACAAAAAATGAATACATACAATGAAATGCAAACTCTTCCTAAGTGTTTTATTTTCCTTTTGTGATTTTATGCTTAAGGTGCCATTTTTTGTTTTTTTTTGATAAATATGACAAAGTATGTGTGAATATAGAGGGGTTTTACTGGTATATATAAAATACATATAATTATTTAATATAAAATAACAATAAAACTTATTTTCCAGTAGGTATGGATCAATTTACCATCTCACGTTTAAAACATCCTTCACTGTTAGAGACAGCATTATTAAATATATAAAACAAAATAAAATTATTAATTCAAATGTTTAAAGTGAATCATTAAATGTCACTGTGTGATTAACATAAGTGCTGATTATCTACATTTTTTGCATACATTTATTTATCGGCTATACCCGCTAATTCCCTAATTCAGGAACTCTGGGATCTGCTGGAGTCCATTCGAAAGGCAGTCCATCACAGGGCCACACACTCACACTCACTCACACTATGGGCAATATAGAATTACCAATCCACCTAACATACATGTTTTTGGACTGAGGAAGGAAACCAGAGTACCCTGAGTAAACCCACGCAAGCACAGGGAGAACATGCAAACTACACACAGAAAGACCCCGTCTGGTAATCGAACCCAGGATCTTTTTGCCGTGAGGCAACAGTGCTAACTAGTAAGCCACCGTGCTGCCATGATTTTTTGTATTTTAAGTAACATATGCTTGTCTTTCGCAGGTACATCTTGTAGCATAATGAATTCACAAAGCATGTTACATGATTCAATAAAAAACGCAAAACTTTGTGGTGCAAAACATTCTGTGTTAAAAAACTGTGGGAAGCAGGCAAATAAAACATTAAACAGGTGTCCTAGACTTAATTAAGTCCTGTGGTTCAAGCTGGCAGTGATTGTGCAACAAATCAGTACATGTGACAGCTGTGCCTGGGAGGATCCTTCATGGCAAAAGTAGATGTCAGTTCTTCCATGTTGCCATGCCCTAACATGCCCCAACACCACAGATTCTACCTGAACCACAGTTATGTTTAAAAGGGTGTGAGAGAAGGGGAGCAGCCCAAAATGATTCAAGCATTGCAACTTAATTCTTGGTTGCACAGTTTGTACCCTTTGACTACACTTAAATAAGCTTGTAATGGATTTTTAAAAAATAATTAATAAATATTCCTTTCTTTGCTTTGATAGTAAGAGAAATTCTACTTCATTAAAACATTTTAAGAAAACAATTAAAAGTAAAGCATTATCAGAGATTTACATTTGTAGCATTTGGCAGCAACCCTTATCCAGACCGACTTACATTTAGTTCATTTATACATCTAAGCAATTAGGGGTTAGGGCCTTGCTTAGGGGCCCAGCAGTCATAACTTGGTGGAACTGAGAATCGACCCCTTATCTTCCAATTTCAATACCTTAAACACTAGACTACCAGTTCAGCACTTTTTTATTGTTAAGAGTGGAAGTGGTAGCTCATTGCTTAAGGTGTTGGGCTGCTAATTGGAAGATTGGGGTTTGATACGCAGCACCACTAAGATCCTTGACTACTGAGTAAGGCCCTTAACCCCCAATTTATCAGTTGTATAAATGAAATAAATGTAAGTCGCTCTGGATGAGGGCGTCAAATGTAATGTTAATTCGTGATTTGCGAAGCATAATGTACAATTTCAGGTACAATGCTAAAATTTTTAACTTTGTCAGGTGATATTCATTAAAATATTTGACCACAATCTGTAATTCATAAAAATATCCAAATATGCTTCTTTTGTTAGGTGGACCTTCCACATTCTCAACTTTTAAAATAAATGTAATCACATTTTTTGTTCAAGTCACTAAGTTGTAATGTAGTCACATGTTGACAGTCTCAAAAAGATCTATTTATCTTATTTTTATAATATTACCACAACAAAGCGGATTATCATACTATTTTCTTTATATCTTTTCAATATGGCATTTTGGTAGCCGTAATATTCTGAAACAAATTATCGACTCATCATAAACCCAACTTTATTCTGTAAAAATGTTTTAAACTAGATTTTGATACCTTTTGGTGCCCTGCTTCCAGTTACAGGTCACAGAGTTATCCAAGTTCAGCAGTAAAGACTTAAAACCCAGATTACAAGAAAGTGCTGTCATCTGTGAAAACCACAAAACACAACTAGAAGACCATCTTTTTAAATTGTTGTGGAAGTTCAATCAACCTCCTTCTTCTGGTAATCCCTGCTGAACTGGAGCCTGTTTGGGCCTGTTCTGGCAAAACAAACCAGAGAAAAACATTAATGTAGCAAGATATAATAATAGGCAAATGTTTTTCTCAAAGGTATTTGTGTAGTGTTTTATTCCGAGGGTTCAGAGGGTATGATGTAATATTAATTAAAAATGCATGGCTTAATTGATTAGAAAATGCTCTGCTAGAGCTGCTAAATTACTCATTTTTTCACGCTTTTGTTCTTCAAACAACAGTCTGGGCCTTCTGATCTATTACGAAACTAGCAAAAAAGGCATCCTTATTTAAGATGTTAGATTCTAGACTAGCAGATCAGAAAAGCAGAAAAAGCTGATTATGTTTTTATAGCAGAGACGCTGATAAGTGCTGGCCTACAAAATAAATCACAGGTTTATAAATGGTGCTTGTTCCTATTAATAATGTGCTTGTTCCTATTAAAATATTCACAGCTCATTTCTATGGTTCTATAAAAACCTTACATAATCTACAGATAACAATGAACGATGAGAAAATACCATCTTATCTTTTCCCACTACTAATGCAGATATTAAATACTAATACTACAAATACTACTAAACAAAAAACAAATATAAAGAACTTTGGTAATTACTTCAATATACTGTAAAATATCTAATCTTTGGTAATTACTAAACACAGTATAACTGTAATAATCGCATAAATATAAACAAAAATTTACAGAAGAGAAAAAATATAACGTTTACGCAAACTATGCAAACAAAAAATGAAAACAATTTTACAGAAGAGAAAAAATTTTAGTAAAAGGCATATGCAAAAACTTTTTAGTTTCAAAACTATTTTTTAAAAAGATTTTTTCTCTAAATTCACTTTCACTGAAAACAGCAGATGAAAACATTTTAGAAAAAGGAATATTGAATATTGCACACTCTTTTGTGGCTTACTGCTTAACAACAAATGTGGTCTGTGATCATACAAATAAGATAAACTAGTCTATGTACAGTATACCGTAATCTGTCTGTACTGGTGTGCTTTCACAGATTTGAACATTTTATGATTTGACAGAATCTATTATGCTATCAGTCATTACTTATCAATAATATACTGATGTATGCAATAGCAAAAGTAAGCGGGGCAGCACAGTGGCTAAGTGATTAGCCTAGTGTGGAGTAAGCATGTTCTCCCTGTGCTTGCGTGGGTTTACTCCGAGTACTCCGGTTTCCTCCCACAGTCCAAAAATATGTATGTTAGGTTGAGTGGTGATTCTCATTTGCCCATAAGCAAGTAAGTGTGAATGTGTGTGGTTGTTTGTCTGTATGTGGCCCTATGATAGATTGGGTTGTATCCCGGCTTTTTGCCTAATGAGAGCTGAAATAGACTCCAGTAGATCCTTGTGCCCCTGATTAGGTATAAGCGGGTATAGACGATGGATGGATGGCTGGGTTAAGTAAGCACAAGGAAGTGTGACAGTTTAAACAGGCTGTCAACTTATAAATGTAGTATTTAATCAAGGAAAATAATCATTTAAACCCAAACTTAAATAGCTGTTATGTGTTAACATGCCTTAAAGATCATTTATACGTGCAATTCCAATTCCAAATTATATTAGTCATAACAATTATTCTTTTTATAAAACTATAGTATAGTTCAAATCAACTGCATTAAACCTTAAAATCTTAAGTGTTTATATTTGTATCAATATAGCTGTGGATACATGTGGTTATACGAAGGCAATGTCAGCCGTGACCCTGAATGTTATCTTGTTAGTGTGATTTAGGAAGTGTGGGAAGCTTTGGCATCAGTCCCACATCCGCTGTCACTTAATGTCCGGGTTGGGAGTGGGGGTCTTTCACTCGTGACCCTCCCTTTACCTCATTTTAATGAGGTCAACTCTGAGGCTGACCAGAAATGACCCACACCTTGTTCTTATCTCTAGCTTTCTTGAGACAAGGCTTTTATGATCCAACACTTCTTACACTTACTTAGACAATACAGGTTGCTATGCAGGGGCATTAGTAACATCTGGTTCAACCCAGGTTGGAGTCACCCAATATATATTTCCAGGTGTATGTGTGTGTGTGTGCATGTCTTTTAACATGCTACGTTCTTAAGCTTAAATTCTTGTTGGAGATTAAAACCTTTTTCTTTATGCCAATATTTCACAATTTTAACAGCTCACATTATTATAATATGCGAAAAATGTGCACACACACACAAGCTATTTCTGATAAGGAATTTCTCTGTTCAGCAGCTCATGAAAAACTGTTGAGGTGTTGAATATGGTGGAAACTCAAAAGTGTTCAAAAGAGGAATATTATCACAGAAAAAAAGGCCAACCGTGTATTTTCTAAATTCTTTCCATTTTCTTTTCTTTTTAATTTGGCTTCCTGGAACAAAAACAGTGTAGCTCATGCCTATGCAATTAAATAAACTAGAAGAAGGACAGCATAAACATAAGGTTTTCAGAGACACAAGACTGTAGCTATTAACCTACATTTTTGTGAGCACAACCCCCTTCTCCCCATCACACACACGCAAGCAAATAAACACGTCAAATAAATTGTCCTACACATTTTTCAAATATAATGCTGTACCTGTTACCTTTTTTATTTTTTACCTTCTATTTTTTTTTTTTATTTTAAGAATTTAGGTCTCTTATTGTTCTCACTAATCACAACTTGTACTTCCCTGTTTCGTAAAATTACCAGGTCACATGGTTAGTAATTAAGTGCGAGCTGTTTGGAATTACTACCAAATTATAAAGCATGTCTGCAGTTCTCCTTTTATTTTCTAAAGTACAAAGCTGTAAATTATTGATTTAGTAATTAAGTTTGGTATTGTGGATAAATATTTGATTTCACACCATTTTAATTGATTTCACAACAGTTAAGTAGGTCATTATCGGTTATTATTATGAAATAAATAGTTGTGTAATATCATATGCTTTGAAACATTTTTCCAAATAAGTTAGTTAATTCTTGTTGAATTTATACACATCTTATCAGGTTTATATAGTAATTTCTTAAAAAACATGAATTTATTCTCTTTTTTTTGTAATGTCAGCAAATTAGTTACTAACCTGCAGCCAGAGTTAATTACATACAGTTTATGGGAGTTGCTTTGCCATGGTTACCTTTGCTTGGCCCTATAATCAAAGAAAGAGAGGACAGGACAAAGTTGCTTCTAAGAATTTTTCTTTCCCCCAACAATCTTTCCACATTTGCTCTCTGCAACTGTGTGTTGCCTTTTTGGGAGTGGAGTGTCAATTAAAATTCCTGGCCTTAGCTTGTCATGACAACGTAAATCCTGTGTGTTTCACCTCTTTTCTTTAATAACATGAAAGAAAAAACTGGGCAGACAGCTTAAGTTTAGCAAAATGGCAAATACTAAATTATTATTATAAATAATAATAATATAAAATAATAATTATTATTATTATACATTAAAAATAATATTATTTTATCATACCTTACCTTATAGCTAAGGTCTTTTTAAACCATTGTTGGGCAGTCAGTGCCAGCAAGGACCTTTTTTCTGACTTAAACACTATCATAATCTGACCTATATTTACAACCTAAATTTTAATATCTGTTCTATTAAATTGTATTAATTTATTCCTAACAGTTTTATCTTGTAGCATTTCTGTTGATGCGCTGCTTTTAGTGTGTGTATGTGGATGTTAGATTTTTTGTCCAATCAGATTTCAGCCTCTATGTGCTGCCATGTCAATCTAATCTGTAATTTAAACTATATTAGCAATGGGACTTCACCCAATCAGATTTCCAATTCACCTCACAGGGCCAGCTAGCTGGCCTACAATAACATCAGAAATTGTCCGTCATCTTATTGGTTGGTCAGCGCAAAATTGTTCGACTAGCAAAACATGTCTGTAGCGGTCTGCACATGGTTTTTACAGTTGAATTTAAATTTTTACGCCCACAATGGCTGACGGAGGAGGAGAATTAACTTGGTTTTGGACATGCTGAGGATAAAACCTAATGATCTGTGAAAAGAGGCCCTTTTGTCCATAAAGCATCTCTCTATATACCGTATCCACACGCTTGTTCAGAAGAGACTCCGGGTTTATGCACCCCTCACCACCAGAGCTGTCCATAAAAACTGTAATTCTTTGGTTAGATGAATATCACAATCAAAGACAGGTCTGCTTACCCACCCCAAGCTTCTTCCAACAAGTACAAAATAACAAACACATTTATTTTAAAAAAAAACACTCGGCATTAAGGGTTTGCAGTGGTTTTGTTCATTTACTTTTATGGCTAGGTCATGAGAAATAACCACATAAATACATACTAGTCTAAATATTTAACTGTGCAAAGACACGCGAATTTTTTTCTTTAAATAGTAACAAGGGGGAAAATATCGGTGTCCGCTTAAGCAGTGGCCTTAAATACACAGCAAATTGTGTGATAATTGCATTGGGCAAAAAAGAGCTTTGGGGGTTTTTTTTCCGTTCTAATGTGGGAAAACAGCCGTTCTGGAAGCATCGTTTGAGTTTATTAGTTGTCTGTTTTATTACCCACAAGACACATCCTTTTTATCTAATCAGCTGTGCAACACTTTAGGTGAACATTTCAGCCACAGACACTGTGGCATTTTATACAAATGACAGGAAAAAATATCAATGTGTCTTTCACACCAGAAATCTGCAACTGTGAAAGCAGTTGCTGGTTGCATAGCTGGCCAGTTACACTAAAAGCAGTGTAAGCTATCAGGCTGGTGGACAGAGTTGCATTTTGAATTCCTAACTATGCCATTCATTACAAAATGGCATATGGGTAGCGACGAGCAGCTGCTACATTTGGATAATACTTACACAACAGTGGTATCAGGCGAATATATTAATAGCATTTTTCATGACACATGTAACCCATATAAAACATTCTACTAGCTAATATAATTGGCATAGTAAATAAATTGACAGTTTTTACAATATACCGAATATTGTGAAAATAGACATAAATTAAAGCGTAATAAGTATTCATATTTTCTCCACCAGGACAGATGTAAGATTTATTCTGCAATACAATTTAAATAAGATTCTAGTTACCCACCGTACTATTTTAATTAATTTATTATTAGTTATGAATTCTACACAGCACATAGTTCTGGGTCGCTGCAGTGAAACATTTGGTATAGTGGTCTGGTAGGTCTAGGAGACATTTAACAGTCGAAGGAAGAAATGGTTGCTACAAGATTTTGGCCATAGGGTTAACTGGAGAAGAAAATACATCATGGGTGTGTCATCAGGAAGAGAGAAGAATTATTATTCACAAAATATGGAGTAAATTAGTTCAATTATGTGATTTACCAGTAAAGCAGGATATCATTTTAACTTCTTTTTTGTAGAGAAGAACCAAAGGCACAATGGATTATATGTACAAGCATCACATTTATCAGGCTTCTAAACAAACCAATACAATATTCTATAACAAAATTGTACATTATATAATCATTTTTTTATAATAAAGCTATTCGAAGTAGGTATACTAGCAAATTTGCTTATGATATTTTTATGATATTTCTTTTGAGATCATCAGCTAGTGTCAACACAAAGTAAAAAAAAAAAAGGTAACAGTGATGAGTGTCAGGGCACAGTGGACTGATAATTGAAAGACTACCAGGTTTAGAAAGGTTTAACTACCAACTCTACTGCTAGGTGGTGCTAGGCCCTTAGGCAAGGCCTTTAACTCTGAACTACTTAGACAGACAAAAAAATGAAGATACATTTGTTCTGGATAATAGCGTCTAACAAGTTCCTGACGTATAAAAACAACATTTAATAACTGGGCAGGATGGCACGAATTAAGGCAAAAGTCTGTGTGAAAATGATTTTATAAAGTTATTTCATTTTAGACCAAAGTTGTTGTGACAGTTTTATAGTCCGTCACCTAGAGTGTAATTTTAATTAAGTAATGTTAATAAGAATCACCCAAAGACTCAACCAGTCAATATGCAGCCTCACAGCTCCAGGGTCCTGATATTACCTTAATGTAAGATTCGCTGGTTTAATAAACATTTTAGCAACTGCTGATCTACTGGGATAAAATTAATAATAATAATCTTTTAGAGATTTGCAGCGAAAAACAGACTTATTGAAACTTGACAGATTGAAACAAGACAAAACAAGGTTTTTCTTTTTGCAATTGACAATTCATCAGTTTGTGTAAACCTGTGAAACAAGTCTGTCCCTCCTTCTGTAATCATTCTTAGCCAAAAGACTAAAAAAAAATTCAGACCAGCCATTTTTAAGTACTCAAACCAGGATGTCTTGCACCAACAATGTCACTGGCATAACATTTACCTCATTCTCTACTGACAGTGTCTGGGTGATTCTGTGTATTGCGACGGTCACATGACTAATTGGATAAATGCATGTATCAGGTGTTTTAATAAAAAGGTTATAGAACATACCATGTTTTTAAAAATTACTGGTATCCATAATTTAAATGAGCAATAATAAATATTCGAAACTAGTAACATGCAAGTATGTTTAGATCAGGCAAAAACAGGGTCAAATTATATATTGTATAATGGAATAACACTTTACTGCATTTAACAATAATTATTTTTATAAGTGGATTTGTTTTTTCACAATAAAATTATCCATTACGTGCACTACTACTGTCCTTATAATTCACCTAATACAGGAGAGTCACAGAAGTGCTTTATCGCCCCCATCTGGTGGGTCAAATTAGAGGCATTAAGAGAACAAATAAGCACTGCTCTTTTCTGCATTTGGTACCAATTGATTTGTCCATTCGTGATTCAAACTGAGCACTAAAACTGCAATGATGTACATTGATCTCAACCTTAAAAGTATTATTTTGTTAAATTATTAAATAAAAATAATTGTATCAGTAGGCACAGCATGGTGGCTTGGTGGTTAACACTGTTGCAAGAAGGCCCGGGTTCGAATCCTGGTTATGGGCCTGGGTGTGGGTTTACTCTGGTTTCCTCCCACAGTCCAAAAACATGTATGTTAGGAGGAGTATCATAGGAGTAAGTGTGTGTGTGTGTGTGGACTGGCCATCTGTCCAGGGTATACCCATCCTGCTCATCAGTACATATCTGTTTGCGGCATCATAAAACTATCTCTCTAGTTAAACACACAGAGTAAAGAGACGCTTTAGCTTATTCTCATTCAAAAGAAATATTTGAAATATACACATAAGCTTTAAAATAAAACGTCATCACGGCCCAAGTGAAGTTTAAAAGAAAATATTAAGCAAACACTCCAAATAGTTGTGTAATGAATGACCATTTAATGATCCAAAGAAAAGTTTCTTAACAATGTTTTTTGATGTCCTCATAGAGGAACAGCAACATACAGTAATAAAAAACATTTTGGCATTTTAATTTTTTTTCTTTATCTTAGAAAAAAAATGTAAGTGCTTAATTTTTAATGAGTCATCAATTCACAGTTACAATCAAACTGCAAAATTATACACAATAATCAGTTTCTGCATTGCTTTACTTTTAGTTCTGTTCCTTAAAACTGTTTTTTTTTTAAACAAAATAATAACCCTGGAAATATATGGGGAAAAAAGTCACAACATACATATGTACATCTTGGCTCAGGGAGGCAGACAGAAATGCATGTAAGAACATAACTCTTATAGTTTGTTTTTTTTTTTCTTAACAAATACATTTTGACCACTTCCATGGCACAGATCAACATTCAGTGGCATTGATGTAAATCAATTAAAAATATTTCATATAATGACCTTTAAGGAGTCACAGAATTTATATGAATATATTTAAAATACTGTATATGAATTAATTAAAAAAGTGAAGCACAATTTTGAAATATCCAGTGACAAGTACAAAATATTAAAAATAAAATTTGGTTTAAGAAAAATTAATTTGGCACTGAGCTAATTTAAAAACAATGCAATTTTAAGTGATACTGATGAAAAGTTCGTTTTTAGAATTAATGGCCTGCTCTGAAAGTATATAAATATTTAAAATATATACACAGTCCCACCTTCTTTTTCACTTTTTTTTTACTTTTTTTACTTAAAAAAAAAAAGAATATAATATACATACGATCCCATATGGAGGCATCAAGTGTAAACAGCGACTCACCTTTACTCTGTCCCTTTGGGAAATAAGAGCGTACATTGGGAGTTGTTTTGAAAAAATGTAGTGAATTAGATGTAATACATACAACCAGTTTATCATACATTGCTTACAATTACAATTCTCAAATCATTAAAAATGCCTTCTCTCTCCCCAGCTTAAGCTTTTTTTTTTACTACACATGGCTGGTGAAAGTTATATGCACCATGTTTAATATGAAAATCTGTACGAAGTCTTACATATTTCATTTCCTTTTTTTTAATTTCCTTAACATAGTGCAACAATTGATCATCATCTTCCTAAGAAGTGTTTTTTTTTTTTTTAACAAAAAAACCCCAAAAAATATACAATCATTATTTCAAAGAAATATAAATCAACTGTTTTGCAGTCAAATGTCTTTAAAGAGTTTATCCAGATGTTTTTAAAAAAATTATAGATATACTTCAAAACTTTTAAAAAAGCAAACAATAAAATGATCAGAAAATTGATCATTACAATGCTCAATTTACTGTGCACACTTGAGCTTGAGTAAAACAGACAGTGAAAACACACAAAGGATTTGGTAAAAAGAGCAAAAAAGAACGAGTGCACAAGTAAAAGACCCGAGAGGATTAACCCCATTGAGGCATTTTCCAGAATGCTTTTTAGCTGGTGTTGGCATAATAAGAAAAAGTTTTTTTTGTTTTTTTTTTCTGGAAAGTCTTATACAGATGCAATAACAATCATGAGATGCGGTGAGATGCTGGAAATGCTTTTGAGGAGGTCTGGAGCAAGGAGGGACAAGTGTCTCTCAGAAAACTCACAAGGAGGAAATATTTGGACAACATAGGCTGGCTACAGGACAGAAGGAATAAAAAAGGATGGATTATTTATTACTAATAACAATAAAAATATTTGATACTGAAAAAAATCTATCTAAATCTACTGGCTGGAGATGTAAACATTTTTTTTTCTTCTGAACACAACATATTTAAATGTATCCAGGCTGCTGTTAAGTTGTGTTTACCTGATTGGAGCCTGGGTTTGGAACATTGATAATTCCAGCAGCTTGTTTTGCCTGCAGGTATGTGATAAAGGAGGTTTTAAGAGCATGAGTTTGAATAAGGACATCATCTTGGTCCAAACCACAAGGTAATGCCAACAGAAGGCAGTAATCATCCTCAAGCTAGAAAAGGAAACAGAAAATGTTACTGTCTGACTATATTTCTGGAGAGCACAGGAATTTAGACTCTATCTGAGCAGATATGCTGACCTGATTTTGATACCTTTGACATATAATATTTCCTTTCAATAAATACCGACATTTGACACTGTCATCAAAACGCTATGGAAACGCTTCTAGTAACCGCAGTCCAAAGCACATGTGCAATCAGTCCAATGTCACCTGCGAGTGACGTCAGCGACCAGGTGAACCTCAGGTTGGGAACCTCAGTTGCCGTACCGGTCTCAGCATCGAAGTGGACAAAGAAAGTCCTGCCGTTAAGCGCTCTGGATTTGTCCATATATGCTTCCTGGTTGCTTACATCACCAGTGACGTGTCGCTCTCCACTTGGACTAATTGCATATCTGCTTCAGACTGCATTCACTAGAAGCGTTCCCAAAGCGTTTTGACGCAGCTTTGAGTACCTGAAGGCAAATTACAATTGTTAAAAGAAACTCAAGGTGCTTACAGTCATCCTCCGTGCAACTCCATCAAGTTGAGAAGTTTCTAAACGCATTCTCTGCGCAATGCGAAGAGGGGGGCCTCCTTCTGAAGGAGGCAGTGAACGGAGCGCCAGAACATTATTACCAGAAACAAAGTGTAATTGGACTGCAGCACTATCATTTTTTAGTGCCAAGTGACCTTGCCATACAATAGGATACTTCTGCTCAAAGAGAAAAGACAAAAGGCAAAACAGTTTTATATTATCATAAGAATGTTAATGAGACAATCCACTTCTATTTGATATAAAAACTATTGTTAATATAAAAACCTACCTTCAACAACTGGTCCATATCAACTGACGGGTGCCCAGCATTGTCATGTTTTATCTCAGGTCTTGTATTGGATGGTGCTACAGGAGGTAATGAAACAAGCCTTGAAGAAAGTCTCTGATGTCCCTTTTGTAAAGAGAGCGATAATTCCAATTTGGGGTTAATGGCAGCTGAAGGGGTGTAAGCAGAAGAGGTGGTCTTGCCTGGGATCCGATGTAAATGAGACATATCCATTGACCTTGGATGTCTAACATGCGGCATGGTGAGCGTTTCCCTAAGTGAGCTGCCAGATGCAATAGGGGCAGTTTTGGGTCTGTGCTCACCTTCTTTAGAAATCTGCAATAAAGAGAAGGATGCATACATGTTTTTATAAAAGTTTTGTTTGTAAACTCAATTGCATGACTTTGAAAATGTAATATTTCATGCAAAATGTGATATTTTATGAACGTAACAGAGTAATTAAAACACTTATTACCTTTCAGTTAAATTGTGATTACTCACCTGAGATGTTGCAATTTCATAATTAGCCATGTTAATTCCAATAACTGAGGAACCAGGTAATTGGGAATGGAAGCCATGCATTTCTCTATAAAATTCAGGCATGGTGTCAGGACTACCAGGATGCATCCGTTGAGAAATGACTGAGCCAGGGGTATGACCCATTAATCTTTTCCCTGAATGAGGAGAAAGGGTAGACTGTGACATTTTCACCTCCAGTGACTTTGGTGAGTTTTGGTGAGTTAGTTGAGGCATCTCAACAGAGGCCGAATCTACAGATGCTGAAGATATATGTGACAGTGATGTTAATGATGAAGGCTCAGGTGTTCGAGACTTGTGGGCTTTAAGAACACCTTGGTGCTCTATTAACTGTGGGGGCATAAGTACACGCAGGTCTCTGTTATAGTGATCCAGATGCAGCTCAGATTGATGTATCTTTTTGTAGTCAGGCTCAATGACTATAACATCCGAATGTAACTGGGCCACAGATGTTCTACGTGTTCCTTGATGCAAGTGGCGCATATCATTTTCAACTGCCCCACTCACTTTCGCAGCATTCGCTTGTTGCTTCAACAAATTATCTTTTATTATTGCTGTTTGGGTTGTAGTTGAGTGTTGTTGGGGACCAGATGTTGGGCTGGAGAGAGAATTTGTATGCATTCCATAGGTAATTCCAGTTGAAGAAGGAGTATTTATTTTGACATTTTCTTTGGACAACTGACCAGTTATGATAGATTGTGTGGCATTGTGTGGGTGCATAATGACAGACTGCTCAGGATGATGTACGTTTGTTACATAGTTATGCCTAACTACTGACGTAGTAGGTGGACAAATTTTAGAGAATGGAGTGGCCAATGTTCTTGGACAGTGTAACTCATGGTTTGGTCGACAGACCAACATATCAGTGGGAGTAGTTGAAATGTGATTTCCTGGCGAGGATGAGAGATGTGGACTTAACACTGGGCTATGATTTAAGAACTGTGGTTGTTTAACATCAGATTTCACTGAAACAGGTTCTAGAACAGATGTTTTTTTGATATTATTTTGCTGCAACATTGATTGATTGTGCCTCGAGACCAGATGGCTGGGACGCAAGTGTTGAAAAGTTTTCAAAGGAGCACCCTGTAAACTAATATGAGGAGATGATTCAGATATGTCAGAAAGAGGACCTTCCTTTTTTATGGAGAAAATAACAGGCTGGCCATTGACCCCCTGGCTGCTTAATATGCCACCTGTGTGTCCTTGAGCTGTGCGTGTCGGGGATGCTTTAGGGGTGGATAACTGGGGTTGAAGCTGCTCTTGAGATTTAACATGAGATTTTGAAACAGACTGCTGAAATTCAATGTCGACTGCACTGGCTGGTGGTATTTGGCTAATTTTAGCAACAATACGTTGCGGACCCTCTGTCTTTTGTCCTGAATAACTCAGTACCATCACACCCTCTGAGGTGTTTACCCTCAAGCCAGGACCTGAGTCCGTGTTACTAGGCATGCTATCAGAAGATTGTTTCTCATCTGATTTTGAAAGTCCATGATCATTTATGCCAACATTATACGTGAGCTTAGGCTGTGATGGTCCAGAGTTGCAGTTGCTCAGAGAAATACGAGGGGTTTTGTCAAAATCAATAGGCATAGGAATCCGACTAATGACGGAAGTAGCAGTAAAAGAGATAACTGTGTTGCCTATGTTTTCTTTGAACACATTTATAGTTTGACTGGGTTGTGGTGAAGGCTGTTCTGGACTGAACATTTGAGGTGTAACAGGACTGGGTCTATTCTCATGTATTTTGGACATTAAGAAAGATCCACTCTCATTCGGAGACATTTTGGGGTCATTGAATGATGATGTGAGCAGTGCGCTTGGCACAGAACTGCCATTTAAAGCAGATACATATTTTGGCTCCATCAGAATCTTTCTCAAGGTGCTGGAGCTTGGATCAATATCAGACGCTTTTGTATCAGGGGGAACTGCAGTATTTGTGGAGTTACCGGCTGATACCACAGTAGGTGCTGATGCAACTACAGCAATTTTCTGTGATGGAGGTCTTATTTTTTCCTCTGTCACGGTCACCCAGTCTGCCATTGAGTGAGGCACCTTAGCTGAATAAGATGGTGTTACATTTAAGGAGGTTGATGGTGGGGTTATAGCAGCTGCTCCTGGGTCTGACCTTGCTTCTGATGACCTTAGATATGAAGTGCTATCAGTTCCAGAATGGAAAGCTGATTCTTGAGGTTCAGGCTGGTCTATCGCAGGTTGTTCCGCCTCCTTTGGAGTGTCCAAATTGACCACAGATGCAACATCATGTTTACATGCCGCAGCCACAGTAACTACAGTAGCTGCTGCAGCTGAGGTCGCTGTTTTAGGATCGGCAGTATGCATATCTTCAGGAATTGACTCAGGTAGTTTAACTACTACCAATTCAACGTCCGATGCTGCATGTGACATTACATCTGATTTGTTGTTGGCAGAAACCTTTCGACTTTTGTACTTCTTCAGTGTTTTTGGTCTTCCTCCTTTTTTGGGTACATCTGATGGGGAGGAGCGACGAACAGCTGTTGGTTGAGCTGAGTTTATATCTGACTCTATATTCAAACTTGGATCAAAATCCCTCATATTCTTTAGCATCAAATTTGTCTCTGGTTCCATGACATCATTTGAAGTGGGCAAGGCAAGTGACTTTGACCGTGGGAGGGGTGATGTGTAAGTAGCAGGAGTGTGAAATTTGTCTGCATCAGCTGAAATATTCACAGAAGTAATTGAATCAATTGCAGCTGCAAGCTCAGTTTCACTTGCAGAATTGGCAGGCTTTTCTACCTCAGGTTGATCTGACTCTGCTGCAACAGTATGTTGAGAAGATGGTTCCTTGTGAAGTGGTATTTGCTCAACTGTTAGATTAGAAATATTTTCCACTGCCCGCTCTAATTCCATCTGATGGGCAAGAAACACTGCCTCTGGCTTAGCAGAAGTTTCCCCATCCAAAAGAACGTCTTTCCTCTCATCTGGGCTAAAATCATCTGCGTCCTTGAAGTCCTTCTGCGTTCTAGACTCCTCTTTTCCAGATAAATCTCTTTTAGCTTTTTTTACAGTGTTTGGGCAGTGCTGACCGCTTTCATCCCTAGAATACGGTGCATCTTTAACTGCATCTCCACTAAGATCAATTACAAGGTTTTTGAGGTTAACCGACTTAGCAATAGGAATTGTTTGAATATTGCATGTTAATCTTGGGAGCTTGACCTTAACACTTTTTTCAGGTATCTGTGGTTTGTCCATCATTTCTGGGTCCATCATTTCTGGGTCATCTTTTGCTTTACATTGAGACTTCAAGCTTTCAGAGGCATCCGCTTCTACAGGTTTGTCTGAAACAGCTGTTTTTTTGTTCTGTCCAGTTCCAACTATTGCCTGAACCTTTTGAGAGCGAGGTGACCGCCACCCCTCTGCAATTTTAGTCAATTCACCACATTTTCCTGAGTCTTCGATATCCGTGTCTTTAACGTCACCTGTTTTTATTTGCTCCCCCTTCTTTAGAGACACATCAGCTCTTTTACGTATTTTTGGTGGTCGGCCTCGCCTTGGTGTAGTTAAAACGTCTTGCTGTACAGATTCTTTATCAGCACGCTTGCGCGTAGAACGGGAAGATTCAGCAAAATCTTTGCCCTGCTGTTGACACGCCTCATTCTCGAGTGGTGTGGCATACACAGAACGGACATTCCGACGCTGCCGTGTTCTGCTATAGGGCATGCCTGGGTCATTGGTTTGTTCCAAATCCGTTGAATAAACAGGTGATTTTTTAAAATCATTTATGCTTTTTGTTGCCTCTGCTCTTGATGAAGTCCTTTTCATCTTTTCTCTATCAATCCTTTCACTCTTTCGTATTGTTGGTTTTTCAGGGCTAGTTGGTTGAGTTTGCAGCATGGATAATAACGCTGATGAGTTGGCTTTTTTATTCTTACTTTGTTTTAGAGCTGGTTGCATTGGTTCACCCTCAGGTTCTGAGACCACCAACTGCATCTCAAGAGATGACTCCACATTTTGCTGAGAATTACAATCAAGATATTCTGTTTTCTCTTCAGCTTGTTCTTGCTTAAAATGCACTTGAATATCTTCAACCTTAGCTGAAACTGGAGACAGAGACTCAGCAGAATTAGACTCTGCCTCCAAACTTCCTAAGAAGGCATCAGGTTTAGGAGGTTTTACATCAACATTCTGCTCCTTGGCTGTGTTAACTGCAATTTCATTGCACTTATAAATGTCCTTCTCAGGCTCTACTTCAGAGATGTCTATGTTTGTTAAAGGAGATCTGCTTACTTTAGGAGCTGCTTCAATATTATTTATTGGGCCAGTCTGTTGATCAGAGACTTTTTGAGCATCTTCAAATGTTTCGTTTATAACTGGTAACAAAGGCGATCCAGTAACAGAACAGGCTGGCTTTTTCTGGGACAAAAATGTCTTCGTGGGACTGAGGAGAGATTCTGATAATGAAGAGTTTACTGATTTTTGAACAATCACAGCATCAACTTCATTAGGAGGCTGAACTTGTTCTTCATTTGGAATAGTATTTTTCTCAACTGTCTCAGCTTCTGTGTTTTTTTCAACAGAGTGTGACGCTTGGTCTTTTCTTTGTTGTAGCTCTAAAAATCGGTTATGAAACAGCACTGTGGGCTCCTGCATCAGGTCTTCTTTTACAGTCTCTGTCTTTTCTACAATAATCGTAGCCTTCTCTTTACTGTTTTCAGTCTCAGGATCATTGTCTTTGTATTCAAGACGTCGAAGGCGTCTGGAGTCCTGTTCAAAGATAGAGCTGTGCAAAAACCGAGAGGCCAATAGTGCTCCATTTTCTTGTTCTTCTTGCTTTCGTTCTTCTTTTTTGTCAACAACTTTTTCTTCAGATTCCGACCGGATTTTCTTTTTTTTCATATACCAGGATGGAATTGGTCTTGTTTGGGGCTCAACTTTCACTTTGTCTGTGCAATTTTCAAAGTTTGTGAACCGTGAATCAAAGCCAAGGAAGGACCAATTATCTTCTCTTGATGAAGACAGAGACTTGGCCCTCTCAAGCAAAGCTTTTGTGTCGGGTGTTATTGTCTTATCTATTGCAAATTCATAGAACTTGTTTTTCTCTAAGGAATCAGAGAGCTTAAGATCCAAATCTTTTCCTTCACATTTTCTTTCAAGGGAAGAAATTTGTGTGCAGACGTCGTCATCATCATCATCAGAGTCTGACCGAACCTCCCCAGGCTCCAGTTCATATACAGCGGCCTTTCGGATGCTCTCACGTTTCACACTGGTGCTTGGAAAGTTCACTTCTTTCCGCATGTCTGGCTTTATTTTAGTCTCCCAACCCAGACCCTCAACACCAATCCGTGATTTCTTAGCCTTAATTATCTCTATGTCAGTGACGCTGTTTTTATTTTTACAGTTAAAGCCATCCCAGTGTAAGTTGTTTTTTGGTGAGTCAGAGTCCTTATCGATTAAGGCAGAGTTAACATTCTTTTTAACATTCTCTTTATTAGTGACAAATGGATAATCTAATAATTCCGACCTCTTTCTTATGAGAGGTGGTGAAATATCAGTAAGAGTCAGCGGGGGCTTACCCAGACCATAATGATCAAAGTCTGGTACATCGTTGTTTAGTGTATTTTTAGTTTTATATTTATGGTCACACTCTTGCAGCTGCTGGTGAAAACGACTTTGTTCCATTTGTTTTCTACAGCTTTTCGAGTGGTCCAGGTTAAAGAGTAACTCTTCTCCATTATTCAGTGCATCTACCTGTTCCAATGCAGAGTGGCTTTTAAGGTCAATTAAGTGTTTGTCTTCAGAAAATTTAAGACTGAGGCACTGCTGATGCTTTGTTCTAAAACCCACCATCGTTTGATCAAGATCATTTATAGGATTTGTCAGTTCTGTAGGTTCCAGGCCTAGATTGTTACCAAGATTTTTGCTTAATTCTAAGTTTGTCTTTTCATTTGTGGTAATCAGACACTTCGTATCAATTCCACTTTCTTGCTTGGGCATCTCAAGTTGCTCGAATCTCTTGTCCACCTCAAAGTAACAAATATTGCTCGGTCCAAATTGACCTTCATCTTCATCCTGGGTTAGTTTTCTTAGGGCATTAGCTTTTGTTTTCTCTTCCTCAAAACGCCTTTTTCGAACAGCTAAGCGATCACCATCGGAATTGATTTGATCAAATTCAGACTCAGCTTTGAGGTATTTTCTGCATTTGATTTTGCCTTCTTTATCTACAATCTCTACTTGGCTCACCAAGCATTTATCTTTGAACATTTGTCCATGTTTAAGGACCTCTCTTGTTTGGATTTCTATATCAGCCATTGGTGGAGGAGAACTGATATGACCACCGTCAGCCTTTATTCTTTGTTTCTCAAGATTGGCATGGTCAATAAGCATTCCTTCCTTTTCTTTGACACGTGTTAAATGAACAACACAAGGTGGAAGATCTAGTCTTCCTTTTCCACAGTCTTTTTCTTTGGCCAGAGTTTTGTCAGAATTATGCTGAGCTGTATCAGGACTAGCTTCCCTGTCAGGTTCAAAGTCTGTCTCAGATGATGGAACACTAGGTGATGAAAGTTTTAACTTCTTTGATTTGTGTTTCTCAGTTCTGTCCTTTTTTCCTTTCTCCTTACGTCCAGCTCGCTGATCTTTTTCTCCCCCACTTCCCCAGTCTGCTTCGACGACTGGCTTTTCCCTTTCAAGTTTATCCTTTTGACTGTACCGCTCCAAGCGAATTCTATCTGGCTTTTCAAAGTGTGGTGGAGAAATGGAGCTGCAACTGGCACTTCTCTCAGATGAACGACTATATATATGACGTTCCGAGTCACTAAATAAGCATTCAGTCAGAACAGGAGACGCAGTTGGGCTAGAAGGACGGCGTGGATAAGCTGGACTTTGGTTGTGTTCGGTTGTCCGTCGACTATGTTCGCGTTCTCTGTCTGTTTCAAAGCGCTCTCTGTCTCTATTGCGTTCTCGCTGCATGTAGCTGTATTTTCTTATGTCGTGCTCATAAGGGTCTCGGTAGTCTCTGAATTCACAGGGTTCATCATAATATCTCGAGTCATAGTAATCCACTGTGTAGGGATCCCAGTCTGTGTAAAATTCCCGACTTCTGGCGGAATATTTGGGACGCAGCTCTTCTGCGTAGGTTCCAGAAGTTCTTAGATTTTCATAGCATGTCCGTTCAGTTGAGAATTCATGATAGGGTGGTCTCCGTTCATCTCTGCAAAGGGAAAAATAGTGTGCTGTTAGATGTCTTACTAATGATAATAACTAACAAAATTGTTGAAAACGATTTATTGATTACAAAAAAACACAGTTTCACTAACCGACGATCAGAAATGACGTCATAAAAATCTCTGATGTCTTGTCCTGATGCCTGCATTGAACGGTAAAAAGCCATCTGACTCTCATGGTTGGCAAAGTCAACCTAAAAAAATGACGTATAGACAGTAAAATTAAAATAGGAAACCAAGAACACTATAAAACCACAGCTAAAACAAAGTAAATTGTGAAAGTAAAATCTATAATATAATATAATATAATATAACTAAAATGCATGTACATGTATATTCAAATTTCTTTGTGCACCTTAATTTTGTTACCGCCAATCTTCCAACCCTTGGTTTCCTTTACTGCAGCTTGTGCACATTCAATATTGTTATAAAGGACAAGGGCCATTCCTTTTAGTCTGTCAAAAACAACCTAGTGAAACCAGAGAAATGGAAATAGGAGTCAATCTTAAGAAATGCAGAGTGATTAAACTAAAATTATACTCTGGAAAAATCACCTTAACAACATGTCCGTAACGGCAAAAATGTCTTGTAAGGTACTGTTCAGTGATGTTGGATGATAGGCCATCCAACCATACACACGTGGTAGGCATGCTTTTTCCAAATCCTAACTGTAAAATGAGGAAACAGAAAAAAAATAATTAAAAGCTGAGGTCAGCAAGTAAGCTCCACATTTCAACAAGACATAAAATAATATTCATTACAGACTTAAAATAAAAACAGTAATACACCTATGCTGGACTAGTAAATTAGACTCGATTAGATTAGGATTTATTTTGTAAAAAAAAATGTATAATTCTCACCTTTAACCTATTACTTCCAAGGTACTCGCCATCCATTTTCTTTATTGCTTTGCAAACGCTAGCAATGTCACAATATTGCAGAAAGGCATACTGTGGGGCACCATTTACCTTCTTTATATCGATATCCTGTAATGGACGTTTGAACATGTATCACATGCTTATTATCATTATAAACTCAACCTATTAAAAAAATAGGATTATTGCGAGAACTTTTCCCATTACTAAAATTTAACTTACAACAATGTCTCCAAAGCGCTGAAAGATATTAAGCAGGTCATGATAACTTGTAGTTTTCTCTAAATTTCCAATAAAGAGTGTTCGCGTAGCTTTAGGGTGAAATTCATCTATTCGTTCATCAAGTGGCCGGAACTCATTCTCACTTTCAGTTTCTACATGGCAAAAAAACGTGAACACAGTCAAGTAATATCAATTACGTTATAAAATTAACTTTACAAAAGAACCGGGTATAAAATAGATTTTAAAGGCACTACAGCTAATTTTTATACAAATAACACAATTAGTAACTTCTATTTAACAAGACACAACACAAGAAAATTTGTGTCTATTCTTTCTTTTCTTTTAGGTTACCTTTTACACTACTAACTCACCAGGGCCAGTCCAAGCAGTAACATTAATTTGCATCCCAAAAAAGAGCTTCCCTTTGGATGCACAAAGAGCTTTTTCCTGGTCCTCTTGCTGACGAAAAAAGACAAGTCCGTATCTTTCCTCAGAGGTACCATGAATCTGAACTGAAGTCACTTTTCCATGCTTTTTAAATTCATGGAAAAGTCCATCTTTTAGACTTGTGTCTGAAATTTAACAAAATAAAGTGTCATAAATTGTCACAATGGTCACCATCAGTACCATGACCATAAAATTATTTACCTGTTGAACGCACAGGGAGGTTCTGGACTTTGATCCCAAAACTCTTGCGGGGCTCATGTTTATCCACTGGAGGCAAAGGTTGAGAGGATGGAGCTGGAACAGCGGCTGACTGAACAGATCGTGCTGGAGACTCATCACTAGAACTGCTACTGGATTCACTAATTATAAAGCACAAAAACTTGTAAAGTCACTTTTGGTAATTTTTATTTAAATGTTTACCTAAACTGCCCTTGAAGGGACCTAAGGCAACACATGATTATTTAACTGTCAGAATTTTATCTTGGTTGGGGATTTTCGCTATTCACACATCATTGTTTTGTCAGCTCCATTACATCTCTGGCCATTAACACTCACCCCCACCACCCTTCCATCTTTTTTTACTCTCTCTCTCTCTCATCCGGTAGCAATGATGTTAAGGGCTGGGCTGTGGGAGTGGGCAGTTATCCAGCGGTAACAAGAAATTTCCAGTTCTGGCTGGATCTCACAAAGGTTGGTGTGGGGGGTGGGGGGAATCACACCGACATGGTACAAGTGGGCCAATTTCAAAAAACAGTCACATTCTTGCATCTTACAGTTCCTTGACACCTGACAGCATCTCTTCCTATGTAACAGCAGATGCAGGGACAATATTTTAGAACATACAAGTTAGTGAATTAAGATTTTAATACTGTTTTATTATTGCACATACATTAATTCAAGACATTATTTTTCCAGGACAATTTGGTTTTATCAATATTCATGGGGAAAAAAATTATGCACATCTGTGCATCTAAATGTGGGACTCAACTAAATTTCCTTTTCGAGCTTCATTTAACATTGCAGATCATCTGCTTTGGGAAATTTCCCTTCCTTCATTCCATCCGAAGTTTTATTATCTCACTCCCAGCTCTCCCGTCTCTTTCAAGGAGGAACGGCCCTGCTCAATGACTTTGGTCAAGACGAAGATTGTGACATACTATCTGTCTCAGCGGATGGCTGAAAGATGGAGGGGCGGAACTGATGTGGGATCATCAGGCCCTGGATGACGACATGACTGCCCCAGAACCATCAAAGAACTGCACACCCTAATGGGCCCTACTATAATGGCGACAAAGTGTGCAGCTCAGGCGATTAGCTGGTATATGGCCTTCATGGTCATCCTCCAACGGTAATCGAAAGCTCCTCTTTGGTAACAAAGACGATTGGCTGATTTTAGCCCACGTAGAGCAGGTGTTAGTCAGCTATGTGCACACAGTGCTCGGCCCGTATGATGCGCTAGAGATGTGTGTGAATATGCAGTTATTTATTTTTCGGGAGGCTCTTTATAGGCTTCTAGGTCTGATGGTCTCTGCCTTGGTTGCCTGTCACATGGGCCTGCTAAATATGTGGCCAATGTTATGGCTCAGGTTCCAGAGAGATCCTGGAGATAAGGCTACCTCGATCAAACCATGGTTCAATACCAAATATACTGATTTTTCTGCAGTATAGGCTGGACAGCAGCTCTCTTCCCTCCACCTTAAAAGTGTACACAGCAGCAAATGACATTTTCTGGTCTTTAGTGGATGGGGATACTCCCTTTAGAGCACAGACGGCGGTGCTGAATGCATTGATGAAGCCACGCTGAAGCACAGATGTGAACATTAAGTACTGCCAGCTTTTGGAAACCTGACCAGCTCTTTGTGTGCTACGGTAGTTGTGCGAAAGGTCGAGTGGTTTCCAAGCAGAGGCTTTCCCACTGGATTGTGGAAGTCATCACATCTATGTACGTGAGCTAGGACATAGACTGCCCGCTCAGTGTCGGGCTCACTCTAAGAGGCATATTTGCCTCGTGGCAGACTAGTCTTCTCGGAGTACATTAGCAAGGTTTTATAAGCTGGAGATACCTTCACTGGCAGCCCAGGTGCTTTCAGTCTGCTCTATTAATTGCCTAATTTACTGTTTCAGAGTGCTATTTGCATATGCAGTGACAATAGGCCAGTTCAATTACACTGGCATCAGACAATAAACCTTTAAGGGGAATCAGGTTAAATTTCCAAAGCAGATGCTCTGCAATATTTTGTTTCCGCTCTCAGTAAACCAAGTTTATGACAGTAACCGGAGACGTTATTCAAACATGTCAAACAGCTGAAAACAAAAAAAGTAAAACCTGAAAAAAATTACTTTAATGGGTAAATTAACCTTTTTCCAAACTTCAAACTGAATTGCTGACACTTTATTGGACATAATTTACATTTGTCCAAAAACATGCGTGCTAAGAAAGAGTAGCTTTTAACTGAACCACATGATGCTGATGAATGGTGTCCTACGCAGAACCCTTGATGATTTGTTAAGGTGACTGCCATGTTTGTATTTGACAATTACATATATCTTTACATTTACACAATTTGGCAGATGCCCTTATATACAACTGAGCAATTGGGGGTTGAGGGCCTTGCTTGGGGGCCCAGCAGTGGTGGCTTAGTGGAGCTGGTTGGTAGTCCAACCAACAGTTGATGCAGAATGGTTTCAAAATAAAAATAGTGCACTTAAGGTCTCCAAAAAATTATTTTTAATCTTGCCAAATTCAATTTGCAATACAAAATGCAAAAACATGTCATTACTGTATGTTATTTGTTTTACTGTATGTAAGTTGCGTTTGTATATACTGTATGTTAATTGTGTTTCCTACAATTGCCATGACTGAACTTATTTCCATCTCCTTTTGAAATTTTAGCTCATGTTACCAAAAGAAATATAATGATAAACCTACAGCTCTCCATTTGCTAAATCCAATATTAAAACGAACCAAAGAATGAGGTACTCAAAAAATTCTTTTCACTGACCTGCCACTTCCGCTGCTGCTGGTGCTGCTGGCTGAGTCAGAGCTAGAAGACCGGCTACGGGAGCCAGATCCACTTGGGGAATTAGGAAGTCTTGCTGCCGGGCTGGTCAGCTTCTGTGGTGAAACATTGTGCGGTTGTGAAGAGTGAGGCGACCGGCTACGTTTGTAAGTCCTATTTCCTCGTTTGCCTCTTTCCTTTCGATAAAGATCCCGGTGCACAACGCTGGCCAGTGAATATGATTCACGCACACGAGGCTCGTAACATGCTTCTGTAGTCTCAAAGCGACCAGGGCTCCGACATCGAGAGCCATAAAAGCTAACGGCACCTGATATGGATCCTCCACTTCCTGTTCCAGCACAGCTAGCACTGCCTCCAGCAACAGCACTGCTGGTCAACCCTGTTGCTCCAGAACCTCCAGTGACCACTGAAGAGGCTCCACCTGTACTTGCAATAGAAGAACTAGCACTCCCACTACCACCACCACTAAGAGTTCGATCCCGGGGGTCTCGATAATACTCCGAATCGTAGTGACGCTGCCGATCAAAACTACTTATGCCACGCTCATGATGTCCATAGGCACTGTGATCGTAAGTGCGCTCCCGGCTTTCTGAAGCCCTAAGGGGATATGAAAAAGAATGGAGGACGGATGGAGAGAATGACAGGAATGTTATTATTACATTAGATAATTTATTACATTATAGTGTCAGGAAACATGCATTTATTTGGATTTCTCCAGATTTAGCTTTGTAGGTTTTCAGAGTAAAGTTTCTCAAAATGGAAAAAAGACCATTCATTTTATATGTAGTAGTTTATCAGCGGAAATCTTTAGCATAAACCATTTATATAAAAAGCTATCAATGCATCATTTAGAGATTTGCAGATATTTCTTACCAGCGATTTTATTTAATACTCCATCTAAATGATTTTAAACAGCCTGAATTCAACATACATTATTTTACTTAGTGGGAGAAAAGGCAAATTTCTTTATTGTTGCTAAATCATATTCTTGAAAAAGTTAATAATAAGCAATTTAATCTAAGGCAGACTAGATCAATATTAGGTTTTATTCATAAACACGATAAAGGAGCCAAAGTTCATGCATATGAAACCTTGTTAAAACTTGAGAGTCAGTTTGAGCCGTAAAACATGCTGTCAGATTTACACAGGCATCATTTCTGTGTTGCACTGAAGTGACTAAGGTGGTGTAGCACATTAGTAATTTAGCAAGCAGAATTTAACTAAGTATAAGCATTTTAATTACCTTATGGATAGCAATAAAAACAATTAGGCCTGGAAAATATAATATTTAACTGCCTATGCTTTATTTATTTATGCCTAGTTAAGGATTTGAATTTTAAGAAATGGTTTCTGCTGATTGTAATTTAATTTCTGCAGAGCAAAACTGCAATTAAAAACTTTTCTTGGCCATTTACCGTAAAGTTTTTTATTAAATTTAAGTAAATCTTTAAAGAAAATCAATTGTTTAAATGTCTTTTAAATTTATATCATTTTATCTGATTTTCACTTGAATATGAAATTGGACTCGACTTGTAGTTGGACTTGTAGTGTAGCCTGACTGTGAAGCACAAAGTCCATTTTCATAATAATGAATAAATAATTAAACAAAAGTAAAATAGAAACCTAAGTGAGGTTTTTTTTTTTTTTTTTACATTTTGTCCTCGTCTTCTTTCATATCCATTTAAGAATTATCCATTTAAAGGTGTCTTTTATTATGTAATGTATATGGTTGTAGCAAAGGGCACAGAGCAAGGGACAGTCACAGAGACGGAACAGCAAAACGTGATGCCAATAACTATCAAAAACAGCCTGTTAGTGGGAGAAGAAAAGATAGACAGAGGATTAAACTAGACGTTAAAGAAGGGCTAAAATGCACAGGGCACATACCAACCTTTTCAGACAGTGGTAACTTGACCTACAATTCCAAACACATTTTAGGGAGACAGAACTTTGTGAGCAAAAAAAAATTCAGAATGTAGAATGTTTTAAAAATGGCAAAAAAAATAAGGAATAATCCTTATCTTGGGGCTGGGTTAATCCAAAGATATTCCAAAAATTAAGTGTGCCAGAAAATGTCTATGGAGGCAAAAAAATACTATAAAGCCGTAATAAAAAGAATAATAGATCCAAAGTCACTTAGTCTTTTTGTCCTTCTCAATTGAGACTAATAAGTACTCATTGTTACTCCATGAAGTGACAGTTTTAAGTTCTTCATGCACCAAAATAATAATAATAATAATAAATGTCTTTAATTCTTTGGTTTGCCTCCAAAAAATACATCCTTAAAAAAAAAAAGTTTAAAAACATATTATAAAAAATTGTAAAATCCAAGTCCTTTTCTCAAAATTTTTTACTAATCCCAGAGAAACCTTTTTCAAATATAACTTTGAGAAGTCTAGCGATAAATCCAGTGTCAGAATATGAGTTCCATAGGTGACTCAAAACCATCCTTGTTTTGGGTAAATTCAGGTGCTGTATCCAAAGTCATTTGTAGTTCCAGTTCCAGCATTAAATGGGTAATCCAAATCCAAAATCCAATGTGCAAAAATACCTTCATCTTCAGTTACATTTCATCGTACAAAAAAAAAATATATATGTTCCACCTTCAGTCGGTTGAACCATATACTCCTTTATATCCAATAGTCAGTCCTTTATTCTTTGGAGATAAGCAATAATAACAAAGCAGAAATAAAATAAAAAATGGTCACAAAATAAAATAATAAATAAAGACGTTTGCTCACTGTTTCTGTCAGTTTCTGCCATAATAACCAATGACAGAAGTCTCCCATGTGATTAATAGCAAAATACTAATAACACACGATTCCGAAGGAAAAAGAGAAAACGGTACCTCTGTAGCAATAAAGTATCCTTTTCTGCATTAATCCAACGTGAATCCGTTGCATCCAATGAGTCCAGTAAATCATTTCAATACCACCCATTTTTCTTTTTTCTTTAATCCAACACCAATAATAGGTCAAAACGGAGTATCATATTATTCTAAAATGTGTCATTCTAATATACGATAATAGTAAAATAATAATCCATGATGGACAGTACTGTACTCCAGGTTATGGCAATTCCAGGTATTGGCAATACAGCGGACTTTCCCTTTGCTTGCAATCCCGGATATAATGATATCCAACAAATGCCCTTGAATCTGTTTGCTATAACATCCAAATCAGAGCCTTTAATTTAGAATATTACTATGCAATTTCCCAATCGTTAAATAATCATATTAATATTTAAACTTTTTAATTACTACATTCTCTAAAGAGCAATCGTTTCATTCTCTTGCCTTGCCCTTAAATGTTTGGAAGAGAAATACAAATACACTATGTGTGGAAACTTGTAGTTCCCTAGGCTTCAGAGAAACTATGTCCACTTACCCGTCTAGTCTGCGATCATATCGTCCCTCTCTGCTGTGAAGTGACACAGGAGGCCCATAAACTGTGGTCCCCGCCCCCCTTGTGAACCCTGAAACATCACGCCCGCGTGTTGCTATTGACAGGCTATCATCCAGACCCCGTGCAGCACTTGGAATAGTGCCTGGCTCATTGTAATCAGTCCGTAGGTCTCTGTCTCCCATCTTATTAATAGTATTGTGAGCCTTCTGCGCGCTTTTAATGTCCACAAAATCCACGAAAGCGGCCACTCCACCCTCAGATCCCCGCTTTGGAAGGACCTTGACGCTCTCCACTCGTCCATATCTGTTAAAGGACAGGCAAAAATCCATTAGATTTTTACATACGCTAAATAGTGCTTAATCATTTGTCATGTCATATTGCGGTCAGAATAATACAATTTCTCTATTAATCTGTCAAAATGGGTCAACTGACATCTGACATTTTACAAAATAGAACTAGATTACATCCACATGCATATTGTAGTAATAACACTAAATTATTATAATCAATACTATAACCAAACCTGTCTGACACAACAATAAAAAAACATGTTTACACAGTTTAACACAGGATGCCAAAACTCAGTCTTACACATTTGAACATTTAAACTTCATCTTGATACAGGGAAAAATGGTAATAATTGATAGGTCAATTATCATATGCACTTTCAAATGTAACTTAATATAAATCATATATACTTTCTAAGGTAACTTAATATAAAAAAATTGACGAGTGATCGTCATCGACCAGGAAGTCAGTCTATATAAAAAGTGGCAGCGGCCTCAGTAAGCTCCCTTTCTTTAGCGTGTTTGTATGTGTGTGATAAAAAAAAGATGCCTAAAAGACGCAGTGTGTACCCATGTCTGCGACTCATTTTAGGCACGGACACGCATCCACAGTGTGTTAGCTGCCTGGGGGTGGAGCATGCACAGTATTGCTCTGTTTAATAAAGAGGGCCAGACAAGGAGTTCCCGATGCTCGGGCGTCGCGTCGCTGCTGCTGAGGCACAGGGCAGACTAATGTCCTGGGGCTCCCAGGCAGAACTAGTGGCATATTATGAGACATGCTTAGCCTTATCTTGGTCCCCAACCGCTAGCTCCATCGGCCTCGAACCCTCTAGATCTATTCAGGCAAGGTTTCATCTACATACAGGAAAAAATCTGCAACTTTTTAGCCACTAACATCAGAAACTTTCTTCATCACCATAAAGGTGACAAGCGGACCCCATATTAAAAAACTATATATATGGCCCACTGCTGGATCTATAGTCAAAACACCTACCTATTTTCTAATTTTCTAAAAGTGTAATTCCTACAAGTTTTCTCTAACCAGCAGATGGCAGTATTCTGGCACAACAAATAGATCAATATCCATAAACAGTATTTACCCATCATTACATTTTTATGGAAAACACAAAATACTGTAAAAATATAATATGCAAGATAACATTGTAGTTGAGTAATTATAAAGTAAACAGGTAAAGTACCACTTATTTCCCAAAGCACTAATGAGAAGTATACAAAAATAGCCTATAAAATGTATTATTGGAAATGTAAATTTTTAGGTATACAGTACAACCCCTTTGCATGCCTACACACATATACACACACACACACACACACATATAAAAAATATTATTTAGAGAAAGGGAGAGAGACAGACAGCATAATTATTAATAGTATCTCATTAATGTTTTATTATTTGACTTTTGTGTGCACAACACAAATCCAATACCTTCAGGGGTAATTTTTTTACCTCTAAAAATTTTTATAATTTACGTTTTTGTCATTTGGACTCATTATACTCACAGATACTGTTGTCACATGTCAAATAACTATGCTTTAATTACCTTTGAAAATCTTCTAGTATGTAGAAATGTCTCAGGTGAATTAAATATTCAATTTTAAAATATACGATTTGTATTTACTTCTGAAATGTGTTGGTCTTTATTTTCATTTTACAAATGATCTGACATTTTGACAGACACCCTCATCCAGAGCAACTTACATTTATCTAATTTATACAACAATTGGGGGTTAAGGGCCTTGCTCAGGGACCCAGCAGTGGTAACTTGGTGGTGCTGGGAATCAAACCCACAATCTTTTATTCAGCAGCCACTACACTACCACCCCAACATCACTGACTGCTAACTTATTAGTCTATTCTCGGCGTATTCTTATTCGTCAGGATATATTTTTTAAACTGTTCCGGTTAGGAAAAAATAAAAATTAAATATAAATGACTATCATTTTTTTAATTTATATAATTGATATTAAAACTAATTGATAATTGACAATTTCCCACTTTTTCTTTTTAAAAACCAAAAGATCTTTACTAAATCAGTCATTACATCTTGGCTGTAAAAACAAACATAACCTAACGAAACCAGAGGGAGGATCAATGACAATATGTAAAATCTCTAGAATTCAAATTACACCACTGCCAAGGGTGTGGACCTGGTAACAATGTGCAAACCACAGGCCCGACCGAAACAGCTAAAATAAAAAGAATACCAGGTGAGGACAAACACAACTAAAGATCTTATTATTTAGCATAATTTGCATGAATTTCCAAAAATTAGGTACAAATCTAGAGATATAATTTATACAACATGCACCCAGCTACTGAAAACATGCGTCTCTGCCCTAAAACATTTACATTTAATGACAAAACAAAAGAAAGTGATACTTACTATAAAGCCCCAGTCAGATGGGACTAGATTTACAGTGGGACATTAGAGAAATTTCTGTTTAACAGATGTATGTTGAGATTTTAATCCTGTACGAATCTGCCATGTCTGTTTATTTTCCTACACAACCTTTGTAGAAATTCCAGAGCAAATTACCTACTGTTTTTCGACTCTGTGGAGAAATCTATTTCGTCTGAATACGAATCTTTGTGGTTGCCAAAAAAACCCCGACTTTTTTTCAAAACACTTTTTCTTTTCTGTTTTGGTCTACGGTACAATTTCACGCTAGCATGCTGGTAATCTTATTTCTGTTGTCTGTGCGGCAATAATGGATGTTTGTGAAAAAATTTAATCAACAACAAAAGCCAAACCATTTAAACTATTAAGACTTGCTCCTGTTAAAATGATATGTTAAAACATTTTATTCCAGTGGGTTTATTATAAGACCGCAGTCCTATAAAATTGTTATATATGTGTTATATATGTTATATAAGATACATAGATAGATGTGCGTATTTTTTAAATTACAATTTTTAATATCTGCAAGCCCATATATCTGCTGATCCCCCATACATGAAATCACAGACGTCGGCTCAAAATGTTGTTTGAACAACAAGTAGACAACTATTTTTACAGATCAGAACGATCACCTTCCCGCTCACATAAATTCGGCTGGTTCGCAGGATCAAGGCGTGTGAATTTGCAGGTCAATGTTCACACAGATAAAAGCAAAGTTAGTGGCTTTTAGTGGTTAAAATATTGATACAGCTAATTATCAAGATTTTTTTCACAATAGTGTATCGGTTTCAATCTCTTGTATTGATCTTTTAATTGTTTTAAACTAATTTACGTTTATGTTGATATTCAGTTTGTGTCAAACTTTTTAAGGCGAGCAGTTGATGCCAAAACATACTTCCATTGATTCAGAAGCATCTGGCTTTGTATTTTTAGTTCTACATTTCATCATGATATATTGTATATGTAAATACGTATAGTATCGTGAGACCCGTGCCAATACACAGACCTACTGCTTAATAAAAAGTCATTATTTTTACTAATCAGAATAATCATCTTCCCGCTCACATAAATTCTGTTGGTTCGCAGGATCAAGGCGTGTGAATTTGCAGGTCAATGTTCACACAGATAAAAGCAAAGGTAAAACTGCCAACAGAAGCACTTTTGCGTCTTACATGGCTTTTGGCCTTTTAGTAAACTGTCTTTCCTGATGAATGCATTTTTTATCTCTTCTTCAGCTAAAAGAAAGTAGTAGTATGCAGAAAAATCATAGTATGCCAATTTAGTATGTTGCAATAGAAAGTTGTTGCAAATGCTATGTACAAACCATAAACGAGGGATTTCTTGTCTATATATAGCTAATCATAGTTGACCAAAAAAAGGTTCCACTAATTTGTACAATCAGGTCAAAGGAATGCTGGATGGGAGCATCTTTAAAAATGTAGCTCCTTATAACTCTTAGTGCATAAGCGCAGCGTCACTACCCGAACTCAGCTAAAAATAGAAGTAACGAGGTCCACAGGAATAGGTCCCGACGCTATTAGACACCACAGGTGTCATACCACAGTATACAGTGCCCGAACCTCCTAGGTGTTTTCAGAGAGACACTTTACTACCCCTGCCGCTAACGGTGCTTCAAAGAGTAAGGTCTCCCACTGGGTTTCGACCACAAGGCTCGCCTGGAATAGGTACAACCCTTAGTTGATCCCACAACAAGTACCTCTCTTCTGCCCGCTGGCTTGCCCCGTCTGGAAATCCGCTTCAGGAGATTGGGCTGCTGGCTTATAGTACACAAGGAACCAGCCCCTAGTAGACTTTATGGCAGCATGGCAGCTTCTGCTGAACAGCTCAGAGTGGGTCCTGCATACAGTACAATGCGACTACAGAATCCAATTCAGTTCTCACCTGCCGCAGTTCAATAGGGTGCTCTACTCGAGCATGGCCCCTAACGATTATAGAACATAAGGCTAAGACTTTCTTGGTGAAAGGAGCAATATAAAAGGCGATTAGACCGTCAAGCGGGTTGCATCCATAAAACAGGTTTGTCACAATAGATTTCATGTATGTTAACCTAAATATATTCATCCTACTCCAACACAGGAAGTTCAAGGAGTTTGCTATTGAGGGCAAAGCATTTCAATATCAAGACGACTGGCTAATTTTGGAGTTAAGTTGTGGAACACATCCAGAGGCTGGGGTTAAGGTTCAATGATAAAAAAAAAACCATGCTCTCCCCAGCTCAGACCAGTATCTACTTGGGGGTTGTCTGGGACTTCTTTGAGGGAATTCAGAGTGGCCAATCATTCATGTCAAGCAGTTTCAGAGATGCAGACATGGCCCCATACTGTATTTGTACATGGAGTTCTAGAGCAGGTACGCTAAGAGGGGCCAGACTGGTAGCCCTAATCTGGCCAGTTTGAGCATAGTTCTCGGACATGATGTCCTATCTAGACTTTCAGATATCAAAAGGAAGCTTCACTCGCAAGCGGGGGACCCTGGTGCACCCTCATAGAGAGTGTGCTGCGGGCATGGGGGCACAGTTGTTAGCATCAGGTCTCTCGACCAAAGTTATTGAGACCATACTCCAATCCAGAGCTCCCACCCCGGGGAAACTCTTTGCCCTAAAATGTAACCTATTCATTTTGTGGTGCCGAAACAAACAGCAAAACCCAGTTAATGGCCAGTTGGTTCAGTGCTTAAATTCCTGCAGGAACATTTCTCTACAGGGCTAATACCATCCACCCTGAAGGTATATGTTACGAAAGCACCCCTTTGGCTGGTAAATCAGTGGGCAAAGACCCACTAGTATTTTGGTTTCTTCATGACAACTGAGGGTACCGTCAAGGGACCTGGCTATGGTATTGTGGAAGATGTGCAACCCCTTTTACAAAGCACTGGAGAAGCCATCATATAAATACATAAAACTAAAAACACAGTTCAGCCATTTTCTCTATTAAGAGAATATGTGTTATTTGGGTTTTGTCCACCTTGCCGTCATGCTCAGACTTGCTCCTGGCATAGTACATGGCACAGCTTTCCTTCATCTGAGGCCTGGGTATGTGCCCAAAGTGCCACCGGCCTATTGAGCTGCAGGCCCTGTGTCCTCCTCCATTCTGTGCTGAGCAGCCTTGTGAAGAAGGTCAGATCAACTGTTCGCCTGTTTTGGCGTGCCTGTTCGCCTGTTTTGGCGTGTCTGGCCACCAAGCATACGATAAGCAGATAACCAGAAGAGAAACGTCACGTGCCATACCCCCAGAGTCCCTGCCCGCATTAAATGCGAGCTTAGTGTGGCACAACCCAACAAACGTTTAAATAGCATTACTTCCTGGTCGATGACATCACTCGCCCATGAGGTAATGCTTTCTGATAGGACAGATTACACAAGTGCATCTAGTTCCCACGAGAAGCATGATTATATACCTAACCTGGATGTTAGAAAGTTAAACCTGCTTATAAACTCTTTATGAAGCATGAAATATAAAATTATTAGCTAATTTCAGGTAACATATTGCACATTTTGAGCAATTATTTAAGAATAAACCATATTTATAATATACTTAAAATTGGTCAAATTCGACCCAAAGACAACAGGACGGCTGAAAGTATGTAGTTAGTCTATCTAAAACATTGTGTAAGGCAGAATGCAATCTAAAACAGACTTGAGACTCAAGCAATAGACTTAAGCAGACTTTATTTTCCATCTTACCCTGATACAAAATTTCCCAGATGCACTCTGTTGCAGAATAATACTGATATATATATATATATATATACATACTCATTTAACAGCCATGGCTTGAGCCCAATATTGAAATGCATGCTCCCTAAATAACTGTTTTTTCTCTCTATTTCACCTGTTGTAGTACCCCCATTTTGCTTTCACACATGTAGGAGAAAACACTAGTGTACAGGGCAGGATGCACTACAGGACCAGAGCTGCAAACCCATGCATTTAACACTAATCAATTGGGCTGCACCTTTGACCACAGTCCATGCCCAGTGCATCAAATTTTGTAATCAGGTAAATAAACGATATGTTTATCTAAATATACAAATATAGTCGTTTGTGCAGACACAGCTTTGTGCACTGATGATAACTATTATAATCCAGCTCGCGCCAAGTTAACGTACTGCCCTACCATGCCACAAAAACAGTGCGTGTACTGTTCAACCTTTATCATTTTTTTTTACTAAATGGTTATTTATAATTAACTCAGTTAACCTGTCTGCATGTCTTCATGCTGCCACGGCTGGACGTGAACTAGCTTAGCATGCTAATCATGCATTTTACTACTACTGCACGCATTGCTGACTTTTACCCGAATTTATTTGACACGTGAACCAAAACTCAAAGCAATGCTAACACACATATTTTGCATGCATTCGCTTTTATACCCTTTTGAGATCTAACCCACCCTAGCTCACTGGCTAACAGAGTGTGTGTTGTAGCCAGTGTTATTGGTTTTTTTCTAATAGCTATTCATTTAGACATGGCGATTTCCGATTTGCGTCTGCTACTGACATTTTTGCTAATGAGCTAACAGACGTTTAGATCAAGCTCGCGGGCTGGAGGGTTTGTGATGCATTCAAGTTTTTTTTTTTTTTTTTTTTTTTTTTTTACTTTTACTAAACCCAGCAGTAAAAAGTATACATAAAAAGATCGCACAATATATTTTAACCTTATAAGCGTTTTACTGCAATATTCTGCTGGAGATTTATTATTTTATACGCATTAAACACAACACATTAAGGATTAACAATATGCGCAAATTTTAATTTAACGATATCAACTCACCGTTTGAAGTGATCGATAATTTTTTCCTCGCGTATATTTTCAGGTAAATTCCCCACCCATAAGTGTCTGGTTTCCCGGACCATAATGCGCGTTTTTTTGCCCTCCGATCATGCATGAAATTTGACTTTTTGGGATTAAATCCGAACCCAGTCTGCTTTGTGAATAAGTTTGCAGAAGATGATGTTCAGAGCTGAGTTGCGAACGTTCCTCCTCTCCAACCGACACTATGGAGCGACTCTGCTCTTGCGCGCGTCTGTGTGTGTGTGTGTGTGTGTGTGTGTGCTTTCAGTGGGCTGCGCTGCCGATGAAATGCGCGCGCTGAGATGCTCGTACTATTTGTTGCATTATTATAAGCGTAATAATCATCTGGTTATTCCCTTATTGCATACATATGCATAAACCTACTTATGATTTAAAGGAGCTTAGTGTTAGGGAATATAGCCTAGTGTAACACAATTATTAAACACGTTTTGCCTTTTATAAGCTGCCTAAATTCGTGAACAAATTTCTTTGTGTAAATGAATACAATACGTGCATGCTTTGTGGCGTTGTTTGCACAGTTTATTTGTTGTTTATAATAATACCAATAATACCCTAATGTTACACAAGATCACATGTTTAGTCTTTGGCATCTGAAAGACGCCATTTCCAAAAATGTGCAAATAATACAGTTTTAAAGATCACAAAACAGTAAAAAAAAAAAAAAAAAACACAACATTTTTGGGCTTATAGTGTGCTACAATCTCGGGGAAAACAGGTCTATAAATAACGTTAAGAATACATCGCAAATCAACCAATAATATATAAAAACCTCTCATGTGATGTAAGAAAATGATTACATTCCAGCAAATAATGACAAATGCATAATTTGCTTTGAACCTGTATAAATTCATTGCTTTTACATCAAATCCACCTGCACACTGGGGCATGAAAATATAGCGCACAAAAATCTATTTGTCTGAAATAATTATACAAATAATATATTTTTTATTACAAAAATGAGGAATAAAAACAGTGAGGCAACATTTTGCTAGTAACTATAACATTTAAAACAATGCAGCACTCTTTTATTGTGTGATCACAGCTTTCTCTGACATCACTAATAAGCACGATGCGATTCATTCGTATTGACGTAAGGAGCGCGATTTTTACACAATATTTGCACAATATTTTAATTTGGTTTGCATATTTTTCCCTAACAGCCACGACTAAAAATCACACAAACTGTGACCGATTAATAAATAGCACATGCTGTTAATGTAAGCAACATCAGTGAATTTGAAGACCCTGAAAGGCAATGAGGCGAAACACGCATGCGTCAAAATGCGGCAAATGACAAAGACTGCAGTGGAGAAACTGGGCATGCGCAAAGCACGCCTACTAAAAGATTTGACAAAGAGCAATTACTATTCTGCAGTGCAGAGTGGCGGAAATTTCTGAAAAACATGATCGGGATGTAAAACTGCGTGGATTGTTAGAGAAACTAAGCCATAAACACATTAGTTACTCAAGACACAGGCTACAGGACTTTATTGAGGATTATACGGATCTACAAAATTTCTCGAAGGAAAAGAAATAAAGCAGTAGCCTTATCTTATTGAACACGGTTCTTTGGGGATTGAGAAACATCCTTTTTTTCCCTGTACTATGGAAATACGACTGCTGTTCTGTGAATTAAAGGACAAATAATCTAACAACAATAAAAAACCTGATCTGGATTGCATTGCTGCATTGTTAGCACTCCCATGCAGTCGGAATAACCACGGAATAAAACATGTTTTCATTCATGGGTCAGATTTATGAATGCCAGGAGGTGGAAGAGTGTTGGCATCAAAATTTTAGCTTAATAACATCTTAACGTGTTATATTCTAAAATATTCATCATCTTAAAGCATTTGGTCCTCTTTTGTTCCATCTAATTCCTTTTTTTCCCTTTTATATATATTATTATATATATAATATTATTCCTGTCAGATGCGTTTTCGAGTCTATTTAAGTGTAGCCTTATTAGTAGTTAGGTCATTTGTTGTTTAAAATAATTGTACAATAATCCACGGATAGAAAAGACGCCGCCATTTTGAATATGGTCTCCATTCGCCGTTCATGACAAAAGAGCTATTCGGCTTCAGACCGAAGCGGCCATTTTGTGTCTAATAACTATTATAACAATAACGGAATAAAAAGATATCTGTATTACTAATTAAAGAGTATTTTAGCACATTTTTTGTTTGTTTTCTGTTTCGATAACCAGCCACCGCAGTGAAACCACAGTTATGAGTCAACCCTCTGTGGGAGTTTTGCTTAGGGGAAAAAAAGAAAAACTTTTATTTAACCTTTAACGTTTTAATGCTTTAGGTTATTAAACAAGTTTAGGATTAAGATTTCCCACTGTTTTGAAAAGTGTCGAATTGTTTGTCAAGTCAAAACTCATAAAATATTGTAATTCATTAAACACTGGACTGAAAACCATGTGTTTTCTTTTAAAACAATTGGACTTTAGCCTCATGGTTTCCTCAAAATTGATTCTGTTTGCAGTTTTTTAAAATAAATATCCTCTTAAAACCTAAAATCTGTAAAGTTATTTTTGTTAAATCCATATGCACACATTATTTTATGCAGGCCTACGTTTTCCAACGCATAAAAGATTTACTGTCGACCCTTAAGTGTGGACTGAATCTTATTTTCCCTAACATCATTCTGGCCATTGGTTTATCTTCTGACAGTCTTTTTGTTCTCGTTTTCTTATGTGTCAGTCATGTTTGTCAGGCTTATTTCGTCTTCTCAGGTCTTTGCTGTTCAGCACAAGTCGTCTGGGAACATATTCAGCATCCTGCATAAATAGATATGTTAGGTGTATTAGTATTAAAACATCTTCATACATTTATAAGCTAGGTTGAGGTTTAATTCCCTTGACCTTGGATGTGCTTGTTAGTAGATCATGAGCTGGTAGTAAACAGGCAGCCTCTCCGATGAAGCACAGCAGGATGTGAAGCACATCTGCCCACCTTCCCACAGTCAGCATCAATAACAGTAAACCACCTAGGCGTACTATCACTGTGTTCAGAAGAGCCTGGCCACTAGGCTGTCGATTCTGCTCCTCTGAAATAAAATAAGTTGTTGTGTTGTCATGTTACACACCCAAATCAGGCACCACAAAACACAGCCTGGTCAAGCTATCTGTTAAAATCTTACCAAATGTACCAGAAATAGAGGAATGATCTGAAATTGCAGTGGATCTAGAGTCGGTCACACACATTCCCTTGTATAGTAATGACGATTTAGTGTAATCAGAACATCTAGTTACATGTTTTTGGGCAGTGGGATTACCCAGGGATATGAGAAAAACTGTTTGAAGCTTCATGTAGTAACCTGAGTACCCTGGGTAAGTGTGTTGGCCAATTAATTAATGTTTTTTAAAACAAATTAATTTTTTTATGTTTAGCAGCTAGCTAAATTAAATGTTAGATTGCTTGACAGAGAATTTCCCTGAACTACACTGTGATTATTTGTATTTTCTTTCCCTTCTGCTGCAAATTGCTGTTTGAGTGATGCAGTTGATTAAGTACTTGATGTAGGTTATTAAGGGTGGTGAATTTGATAAACAGCATAACAAATACAACTGAAGCCTTTTCCAAATTCGGATTTGTCTCACCATGCATGTAGACAACAAGAAGAGTGTAGCAGATTGTGAGTGGCGTCCAAAACCTCAAAGCCTCAGTAGTTGAGAGAAAGTGCTGATTGATATTCGATATGGCTGCAAATGCAGCCACACAAAATGTTATAATAAGGGCGCTGCAGAGAAAGGGCAATATAGATGTTCCAGAAGTCAGGAGGCTAATACAGACTCCACAGTAGCGCTGGGTGCTGTGTATTGGGTACATCGTTATAACGTGGTGCAATAATTTGGAGCACTGGCTGGCCAAAAACCAACTTAGTGCTGCAGCAAGGAGAAAACTTAGCCAAGCTTGTGGTGCCTCCTCATGGAGAAAGTAAAGACTGCAGTTTAATGCACAACCCAAAGAGAACTGACACTGGACCAGGAGTTGTAATAAAGTATCGCTCAGTGGATCCTAGAACCAACAAGAAAAAATGCTGTTTTTTCAAGTCAAATGTAGATTTTTTTTCATTGAGTAGATAAAATTGTATCTCACTGATGAGGTTGTGAAGCGTGATGTAATTGCTCGGAGACAAAATTCGAGAACCACTAGTGATGCAACTCTAGAACCCACAAAGCTAAGAGTCACTGTTAGGATCCAAAACTGGATTTTGTCTGTGACACCACCCACATGAACGTGCTTCTTGTTTTTAATGTCATCTTTACTGTCTGCTATACTTTGGAAACAAGAAAAAAAGATCTATTAGGACAAGAATAAATCAAATAGTTATTTTAATAACTATTAAGTTATTAAGATAATGCACAATGCACACTTAATAGAACTTAATTTAAAACTCTTACCTTTGGGCTTCAACCAATAAATAAACCCTTAACAGTTTGGAAAGCACCGAGATGCCACATGCACCTACAATTCCTGTCACGTTTACCAACAGAAAAATAACAATCACAATTATATATCAAAAATTTTGAGACACAAACTAAATGTTGATTGGAGTCTATACAGTTAAAAAAAAAAAAAAATCAAATTTGGGGAAAAAACAGTGAAACAGTGAATCTAGGCAGAATGTAATATATTGAAGATCTGTTTTTAAAAGAATAAATATAGGATAATTGTATTAAAAAAATTAAAGACAATTAGTGTAGATTGTTACCAAGCCTTAAAAATGGTAAGAAAGATGTCACCCCTGTGTTAATGGGTATTTTTGGAGGATTTGGGGGTTTCGTTTCAGGCATCACTGATCAGCTTACAAAGCCAAATAGGCATTTAGTGAATAAACCATGTGAAAAAGTTATGAATGTAGCTAATATATATATTTTTAAAAACTGTTTTGCCCTGTATTTTTAGCCTTTTAGTAATTTATGACTGGCAGGGGTGCCACTAAGAGGGGTAAAGGGGTTCTAAAGGGGTTACTTAGGACGATTCTAACGGCCCGCGCACTTTGGGGTCCCCCAAAAACCTGTTTTATTAGTAGTAACAGTGTGGAACTGGTGTGTCAATTTCTAGAGGTGCCCCTGATGACATGGTAATGAAAAAAATGGTCTCAAATTGAAACATGAGTTATAGTTACCTAACCGAAACTATTAACGCTGTATCAGCTAAGACCTTAAACAAAGCCCTAAGAAAATTCTGTGTCAACAATTGAGGTAAAGGTAAAAGAGGCCTCCTTTTTTCATAGAGCCACAATCCAAAACATTATGTAAAGATATGTGTATGTATCTAGGTTCAATAGCATCAAAATAAAAATTTAACAATGCTAAGATTTTTGATAAGGGATATGTTTCCAAATTTTTTTAAAAACCTATATCTTTCAGTCAGTGTAAACGTTAGTAAAATAATATCACTTCTTCATACATTATCTAGTAAAAGTTATCCAGTAAAGGTATTCTTACCTTGTAAAATACATTCTAGGGGATTTGTTTCAGGTATAAGCCAAGTAGGTAGAGTTGGTACAAACCAGGAAATAAAGGACAACATCTCACTTTACCCTGTCTGTGTAATAATCAGTTTATGAAATGAATATGAGTCATAGGGACCTTACAGTCATTTTTTCGATTCAAAATGGGTTGAAATGAAAAACAAAAGGTTTTTCTTACCTTATAGCTTTACCGTAACGATGTTTGAAAATCTGTCCTATTTGAAATCATTATCTGCAGCTGGTTTGCTAGCAGTAGGTCAGATAAGCACTGTCTCAAAGGTCATTTTTCAGGTCTCTGTTGCTTATGCAATCATCAAATCCTATCAAAAGAAGAAAGAAGCCATTTGATTCTTTTAGTCATCATAAGCAGACAAATGACAATTGTTTGCGAAACATTTGCAAGATGATCATAAGAATGAGCTGACAAAATGATCAGTTTACTTTCAAGAGCATTATAACAGTAAATTTAAGTGCTAACTAAAAAAAAAAAAAATTATTAAGCATAGCATATATTTAAAATTAGGGCTAAAGTGTTCTGTAAGTACAGCAGATGTTTAAGTCGATGTTGTTGCTTATTTGCCCTCATGTTTTGCAATTTTCATCTTTTTTGCCTAAAATTATAACCATGCAAAAGGAAAAAAAAAAAAAAATTACACATTACTGTTTTTAGAAATACATCACATGGACAAAAGTATTGGGAAATCCATATACCTCCTCTCTAGCCTACGCCCTTGCCTTCTTTCTAGCATCCCTATTTCCAATATAGGACATTCTTATTATGGCCTTTCTGATGTTGTCCCTGTCTAACATAAGCCATGCCTCTGATCTGCTTGTTCCTAATCCTGTCCAACCATGTCACTCATAGAGAATCTCAATTTCTTCAGCTCTGCCACCTCCAAATCTACTTCCTGTCTCTAAACCAGGGGTGGGCTATCTTGGTCCTGGAGGGCCTGCAGAGATTAGCCAACTAATCAAGATGTTGCCAGGTATACTTGAAATTAGAGGTAAGTATGTTAAGGCAAGTTGGAGCTAAACTCTGCAAGATACCGCCCCTCTAGGACCAAGATTGCCCACCCCTGCTCTAAACTATACATATAGCTGCTTTTACCACTGTCTTCTACACCTTTCCCTTGATTGTTTGCTGATATTCTTCTGTCGTACATCACTCCTGACCTGCTGCTTTAAAATAAGACTGGATCAGGTGCGTACATTATAGTTTGAGCTAATTGATACCACAAGAAAATGAGTTTGGCACTACTGATGTATACAGGTATACAAAAATTGTCTCAATCCTGCTACGATGTTGGTTTGACTCCACGACGTTTGACGTACACATATGATTGGTTTCCTGTGTTTGACAGGTCTGGCTAGGGGCAAAATTAAAGTGTAATTTTGGCTTCTAAAACAGGTAAACAAAAATGCTCCTCCAATCGTGATCCCGTACGTTGTTTCAGGCTGACTCCACGACGTCACGTAGGCGCTAAATTCAGGGAGCGGAGATGCGGCTCCTGGCTGCAGGTGGCGATGGCGTACAGAACTCCGATCCACACACGCCTTTCCGGCTGTAGAAAGAGAAAATGTGCTTTCGCACGTAGATGAGTAAAGGGAACCCCCTGAAGCTAGTAACTAACTAGCAAGGAGTGGGAATATGGAAGATGACGAGATCGCTGAAAGCTGGGAAGACGCTGCTGATAGTGGGGTAAATATGAGAATAATATTATAAAGCGGAAGTGTTTAACTGAAAGCGGTTAGTTTGCAGCGGATCTGTAAGGGCGGGATGTCGGAAAGGGAAAGAAAAGTTAGCCCTCTAGGCCGCGGGGAGATGTCTCTGTATTAGGTGATACTGTTTAGGCTTTTAAACATGCGCTTAAGGGAAACATTGTATTTTATCCCATCATGGTAGTTTACTTGTTAATGATATTAATAACTCAAAAATGACGCGTGTGATTAGATGAATAGTTTTGTCTGCGTGTTCTAGATTTAACGTTAGCAGGTTAGCTCGTTCCTGTGTGTTTCTTTTCTGCTATAAGAATTACTCGACCTTTGCATTGGCACGGATGGAATAAATCGCTGTATTGTAAGTTGTTAGATTTGGGGAATCGATTTATTTTAATTAATCGAATACATTTCTTTATCTGAACTACCGGAGCTCAGTTAGGTGGCTGCCAAAAATACCGATTGGCACCTCAGCGCCCCCTACCGGGAATAAGTTTACCTTGCAGCTTTCAAAATACCCACCGGAATTGTAATATCGTTTATCTATCTATCTATGGTTCGGTTCCAATCTATCTATATCTATCACTGCGCTATTCCCCTATCTATCGATGGATCTATCTAAGTTTATTGATTTAAATACACCGGAATATGTTGTTTATATCGTGTATCTATCTAATCTATTTACCTCTATCTATCTATCTATCTATCTATCTATCTATCTATCTATCTATCTATCTATCTATCTATCTATTTACCTCTCCCTCTCTAATCTATCTATCTATCTATCCTAGTATCTATAATCTATCTATCCTCATCTCTAATCTATCTACTACCCTCTAATCTAATCCTCTCTATCATCTAGCATCTCCCTCTAATTATCTATCTATCTATCTATCTATTCTAATCTCATCTATCAATGTCTATCTACTATCCTATACCTCTCTAATCTATTTACCTCTGTAATACTAATCTATCTAGGCTACCCATCTAGTCTATCCAATCTACCCTTGTCTATCTGTCTAGAATATAACTGTCTAGGTCCCCCTCTATAATCATCTATCGCTAATGTCTGCCTGTCTTGTTATTTTGCTATCTATCTGGTTTTAGTTAAAGTCATTCTGTTGTCTGTTTTTAAGCAAAACTTGGTGGCTAATCAGAATACTCATTTAAAACTATCTTATCATAAACTTATGTGGTGCAACTTACATTTGTCATCACAGCAAACATGAACATTGTGTACATTAATAGATTGCGCCCTTATCCAGAGCAATTTACATTTAATTGGGGGTTAAGTGGCCCTTGCTCAGGGGCCCAGCATGGCAACCCTGGTGGTGCTGGAAATCAGTGTTTACTATCTTATTTAAATGCCCCCCCTCAATTATGGTCTTGTTTTTTTTCCTTATAAACCTTCCTCCCTTTACATCATTCCTGCTTCAAGTCATTTTTAGCCCTGATTATCTATCAGTATCTGGATCTGTCTGTCTGGGTCTGTCGTCTGTTAGGCAGAATTTATCAGGCACATTTATTTTGTTATGTTGGTTTTATTTAAGCAGTTACATTGGTTTGTGTTAAAAAGGTAATGAATATCAGCAAAACTTAATCTTATCGATATTTTAAAAAAGTGGTGCAATTTAATTTGTCAATCGCAAACATGAACATTGTGTACATTAATAGATTACGCCCTTATCCAGAGCAATTTACATTTAATTGCGGGCTAAGGGCCCTTGCTCAGGGGCCCAGCAGTGGCAACCTGGTGGTGCTGGAAATCAGTGTTTATATTTAAGCCTGTATGGGTTTTTTATTATAAACAAGTCATTCATGCTTTCAAGTCATTTTTAGAAGATTGTAGGATTTTAAAAGATATTTATAAATCAGTTGCTGTAGTTGTTTAACATTTATTTAAGTCTCGTTGATTTTGGTATGTGGGTTTGTTCTGCGAAATAATAGCTTTAACTAAAGGAAGAAAAAAAACGACTTCTTATTGACTTATTTTTTTATTTTTTATTTGCAACTCTTTTTTTTAATTATTATTTTTAATGTATTTATTTGTTTGCTTGCAAGCCTTGGCTGTTTTTCCGAGACTCAGAGTCCCATCACATGCTGGTGCAGAGCTAGTCTTACGGTAGTACAGTATTATATTAGTGTGAATAGGTGAGAGAATCAGAAACATTAAAATCACTGACGAAAACCCATCAGTGTCACAATAACACTTCTGCTAAATATCTACATGAAATGTTCTGATCAGAGTAAAAAAGCCATAGGATGGATGGATGGATGGATGGAGAGCTTTAATTGGCTTGATGTAACTTGTAATATCAACATACATTAGGATAAGCTACCATTTTATTGTGTTTTTTTTTTATAGGTTGATAAATTTGCAGGTGAAAAAGTGATTTGTGAAAGAACTAAGTTTCATCCTAATAATATAAGTATTCGCTAAGTGTATGTTAGATGGCCTTGCTTGGCAAGCAGCGAAATCTCCAAACTGAAATTCATCCCTGCTGTTAATTTAGCTGCTGTACCAAGCGTGTAAAAATAACCCGGTGAAACTGCGATACTCTGACACTGTGGCACAGAGGCTTCTTGTGCAAGCAATACTAACCCAAATGTTTTGGAAGTCTGCTCTCCTTCTTGGATTTAGAGAAAACATTCATGATTTTTTTCCAAAATTTCAGGAAATGGAGAGACGGTTAGAAGAGAAATTACGCATCAGTCAAAAAGAGAGGTAAGTCTTGTCTTGCTCGTACTTAAGTTTCGCTCCTCCCCAAGTGTAACCGCACGTTCACTGTAGACTCTCGAGTGGAAGTGGGCGCTCTCCAATAAAGACCATCATGATCCAGGACGACACTCTTCCAGCTGCACCACCTCCACAGATCCGCATTTTAAAACGACCCACCAGCAACGGATCCCTGGGGCCGTCTATGTCACAGAGCCGACCCTCACCAAAAGTGAAGTCTTTGGCTCAGAGGGAGGCGGAATATGCCGAAGCCAGGAAACGGATCCTAGGCAGTGCTGATGACACACCTCAGGAAAGACCCACGTCAGAAAGGTCATTTTAATGTTTTTAATTTATCTTATAAACAAATGTTTTATTTTTATTTCCAACTGTTTTATATGCCATGGGCTGTGTTAATGTGGATAAATAAAGAGGGCGAAAAGAAAAAAAAAAAAAAAAAAAGAAAAAAAAAAATATATATAATATACACGTACACACAATTGACTAATTGTTTAATTTAAGCTTTTTATTTTGTAAACATGTTGGGTTTGGGCTGCGACACAGAAAAATCAAAAGTCTAACCGAGCGTTCGTCTCAGCTTCGCCTAAACACTTGAATTTAATAAAATTAAAAATAAAAGCAGTCCAAAATGTACTGAACTGGTTTATAAGATACAGACACGTATTCTAAACTTTTTATTCTGTTTTACACCCCGGTGCGCATGCACTCTTACCAAACTACGGCAAGCCCTGAGGGAGAAAAAATGCATTTACTCACACACAGAATGAGCGCTCGCCCAAAATTACCACGTCTGTTACATAAGTACTGACTGACGCACGTAGGTATGCTGGCGAATTTGCTTAATTTGAACAAAAAATGGACATCAAATGAACATTGGCGCAGTGGTGGCTCAAATGGTTAAGGTGCTGAGTTGTTAATCTGAAGACCAGAAACACCTGGGTTCAAGCCCCACCTCCAGCAAGTCAACCACTGTTGAGCAAGACCCTTAACCCCTCCTGCTCCAGGGGCGCTGTATCATAGCTGACCCTGCGCTCTGACCCCAACTTACTAAGATGGGATATGCGAAAAATGCATTTCATTGGCTCTGTACATGTACCTTGCACAATGACAATGAAGTTGAATAATATTATTATTATTATTATTATTATTATAAAATTTAAAAACGACTGTGTGGCAACACTTTGCAATGTTTCCACCGAATTATTCGATCGGTGGTGGGTTTTGTTGCCAAGGATTTGTGATGGTTCTTGGCAGTTAATAACACAGGATTTGGTACACTTCCTTTAAGCCGAGGTACAGTTTGCCCTTACGGTGTGGTGTTCTTAATTGTTATAATAAGCTGATGTTTCATACAGACCTTCATCCTGAACATAACTTTGTTAATAAAAAAAAAATTTGACCCCAAATCATCTTTTTTTAAGATGGGTGATATTGTCATACACAAATTCCAACTATAAACCATAGAGCATAGAAACTCCAATTCTGGTTAAAATGTAAAAAATGTGAACATGTATTTACACAGCAGAAGATTTTGATAAAAAGTGTTGATTAAGAATCAATTTTGGAATCGCATCATGACTCCCAGAATCGGATCGGATCCTAAAATACCTAAAGATTCCCACCCCTAGTCTAAAACTTGTCTAGCTTTGTATGATTTGTCTGTCGAAGAGCTAGTTTGCTTTTTGATACCTGCTGCATTTACACTGCAGATCCTGGTGCCTAATTCAGATTCTTATAACGACCTGCTCAAATATTCTTTTTAAACTGACACACATTAAATTTTTGCATTTACACTGCACAATAACCCAAGGTAGACAAACTGACCGGAAAAGGAAGTAAAAACAGCACGATAATCTATGGACACAATGGACAAAGACAAAATATTTACTCAGTATTTTGCTTCCGAACGATTCAAAGGTCGGAAAAACACAGCTCTCCTTTTATATCCTTGTTGCTGACATGGGAAATGTAGCATTGATCGCTGTATATGTTAACAGACGCTAATGCAAATATTCATACTTGATTTTTAGATATTACGAGTTACAAGATTTGAACGTATGCAATATTTGTTGTGTTTTAGCTCATTCACTTTACCAGATTTTGTATTAAATTGCTTCCACTCATCTCTCATGTTTAGGTCACCACGTACAGGAAGCCATACACCTTCTGAGGACACAAGATCAAACAACCATGTCGTTCGGCAGCCAGCAGGTCCAGACGGTACACAAGGATTTCGTCAGCGCAGATAGGAATAATTAAGGCCCAGGAGAAAAGGAGAGCTCTTGGTCCATCTCCTAACAAACAGTTTCAATTCAGATCCTTTTTAAAGAATATTTAGGCTGTGGGATGTTTATGAAATGAGAAGAAACCCTCATCCTCACCCATCAGGTCTCCTGAGCCAGTGTGGAATGTAAAAGGAGAGGAAATTTAACATGGAAGAGCAAATTTACACTGTGACGAGGACTTCTTCCGGACACTGTTCACTGTGATCCTCTCCTGTCCCAAAAATGAAACTTAGTCACTGTCCCTCTACACCATAACCTACTGTGACTGGTGACTCGGACACCAGACAGCTTTTAATCTTGCAGTGGTTTAGAATGCAATCATGAACTCTTTGAGGAAGACATTCGGAGCGGAGTGTGATGCCACATTATGATGCAACTTTGCTGGATGTTCTGTTAAAGATGTTGCACAGGTCACCAGCTCTCAGCAATAATAATAAGAATATATATATTTTTTCTTTTTCTTTGGTTTCGTATAGTTTTACTTCTTTTTCAGACTGTCCTTCCCAAGCTTTTGTATTAGGTTTTTTGTTGTTGTTGTTTTAAAATAGTCTGCTAATTGCCATACATTTTTAATGGGAAAGGGAAATGGTGAGGGTTCTGTGAAATAAAGTTTCCTAAGTTTTGTTTACAATTATTATTATTTTAATCATGAGTCTTCCTGCGACTGGTGTGGTTTCTACATAAAGGAAGAATAAAAAAAAGTAGAAGAGAGGAAAAAATAACTTTCTGCCTTTTATAAGCTTTTGGAAGGGAGGAATATGAATCTTAAATGCAAGTTGAAAGAAATGTATTGCAGGTGGTGCTGTTATCGAATCACATGGAAATGTGTAAAATGGAAGGAACTATTGATTTGATTTATTTTTTTGTATCTGCTGTTAGTTTATTTGCTTAAGTAGGAACTCAGGACACTGAATAAATCAAATATCTATTAATTAGTTTTTAATTCAGCAGAGGTGCGTGTGGATCATCTGCCACAAGGTCACCTCAACCTGAAGTACTGAATATAAGAAATTATTTAACTTTTTTTTAAACTAAGAACATTAGACCATTCATCAACGGTTAGTAAGCATCGTACTACCACACCACGTCTCTGTCTCTTTTTGCTTTCTACTATTAGATGCCTCTCTACTGTGTTGTTCTTTCAATCTATGTGAAAATTAAACATTGTATAAGATTATGCCCTTTAATTATTGCAAATGTCACTCTTATACTGTATCAGAACGATTTATCACAAGCTATGTGTGAACATGGACACTGACTTGTAAATACTTTACAAAATGCCCATTTAATAAAGACTTTTTAAAGAAAAACTTTCAATTTGTTTGAAACTTCTGACGTTGCTTTAATTCCAGAAAAATGTGAGACATGAAAATACATATTAAATTATTTTATTGCGATGCCGGTGCCATATTTAGGGCAAGATCACACTTTTGTCACAGTTTTCCATCCAGGTACTTGTATTGCATATGTTCAGTGTGAACACAATTTGTACTACAAAATGGCATAGAATGGTGCGAATGTATATGATTTAAGACACGCCTTAAGTTTTAGGCAGTTACCTGTTCTAAAAACTTAACACTGCCTGATTGCCATCATATACTGTTTGGCTAAATGTCAGGGACCCTGGTAACATTTTCTTTCCCAGCCTTCCTTCCCTGAGCAGATGGTCCACTGACGGCTGCCCAAAACTTGAAGAGGATTTCATCAACTATTAGATTACCAATAAATTATAAAAATAACAAATAATTATATTATTAGAAGGCATGTGCTAGCTAACTCCGATGACAGAACACTGTGATGGGTAAAGCATCTGATCCAGCGGTGGCCATGACAGAGTTTCTGCAAGTTGGGCATCCAAACGCTTGTACTGTTTTTTCGAATCCCGCTTTCCACGAAGGCTACGGAGGCAGTTTGGAACACATGTATCAATAAGAACCTAAGAAGGAAAAAAAAACATCATCGTGACTTTTGATCCATTATCAAGTCTGCCAGCAAAACCAGTATGGTGTTGAGCAGCTTTTCATCCTATTATATATTTTACCTCAAGAAAGAAGCATATGAAGAAGTTGAGAGCGGCGAGTGCCACCAGCAACAGGTTGTATTTCATATCATTGATGCTATAAAGCTTCAGTATTTTTTGAAAAACGGTATTTGGGACCAAAATCAGCACAAGCATTACTGCAAACAGCACCAGCAGCACAAATAGAAAAACAACTGCAAAAAAAAAAAAAAAGTTAAAACATTAGCTCATGCAATATACAGAATATGCAGTTATATAAAGTATATATACAGGTTATATACAAGAATTCAAGTTAAGGCCAGCACCGTGGTGTAATAGGTTACGGTGGCGGTACCCACATGCGCAAGTTGTTGCGCTCCAGCGACCCACGTTAGATTACGAACCCCCTCTAACTCCCCCATTTCATCCCCTCTGTTCTATCAAGTTATAATCCTGTTATTAAACTGTATGGAAGGGTCCCAGTAAAATTGGGGCTAAAGTCTATAACGTACTAAGAAAATGTGTTCTTGATGTCAGATTAAACACCAGAGATCCTCTTAACCAATAGAGAAAATTGCTGTCATGAATCCGTGGGATCTTGGCTTGAGGATAAATCAGCTTGCATAAACAGAACCATTTTCAGAGCTTGGCCTGAGATAATAAAGTTTGCATTGTCCACTGAGAATAAGGAGTTATTTAAGGCTGCTTATTTTCATTCCAGTAGTATTTGTAGCAGTCCCGTGAGCTTAATGTGTAATTCTATGCCTTCCTGCTGTTGGTGGCGTTTAAATAGGCAATATAACAATATTCACATACTGACAATATTCCAATCAAACAATTTGGACCTAACTGTTATTCCATCCATAAATCCATAGATAAAATCATCTATGCCCGCTTATTCCTAATCAGGATCTGCTGGATCTGCAGGGCTACAACCTGGACAGGTGGCCTGTCCATCGCAGGGAGACATAGAGACAAACAACTACACGCACTTTCACAGTCACTCATTTCTTTGGGCAATAATCACTAATTAACCTAACATACTGTGGGAGAAAACTGAAGTACCTGGAGAAAAACCCACAAAAGCACAGGGAGAAACTTCACACAGAAAGACCCCTTCAAGGGATACGAACCTAGGACCTTCTTGCTGTGAGGCAACAGTGCTAACCACTAAGCCACCGTGCTGCCCAATAACTGTTATTGGCTATCTAAATTTACAATGGCAATAAATGAGCCTTTCTTTAAAAGTAGAATAAGACTAAAAATCACAAAATGTACTGGAGGCTTTAGCCGCTACATGCTAAACAGGCTAAGATGCAGAAATCTTTCTTGTTAATATATATTACCATTTTTGTAAAGTGGTTTCTTGTAAGGGTACCCTTTTGTCACAACTATACACATGATGATGTACTGGAACCCTGAGAGAGCAAACACACTTGCATTCTCCATGTTTGGCAAATTTTCTGCACCAGACAAAGTAGAATTAAGTGGAATGTACCTACAGAGGGGCATAAAAAGAGTGCAATAAATATATGAATAAAAAATTATAAATAATTATTTTACACCGTTTTTCAGACTCACCATTCCTGTGATTTAGTAATGAGCAGGGCAGCCACCTGTCCCAGGATGAGCAGTATCGTGTGAAGGAGTAAAGCAGAGAGAACAGGCAGAGATAGAAGGTTGGCAGGGGGGCGCTGAGGGTGAAGTTTATCGCTGGGGCCACCTCGACCCATCACTATTGCGAGCACAGTCACCAAAGCCAAGTCAAAGAACAAGAACTGCAGATCGCCCAAGTTTGTTTTCACCTGAGAGAGAAAAGTAAATAAATAAATAAAAAATTCATAAAACGGAAAATGTAAATTGTCCCAAAATATACAATTTTTATTGGCCAACAGTTTGTGCATACCTAACCATCCCACTTAAATATGCTTTTTAAACATCTCATTCATGACTTTTGAAAAGTATTCTGTGACAAACCAGCTCTGTATGGACCTCCCTTTGTGTACTGGAGTAATACAAAGACTAAGGGCTGTGTAAACATATCAATTCCGCTAACTATCACAATATTTTTTCTACAATACTGTAACTTCTAGTATCGATACAAAGTTGTGTTTAAAACTGATTTATGTATAAATTAATATTTAATTAAACCCTTTCAGTGCGTGTCAAATTATTTCCTCTTCCGCTCCTCCAGTTGTCCGTGACACATACGGTCAATGTCTCAGAAGCAAGCATGGCGAAAAAAATAAGCATTTGTTGTATTTTTAGCTATTTGTTTCACTTTTTTTATGTAAAAAACATATTGCGATATGTATTGTATTGCAATATATCGTGATATATTGTATCATGACTATAAATCATGATATGTATCGTATTGTGAGACATCTATACAATCCAAATTTTATGCCGGGGTTAAGATAGGCCCACATATGTGTATGTAAAACAATCCTTTCGTCATGTAGTATGTGTTTACATGGTTGGTTTAACAATGTGCTGTTTAGACAAAATAAACTAGAATATAATCTAAACATGACAGCACTCACAGTGTAGAGGATGAGTACGGAGGAAAACTGGATCAAACTGTACAATGCCATATATTTAAAAAGACTGAACGACGTCACCAGTGAGCATCTCCCCTCTCTGTTGAAAAAAAACAGTACAAAGCCTATTAATAAAACACATGATTGCTGTATTAAGCGGTTCACTATAAAAAGAGGATTCAATATGATTCAGTGAGAGAAAAAAAAACCATTGTATATTAACCTGATTAGCAAAGGCACACAGCTGATATTGTTAGATTTGGAGGTGAAAGGAGAGGCAACAGAAGCCTCAGCCTCAGACAGGGAGACTCCAACATCAGCAACCCTTAACGCTCCGCAGTCATTAGCTCCATCCCCACACATGCCCACTCTGTAACTGGAAAAACGAGAGAGCTTAGAGACTGTGATAATCCACACTGTGGTTGCTTTACAGACCTCAACTGTTTTTTTTTTTAAACAGTTTTCAGCTGCTTCCCCTGATACTCTTTATTAACCTTCCTCTTGTTCCTTGCTCACACACACTCAGTCGCTCACACACACCCTCAGTCGCTCACACACACCCTCAGTCGCTCACACACACCCTCAGTCGCTCACACACACACTCAGTCGCTCACACACACACTCAGTCGCTCACACACACACCCTCAGTCGCTCACACACACACTCAGTCGCTCACACACACACATCTCAGTCACACACACACTCAGTCGCTCACACACACACCCTCAGTCGCTCACACACACACTCAGTCGCTCACACACTCAGTCGCTCGCTCACACACACGTTACTTCTTACAAATAGTAACTGAGTTACATCATTATAAAAATGACGTGGAGAGACTCTTATTTCCTGATCATAAGTTGCACGTTACATAAACAGTTTTGCCTAAACAGTAGTGTTTCCAGTGTACTTCCAGTTTAGGAAAGCACACCTTAAACTTAGTGGACTTGCAATTACTCTGACTGCTGTAGTGGGTCGAATTTCATTCATACTACCCGTAACGATACTGTAAAGAACATAAATGTAGTACATACTTAAGTAGTGATTTCAGATGGGTGTAAACACCAGCACTACACTCTGCCTCTGATTGGCAAACAATAGAAAGTTACTCTACCTTAGCCCATCATCAACAGTTATGTGTTTATCTTCCAACCCCAACACACACACACCAGTCAACATTAGTTATGTGTCCCAACCCACCAAACTTGCCGGTCCGATTACTAAGAGAGCGCATACTCAAATTAAAACCGCTTGTTTTAGTTGGCCTGGAAGTTCGATTATAGTAACGCAGCAATTTATTGTCCATAACGGTAACAGCGGAAGACAATAGTACATTTGATTAATGAGAAAAGTACAAAAATTAACACCGGTTATTTTTAATGCAGTTATTCCTACTACTGGGAATTAACATGCTGTAACCCAGAATCAAGACAATTATCTATTACATAAATTTTTATTAAATCAGCAGGACAAACAGTTAAACTAGGAGGACAAAAGCTGCAAGATTGAAAGGAAGACAATACAAAGGTTAATGTATCATGCAGCCTAATGTGAAGTGAAATGTCTATAAAAGGACATAAGTTCCTGTTTTCACTTTCAGTATAACAGACATGTACGAAGACACCTAAACTGCTTCTGTCTTTGTCAAGTAAAAATTAATAACCAGAAGGAAACCCACAGTTTCTGATGTTACCAGGAAAACCACAAGTGCTAAAAGATGCTCCTACTGCAGACACTCTAAAAATTAAATAGTTTCAACAACATCTGATCAACCAGACAATATTAAATAAATACATTTTTAACATATTTTGCTTCTCACACTTTGTTTCTATTTTGCTGCACCTAAATATATAAAATATCCAAAAAAAAAAGAATTGTGATTATTGCATTATTTTTTCCAGATCTGTTTTTCCAATTAGAATTAAACTCCAAAATATTAAAGAGCCCTGTTTTTACTTTACAGATCCCACTTTGAGAAACAAAAAGAAGAAATATAACTAAACACTTAAAGGCTTTAGAGTAAAACAGAAAGAAGTGTTTATATGGTTTCACACAATGACTTCATCAAACTTCTCTACCCTCTTACTTCAGTTTCTGTAGAGAATTAACCAACTGAGTCTTCTGATCCGGAGACATCCGTGCATACACCGTGGCTTTCATCAGAACCTGCAGAAAGCACACAGCAGAGTCTGTTCACATCCAATTTGGAATACGATCAGTGTATGATAAAAGCGCTTGCAGTTTATTAAACGTACCTTAGGTAGTTGCTCTGGAAAATAATCACACAGAGCTGCAAAAGACTTTCCATTTATAGCCAGATGATACTTAATACGGTTCTGGTACAGGCCCTATGGAATAGCGAGAAAGCCTTTAGGAATAAACAATCCCTTTTTCTAAAAAGTATGCAAAGAACAGGGCACAATCTAAATAGAAAGTAATACATGCTATTGGTTTTTACTTTAAAGCAATGAAGATAATAAAGTCGTGAAAAAAAAGAAAACCTGTTCCAGATTATCCATGGTCTCCTGAGTGCTGAGCGCAGCATGTGCACCTTCGCCTTGATGAAATCTTAACATTGCCATTGAGTTGGCAGTAGGGGGCGATGCATGAACGTAAATAATCTGCTCATGGGAAGACATCATTTCACATGCTCGCGCTACATTCAGGGCTGTAAGAATGTTATCTCCTGTGGAAAGAGGAAGTGAAAAAGGTGAAAAAAATTCCAAGCATATAATCACTGAGCACAATGGTTTTGTGTGCAAAAATTGTGTGTGTGTGTGTGTGTGTGAGTCTGGCACTGTACAAAAAAAATTAAATAAAAGTAAATATAAAGAATAATTACATGTTTGGTATACAGGAATTTGTATACAACGAAGAGCTGGTACTTAAGACTATACACAATGCAGCAAAGGTTTGCTCTGATCATGTTTTTTGAGTGAAAGGTCTGGTACAAACAAGATTAGGAGGAAGAGAAAAAAGAAAAAGAAAAAAAAAAGGAAGAAAACCTTTATCTGTCACATACACCTTACAATACAGTATTTTTTTGCATAGCACAACCCTGACCTGAATTGTAAGCGACTGAAACAGACTATAAGGTACAGGAAGTAAAACTGTACATTTATTCAGTAGAAACAATGTAAAAAAAAAATGGAGGCAGATATTAAGTTTAGTCTTTACAAATTAGAATATATATTAGGCAATGTCTTGCCACTAAACATTTTATTTAAAATATAAATTTCAAAACTTTGCACAAAGAAATAAGTAGTTGTGATTAAACTGTTTATATACCAGTGACCATGACAGGACGGATTAAAGCTTGTCTCAAAATCTTGATGACTCCCGGACTTTCGGGCTTCACTTGGTTCTTCATCACTAACAGCCCCAGGAACTGCAAATCTGCCTCCACATTTACCCTTGCAACAAACACATTGAACATTATAGACAGTCCAAGAAATAAAAAAGTTAAATATCCTGACTTCATTAAGCTACTAAACTGCCTCACCTTTCAATACTGCTCAGGTCTGTTTGGCCATCAAGCTCCTTGAAGGCAAGTGCTATGACCCTGAAACCCTCACTCACAAACTCCCGGAGTGTGTTGGTAAACTGAGAAGGTACTGCCAGTACAGAAAAGGGCAAATAGTTCAGATGACCACTCAAAGACAAACAAAGAATTTTTAGAATCACAGTTCCTACCACTTTCTTTTACACAGTGGCTGGCCACCATCTCGGGTGCCCCTTTGAGGAAGCAATAAGCGGAAGCCCCCCCTGAGCCCACTGTTACCACACTCATCCTCTGTAGAGAGGAGGAAAAGGGGAACCGGCGCACAATTGCCACCGGCTGACTGGTAGACTGGAAAATAAAACAGAACAAGGAACAATAATTCCTGGAAATGCTACAATTACAGCATGAGGTATGTGAAACCTTTAAGTTACTTATTTTCTGTTTAGTTTTATTTCCTCTGTGTATACTTACAATGCCCTCTGGCAGGAGCTCTGAAGCAGGTGGCTTCATTACTGCCAGAACCCGATGCCTTCCAAAATTAACACTTGTACCCGGGTCATTAGTTGGTTCCTCCAGTTTCTATGAATTTTACAAAAACATGTTAAAAGGTGTTTTTTTCTACAAATCTACATTAGGCATATTTTTTATAATTAGTAACATATTATTTAGCTCTACAGTAGCACAAAAAACACTTGTTTCAGGAGTCAAAAAACACATCTGGCTTTAACTTTTTGAGCAAGCACATGATGCTGGATAGGCTTCACCCTGCCAGACAGGTAGCTGTTCTATTATAACAGAGACTTAAATGATGGGTGGTAACTAAATAAGACCAAATTAAAGAAGAAAACAAGAAATTAAAAAAAATATATATATATCCTTTATGTTACTTTAAACAGATCTCTGCATTTTACACTCCCAAGAGAGGAAATAATGCTGAAACAGTAGTTTCTCTTCCATTTTGCTTTAACTTAAGCAAAACATTAAAAAGTAGGTGCAAATAAACCAACTGGAGGTAAAATGTCTGTACGTCTGGTCTAAGATTTTTTTTTTTTTTTTTGCAAAAACCAAATTACATTAAAATAAGGAGTTCTGATTTACTTGTCTGTTCTTTCTGGTAACAGAATGATCACTTTGGGCCTTTGACTGGTCCACCAAAAAAGCCTACAACCTGTCATGAATCCCAACAATACCACAGTCATTTATGCCTAGGAGCCTAATATAGTATGAATAAAAAGTGTCTTCACCCATCCTGTAGACTCAATCATTTTAAGTTCCAATGGGTCTCCAATAAGTTGATCTCCAAGTAAGGCTACTGAGTGGCAGGAGGCCAAGGCCCAAAGCATGGGTCCCGGTGAAAGAAGACAAGGGTCAGGTACCAGCTCATGAAATCCTGCACTATTTCTGCTTGCCTCCTTTACCCCCCACACATCCAGACCCTCCTCAGTCAGAGTCCCTGTCTGAAAGGAAAAAGGAAACAGAAAACTGACTGCATGAACATTACGTTACTCAATGGCAACCTAACATTTTCTATTAATTATAATTTTTTATACTCAATTCTGTGAACAGCAAAAACAGGGTTATCATGAAAGAGACGGCTCTTATGATGTTACAAATGTGTCACTATATAAGTTTTTTAATCTACTTTTAACTTTTTTAATTAAATCAATAAAATAAAAAGACACCAAATCTTTTGGAAAGCCAGCAGGAGATTATAATGTAATCCATTAAACACACATTAAAGAAGACAAACAAAGAACATAACATACTGTTGCTTTACTTGTTTTGTATGTGAGAAACATGAATGCACAAAGTGACCTACGCAGTAAACATGTGTATTTCTATACATATTTAACCTACACATGTTTAGCTGTATGTAACTAGCTAAGAGATTTTAATCTGACATAAACAGTTTAAAGATTTTTTTCCTCTAGTCACTAGGCTGCAAACCAGAATAGCCAAAAGCATTAAAAAAAATTACATTTACGTTAGTTTTAATCCAATGGGGAAGGGGGAATATTTTTTTAATAAATAGTTCAATTCCAAGCTGGTAATGACTAATTTATCATGCATCCATCAGAAACTGTTCTTGGTCTCCCCCTGACTCCAATCTATTTCTTACCTTGTCAAAGCAGAGGATCGAAATCTTTCCACAGACATTAATTCGAGGTGGACTTATGCAGAACACACCATTTTTCTTGAGGCGCCGCTGGGCGTAGATCGTGCCTGTTGTCAGAGCAGCAGGTAACGCCGGAGGCACCACAATGGTTATAATGTCCAGAGAACGGAATACAAGTTGTACCCATGTCGTCTAAAAACATCATTTAAATTTTTTTTCAGTGATCTAATGTAGTATTATAAATAAACCATAGCAAAAAAATGTTTTTTAAACATGGATTATTAATAATTACTTACATTGCTCCTCAAAAGTATCACTATACTGTATACTGTGCCAATTAATGCTGCAATAAAAGGATATTTATCATCTGATTGTCCTTTAACTAAAGTGCGGTGACAATAGGTGACAATTTATAAAAAAGAAAATTTAATATGATCTTACCCAGGATTCCTAGGAAAAGTAGAAACTTCATGGAATCTGCATAAAAACTGAAGTTAACAGGTTGTGGGTAGAGAATAGAGCTGATGAGATCACCTTTAGCAGTGAAAAAACCTAAGGAGATAAAACAGGACTGAATTTTTTAAGATGAAAAAAAAAACCCTCCATCCATACTGTAACTCAATGTGGTATTTCCTTGTGTTTATAATTACCTGTGTTTGTAACTACAGCTATTGCCCCCTTCCCACTTGGAGAGCCTCCTTTTGCTTGAATAATCTGTGTACCACAGAACAGTGTGTGCCTGCGTTGAGCCTCAGGGCTGTATTTAATTTCGGAGACTGGCAATGCGGTCTTCATAATAGGTATAGTTTCACCTGGCGACGAAGGACAAAACAGAAAGAGGGGTATTAAGAAAGGAAAGATAAAAAGCAACACAACGCTTTATCAATGGTGTAGAATTATTTATGTGCTCCAGGGATGTGACCTTCAATAAATTTTACCACCAGTTATTAGCACCATCACCGTAGAGGTGGAGGTTAAATCTAATAGTGTTTATGACCTGCAAGTTTTGATGTTCCCAACAGTGTTGGTAACACAGTGTGCAGTGTTGGTAACGGCGCCCCCCAAGGATTCAAGAATTTATTCTCCACAAAGACAGTCTAATGTTTTTTGTCCATTGTAAAGAAATGTTTTTGACGTTAATTTATTTATTGAGCTGTACAGCAGTGTAAACTATTATTATTATTATCTATATCTTATGCAAGCTACCTATTAATAACTCTAAACCAGGACATAGTGAATATTTTTTGGATTGCTTTGTTTTTGCTTTTAAGGAATTTAAAGTTAGGTTGCCTCTCTGATGTCTTTATACTGCACTGAAGCATAGGATGTGTCTGTGAACCACAAACGTCAGGACGGTCGATATTTTATTTAATAAATTCGCCTAGTCAGCAAAAATGGCATGTTTCTGCATGCTGCCCTTATCTGTGTTTAGGAATGTAAACTTTGCACTGCTGAACTGTTAGACATACAAAAAGAGCAAATATATATGTATCTATTATCTCAGGTTCAAAAAATAAAATAAGATGTTTTAGTGTTTAATTTAATTATTGAAGCCTTTGGTGGTTAGCAAATACACTATAAACTTTGTCATGCACCTTCTGTAACAAAATATTTGAAAATATGAAGAGACACCTGCACATATATAGAGACATCTATATATGAAGCCTTTTTCATATACATCTATCTATCTATCTATCTATCTATCTATCTATCTATCTATCTATCTATCAATGAACAAATAAAAAAACCATGGCGATAATCTGACCTTAATATTCTTATTATGAATGTTTTTTAATGTTTAAAAATTATTTTATTTATTCATTATCTTGCACAAACAGTGTCAAACAACTACACAAAGCCAGGATATAAGCAGTCTGTTTTTTTGTGTAGAAAAATTGTTGACATTAGTGTGTTGGTGAATTATAAAATATATTATTTATTAAGGATTCTTTCACTAATTCTGCACTAATCCCTAATACCCTATTATCAGATTTGATGCAAACTCTTTCTAAGGGTTTATCACATAACAGTACTTAAATGTTTACCAGTCAGCATGCTCTCATTAACCATGCACTCCCCGGCCAGCAGGGCGGCATCGCATGGTAGGTGCAAACCTTCAGCAGGAATCACCACACAGTCTCCTGGCACCAGCTCCTCCGAACTAACACACTCCTCCTCTAAATTTAACAAAAACACACACACACACACACACAAAAGTCACACACTGGCACCTGTGTGTGCCACATTAACTAAAGCCATGTAAAAATATCATTACAGCTAACTATCGTAATATTTTATTTCCACAACAGTGTATCGATATTCTTACCTCTAGTATCGATACTAGTTCACATGAAATTTTAAACTGTTTTTTAATTACGTTAATTAAAACAGTATGTATGGGGGAAGTGGTGGCTTATGGTTAAGGTGTTGGACTGGCAACCCAAAGATTGTGGGTTTGATTCTCAGCTCCACCAAGCCATCACTGCTGGACCCCCTGAGCAAGGCCCTTAACCCCCAATTGCTCAGTTGTATAAATAAAAGAAATATAAGTCGTTCTGGATAAGGGTGTCTGACAAATACTGTAAATGTAAATGTATTGCCATTGTCTTACAACACGGAGGAACAAATAAGGACAGCTCTGGCTTTGTATTTGTCGAATTTTTTGCAAAATGTATTGTATCGCGATATACCATGATCTACTGTATCGTGACCAATGTATCGTGATGCACATCGTATCGTGGGGCCCTTGCCAATACACAGTCATAATATTATCTAAATACATTTGTACAAATGTACTGCCTGTTACAATTATAAAGCATGTATATACTTCAAACTGCCTAATGTAAAGTAAGGTCACCTCCTGTGGCTCTGCGTACAGTGACGTTTACTATGAGCTGGGCCATGCTGCGCAGTGTGTTACTTTGCTGCAGAGACACACAAAAAGGGTGGATAAATTAAATGTCATGAAAAACATAGGAAGAAAGTTGATCTATTTTACGTAATTGTGTGTATGTATAAAAAATGCAAATACGACATCGTGTACTTGCCTTCCGGGTTTCATACAAGGATACGGCGATGGATATAAAAGATATGAAAAAGATGCAAAAAGCATAAAAGTAGTATTTATCCAACATCCACAGGATGATGCTAAAGATTTGAAATATGTAGAAGGGGTTGAGGACCTGCATGAAGATTAAGAGGTAACTGGTTGTAAAAAAAAAACAGATCAGAATCTGGGTAATATACACAAAGGCACAAGCTTATAATGTGTCAGGATTACAGTTACAGCACAGGCCAACAAACAAATCATTGTAAATAGTAGACATTTCAAATATTACAATACAAATTACAATACAAAATTTCACAAAAGATATTGTCAAAACTGAGTTATTTATGATAATTGTTCTCATAATTAATGCTCAGCATCACACGATGTGACCTCATAATATAAATATTAAATGACTAATGATTTATTTTTATATTAAAATCCTGAAAGTACTGCTTACACATACTTAATATATAACTTAGTATATAATATTCTAAGTGAGTTAAAAATTCTATGAAAGGTTGCCGTTTTATTAATCATGAGAATTCTTAACAGAAACATGACATGATAAAGCTATAGTGGGAAGTGGTGGCTTAGTGGTTAAGGTGTTGGACTGATACCAGAACTACCAGAATCTTCAATTCTCAGCTCCACCAAACCAACACTGTGGGCCCCTGAGCAAGGCCCTTAACCCCAGCTAATGCATACTGTCTACCCTGACCTACTTTAATGTCCTACTAGCCCTCCTTTCCTTTAAGAAAGCTTTAGTATACTCAACTGATAAAATAAAAGACTGGATCTGTAACTTTTACATTAAAACAATCAATTGTCTGCACTATTTTTAACTCCAGCCACACTTCTTGGTAGAGCTCAAACAATAATACCCGGATAACAGAATTTTCTTTATAATGATCAACTGGAGATTTGTTATTTTTTGCACAGTGTGAAAGCATTAGTTTTTGATCAATGCCCAGTTAATGTTAGACAGATCCCAGGCTTTCACAAAATAAGCATCTTATAAAAAGCTTCTTTTGCATTAGTATATATAAAGACATGGCAAAACAAAGCGTACCTCTTCAAACAGCAACTGCAAATAAGATTTCACAGGCACAACAATGATATTGTCCCCAAAAATCTGTCTCCTACGGGAGGAAATAAGAATGAGTTAAAATCTAACTATATGTTGCCTATGTAATCTGTATTTTAATAAGCATCATGTTTTATAGATGTTTTATAGATTTCAGACCTTGAAAGTTGGTCCATTTGACTTAGTCCTTGTTTACAATGGTGCAAATCAGCACAAGTCCATCCCTCATTAAGGATACTGCAAAATAAATATCATTTAAATCAATAATCACAACAATTTCATATTACTTTGCAACTATACCAACAAAATATACAGAGCATATAAAAAATTGGCTCTATAACAGTATTTACTATATCGTTTACCTGACTTTGCAGAAAGCCCCTTTTTTGGGAATCCACACATATCGCATGCCTTCAAACACATAGTATCGCAGTAGGATTTTCTAAAAGTAAGTATTGATTATTAATAAGACAGAAAAACATTATTATAAAACAACTGGACCTGTTGATAGTTTGTTAAATTTACCTCATCTTTGTGCAGCTGGATATTGTCTCTGCACTCGGTCTCATCCAGCTCTCCTCCTGTAAAGACTAAACTGCAAGAATTTATTAAAGATTGTGTTCGTTAATATGGAAAATAATCACAATGCTAATACTTAATACAAAACTGCTCCAGAGTCTTAAGTCTCCTTAGAGTCTTAAGCAACAACTTTATATATCAACCACATGACCGAATAATTTCTTTAGTTGTTTGTGACTGTGAAAACTTGTTCAAACTACACAGTATCTCATGCTGAAGACACACACGTTTGCCAGGTCTGCAAAATTTGGCTGTTTTAAATTTCTGGCTTGGAAATGTTTATATAGTTCACAGTTGTGATATGAACTGAAGAATCATAACTTTAATAAATAATTATGTTTATATAGCTCCTTAGCATTTAAAGCAGCACACACACTAAAACGGGTCGCTGTGTTTTTGGCAAGTTAAAATGTGTGGATTTTTTTTTTATACTACAGATAAAAATTTTAACCTAATTTGGGGTACAGGCAGGAGAGGTACACCCTGGACAGGTCGCCAGTCCATCACAGGGCCACACACACTCACTAAAATTTTTAATTATTTTTGAAAATTATTTTTTTTAAAGAATATTATAGATTTTTTTATTAAGACCCTCTTTAAGAATCATATTAACTTGTGAAAAAATTGCAATATAATATATTATATAATATAATATAATATATAATAATAATATAATAACCAAAATAATAAAAGCTATGCCTAAAATTTAAGCAGTATTCCCAAAAATATATTAAACAGTCTCACCTTCCCTCTTCAATTTCCTCTGTTTGTACCTGTATAACAATCTGCTGCCCATGACCATCCTAAATAATAAAAAATATATCAAATTGATATATATTATATACTATAGAATAATTAATGTGATTAATTTAATGTGATGTGATGAAGTGTTTTAACAGTGAAAAACTTTCGATGAATAATCAATCCTACCCTCAGTAGTAATATATCTGCCATTGGAATGGGGCAGGAGGAGCAACGAGCTAAAACACTTAGCCGAGGTCGCCATCTGAACAACAGCAACAGCATACCCAAGGAACATAGTGCTCCAAAATGACAGAGCCACACCTTCCAGCACACTCGTCTATAACCCTGCACATCCTGGCATAGAGTAAACAATGAAAAGTAAAATTATTACACCACATACACTGATAGTGACTTAGCAAAAGACTATATTAACTGTGAGATATACAAAACCTCCCTTAAAAAAAAAAATCAGACAGATAAAGTTTCTTCTAGTATTTTTAAAAACCGTAAAGACACCTAAAAGATTCTGTACCATTCAATCCCTTTACATTACTTCTGTACTTTTGAGAGGAAAGATACAGTATATTTAAATTATTTTGTATTTTCTTACAAGTATAGTTGAGTAATTATGTTTTTCAGTCTGCAGGGAGGCATGCAGGGTGACTTTTTACTTACACTTTCAACAAATCTGTGTATAGGTGGCGGCAGACAGGTTTTACAAGATATTTTGTCAGTGACGCTACGGATCTGTTGCACTTAATTGCCCTAATTATGTAAATATATGAAGAGAATTAGGAAAATTGCTGGCACCTAGAATGTTTAGTTAGAACCAATTATTTGTACTGATGACTGTAATTTGATTATTTTACACAAATTTTATTTTTGTTCGGGCTAACAAAGTCATGTCGGGGTACAAAAAAAACTAAAGCGTAGTCTACTTGCCCAAAGGGTTACCAGGAATTTAAATATTTACGAGCCCGGATACTGAATTTAAAGAGCACAAGCCAAAAAAATAACCAAGCACATGATAGGTATAGCAATCGTATGGGTAACTCAGGGGGATGCAGATTAATACGGTGAAATATTGAGGGAAGTGTCACACCACGTAGTGACGATGACTACAGGGAGAGCGTCACACTTTCCATGGACTTCTTATTAAATACTTGGCAACGCCCAGTTTGGGAACCACAGTTTTACAGGTAATTGGATATAAATTGTTTAAATTATTTCCACAAATATCCAATGTGATTCCCTCACTAAGCTAAAACTGGTTTTCTGGTGCACCTTATTCCCTGTAGTATAATTCACTGCATACTGTGATTGTTAGCCTTACTGTGGCTTTCCTTACCATACTTTACTTTGTTTTGTGCTCAGTTTAGTGGGACAGCTTTATTTAGAAATTGAGACAAAGAATGGGGTGATAATTAAGTAATCTGGCCGCTTATCATTGGTCCACAATTTTAATTTAACATGCCAGGTTTTAAAAGTCCTCTTTATTTTCTGTCCATTCTTTCTTTCTAATGACTGTACAACTTAGGCGTCCAGAAAATTTTTATGTTGTTGAAACCCTCAGTTAAAAGTCAGTTGTGTAAAATTTCATCTTGACGAGTCACTGGATTCAATACATTTCAATTCAATTTGTTAAAAAATGAAGAAAAGAATGTGTGTACTAATCATATTAAATATAGACACACTGAATAAAATCTCAGAGGATTGAACACTTAAATATATTACTGTTAAAAAACACTAAAATTTAACAGTACAATTTTAAAGCCCTAGTTTATTCAGTATTAGTAATTTGCTAGTATAGTATAGGCCCCACCTCTTTACGCTATATTTATTTTTCACATGCCTCGATCAAATCAGGTCTGGAGACTGAATTCTTGCTTTTGACTATGTCTGTTTGTTGATTTTTGACTGGCTTGTTAAAGAATATCTGCACATTATTTTTTTCATGTTCTTATATGTACCACTAATAACAATACTAATAATAATGATGATGTTCAGTGAGAAGTTATTCTTGTGTTCAGTACCATGTGACAAAAAGCAGCTCCAGAATCCAGATATTTGGACGCCGGGACTGTGTGGATGACCCACTTGGCTGAAAAACAGATTTAACACATAAGTCTGGTCCAATACGAGCAATGAAGTAAAGGAAGTAAAATAATGTCAGCACTGAGGAAAAATGTCCCACACGCCCCTTATGTACACAAAAGCTGAGTAAGCATTCATCCCTCACGATTATTTATTATAATAATTTTCAAGACTCTTAAACAGATCTTCTAAAAAAAAAAAGCTCTACTTTTGTACTTCGTAAAGATGCCACCAGTTTTCCACATATTGAGATCATTCTTTATTTTTTAAGTTTTAATGAAAAGTCTAAAAAAAAAAACACAACCGTTTCAGTAATACAATCAGTAAAATGAATTGCTATAATTATGCTTGTATTTAATTTTTGAATAAGAGAGTAATTACAATAGATTTTAAAATAATGCTTTATAGGAAACACCCCAAGCTTTTTTTTATTTATTTCTTATACACAAGGGTTTGCCTTCAAAAACAGTAACAGTAGCGTTGAAAATCTGCACCTGGCTGTAAACTTTTTTCACTGTATTTTTATGTCAAACAAGTAGAAAACATCCTGCATTTCAATAATACTTTATATGGTGGACGGCCGGCACCGTGGTGTAGTGGGTTAAGGCGTCGGCACCCACATGCGTAATTGAGCTAAGGCACCCCAGGTCATTCCCGGTCCCTCCCCCTCTCTATCCCCCATTTTATCTCTCGGTGTGTCCTATAAATAAAGGCAAAAATGCCCCCAAGAATAAATAAAATGGTGGTTCAGGAGACCCTTCTGAAAACACAAAGGATGATGTAAAAACACACCTTAAAAAAGGAAAAAAAATGACCACGAAAATCCCACATGACTACAGGAAAAACTAGAAAATCCACATAGATAGTTTTATTAGAACCAATCTGGGAAGCCACATTGTCCAAGAAGTCAATACAATTGTCTTTTTTGGGCTGTCCAGAAAGTCCTCTAGTTATTTGCATTCTGCTTTTAGTGGTGATTAAGAATATCAGACTTCCGGTATTTAAATTAGTCTTATTGTTACTTTCATTCTTTACATATCTTTTCGAAAAAAAAATCCTAGTGAATAAATCTTTTTTGGTACTGCTGCTTCTAATATAAGTGGAAGAACTGGTATATTTTTGAAGGTGCAGCTCTTTCTTTGTAACAAAAGGATAAAGAAAAGTTCACCTTCTATTACATAGTTACTCGTTAGTCCATTACATGGGAGGCAGGTACCGCCGGCTTTCAGCTTTTTAACGATTTGCTTTCAGTGCTGTCTTGTGTGTAAACTAATTATATAATATTATATATATGTAATATAAGATAAACATTTTATTTATTTTTCCATCACTAAAACTACAATCTTGAAGGTAAAGTTAAGCTACTTTGTGCCATGTGCCAAAGACTCATGTGAGAAGTCTAAGCTGGAAAAAGACAATACACAAACATGGTAGGTAGTTGACAAAAAAAAAAAAAAAAAAGAAAATCTGTCGTTTCTATACCGCTGCATTCACCTTACAAATTTTTTTTTTTTGTGAACTTGGATCTAAAGCGCTTGGATAAATATGTAAACGTGAGTAATTCAATGTGTAAGAGCTAAAATCATGGTTGCGACAGTAGCGTTGTTCACTATTTATTCAGGCTACAAGCTTAAACTTGATCCCGTAAAAACGACTTGCATAGACTTTCAGTTTGCCCTGGATACAACCTCTGTTTGTACATAAACAAAAAAAAATGTCAAAGAAGCATGATACAATGACAAAATAAAAGGTACATTTATATCTTACCCTTTCCTTCTTTGCCTTCCTGGAATCCAAAATTTCATTAAACCTGACCTGACCTAATCGACATCCTGACAATCTGCAAATATTATATCCAAGATGAAAATATCTTTTGGAGTTGTCCCCCACACACACATACACACACACACACACACACACACACAACACGAGCTAGATTTACCAGATCTCTGCTCAGTGTTTAATTTCAGGAAGTAACTCCCCCTCTTCTCCACACCTACATCCTTTAGCACTGAAGAGGATGTAAAATCCTTAACATACACAAATGAAGATTTCTGTGAATGAGCTGAAGTTTAAGAGTCTGATATGCTGCCCATACAACTGCAACCTGCTACTTCATGAGGTTCATTTAAAACCTTATGTTTAAAGGCTTAGGAAAGGTTTTAAAGCTGGATAAGATCCATGATAAATAAGATCTAGTTCTCACTCCACCTAAGGCACATATTGACAATATGCTCAATAAATGTTTTTGTCCCACGCTCACAATTTAAACGCACACATCGCACACATGAACACAACCAGACTAGACAACCAGAGAAAACACAATACTTAAAAAAACTTTATATCACAAGCTAGTAAAAGTACTAAAATTTCCAAGATCCTGTGTGTTACTATTAAAATACACCATATTCCGACCTGTCCAAAAAAAATACTGCAAAAATGAAACGAGCTGATGACAGGGTTGCCAGATACAGTTAAATCTGTCCGTTCCATAAACTTTAAAAATTCCAAATTTTGTGTACACCTTATTAAAGTCAAAACTGCGCAAACGAACGGGATAAATCCCAATCTGGCAACCCCATCTGTTCGCGGATACTTTCTGCGCAACCAGGATACACAAATAAACATGATGACAGGCATATAGTTAAGCCTGTTATAATTTTTCGGTCCGAACATCTTGATTGGACGATGTTTTTTTGGTTCTACATCTTCCACAGAATATATAAATTACATATAAACCACTTAAGTTAAAATGCTTTTTATACTAAGCTGCTTTTTATCCCAGCTGACTCATCCACATGCCAGGATATTTCAATTACCATTGACAAATCGCTGATGATCTTTTTAACCACCGCTCTGACTTAATTTTGGGGTTATTATGGACAATCAATTATCCTTTTCCTTACATGTTGCTAACTTGACAAGATATTGCAGGTTTATCATGATACAATAACATGATACTATGACATCACCCTTTCCTTCTGTTTCTTCCTGGAATCAAAAATTTCACTAAATCTCACCTGATCTGAACGACACCCTGACATTCAGCAAATATTATATCCAAGGTGCAAATATCTTTCGAGTTGTTTTAGCAGGTTTATCCTCCATAACATCAGGTAGGTTTAACTGTTCTTAACCACTCAGGCCACTCAGTTGCTTGTGCAGTTTCTTTTGATCTCTAACCCTAGACTACTGCAACTCGCTCCTGGCAGGTCTACCTCTGAGTGCAATTCGTCCTCTTCACATGATTCAGAATGCAGCTTCACGAGTTGTTTTCAACCTATCAAAGTTTTCACACCCCACCCAACTGCTGCACTCCCTCCACTGGCTCCCAGTAGCTCCACACATCATAATCAAAACACTACAAAGCCAAAAAATTAGCAGCACCCTTCTACCTCCGAACACGACTTAGTCCTTGCATTACACCACATACCCTCAGATCCACAATTACCGATCGACTCGTCCCACCACCCTATAGGACGCAAGGTATGTCGGCCTCTAGGCTTTTCTTTGTTCTGGCACCAAGACGGTGGAATGAACTTCCTATTAATGTCAGACCAGAAGAGTCACTAGTGGTCTCCAAGCAGAGATTAAAGACACACCTCTTTCTCAAATAAATAGCACTTGATATTTAAAAATTTCACAAATACAATAAAGGGAAGTGCTTACTGTGCAAAGTATAGCTATGCAGCTCTTTTTTAACAGTTTTTTTTGTAGGTTGGTACACTTTGTGCTCTAATGTACCAGTATTGTGCAATGATATGACACAAAGCACTTTTGTACGGCTAAATGCTGTAAATGTAAGTTAATGATTGCTGTATACAAAAATTTTTTATCACCTACCGTGCCTTTAATTTCTAATGTTTACTATCCATATAAATACAACCACTGCTTTTTTGTGTTTATTTAGGATTGCAGGTGTTATTATGCAGGACAGATTATCATTGCAGCCCCCTGGTATGTCTAAAGGTCCTGGTTTTTCTTTTCATGCAATTTTTCTGTGCCTCACATTTGGCAGGCGCCCCTTATCCAGAGCGACTTAAATTATACAACTGAGCATATAAGGGCCTTGCTCGAGGATTACTCATTGGTGCTGGGAATCGAACCCAGGTCTTCAAATTGGTAGTTCAATACCTTAATCATTGCGCGCGCTCTCTCTCTCTCTCGCTCGCTCTCGCTCACTCTCACACACGCTCACACAGAGCCCAAAACGGGGAGTTGTTTAAAAGATGTGATTTTCTGAAGATCTTTACGACTCACCTGAAATTTTCCGCAGAACTGGTCACCTTAAATCCATTGTGTTTCACGCTCCAGCGGTCTGTTTTACTCCATCACCTCCTCTGAGCACAGACACGCATCTGTTATCTGTTTTGCTCTGGTAGATCCTGTAACAGAAGTAAGAAACCGCTCGGAACGTGAGAAGGTTTGCTCATCTTCTTCTTTCGTTGTGTTTACGGACACACAACACTGCCACATGGTGGCCATGCGGTGTACATGCGCACACAACAAATTCGTTTGAATAGAGTGGACCTTGTAACAGGGGTTTAGTCGCTGAGGCCCTCTGGTGTCTGACTTGAGTATTATTATTATTTGAAAATCCCGCCTATTTCCATGCTAGTAAATGTGGCAGATTTTAAGTAGCAAGTTTATTACCTGTAGTTGGAAATCATGTTCTGTTATTTTTACACCTAAAATACTTTTCTTATACTGAAAACATACAGAATACTCAATAGATTGGGGGCAGGGTGGCTTAAATGGTTAAGGTGCTGAGTTGTTACTCTGAAGACCAGAAACACCTGGGTTCAAGCCCCACCCCTGGCAAGTCAACCACCGTTGGATCCTTGAGCAAGACCCTAAACTCCTCCTGCTCCAGGGGAGCTGTATCTTAGCTGACCCTGCGCTCTGACGCCAACTTACTAAGATGGGATATGCAAAAAATGCATTTCATTGGCTCTGTACATGTACCTTGCACAATGAATTGAATATACTAATCAATAGAACTGATACCAGACTTCACTGTCCTTTTATTGAAGTTAAAATATCTCACATAACCTCACTTTTCGACCGCATACAATGTTTACAACGTTGAAGTCAGTGATGGGCAGTCAGGGCCAGCGAGGTCTTCTCTGGTGACCAGAAGCTGACCTACATTTACAAAAATAAATTATAATATTTGGTTCGCTAAATTGTATTAATTTATTTCCAACAGTTCTATTCAATTCTATTCATTGCATAGCATTTCTCTTGCTGCACTGCTTTCAGTACGTGTATGTGGATGTAAGTTTTTTTTGTCCAATCAGATTTCAGTTTCTATGTGCTGCCGTGTTAATCTAACCTGCCAAAGCCTTCAGAATCAGTAGCGCTGCCCATTTACCCTAAACTACATTAGTAGTGGCAGATTGCTAATTGGTTAAAGACTGTTTCTTTAACCAGATTTTATAGATTTCAGATTTCAAGCCTGCCAGTCAGCAATGATGCCAGCATTTTTCCGTCCTCTGATTGGTTGACTAGGGTAAAATGTTACAGCTGACTTTGGCTTGCAAAACGTGTCTCATAATGGCTGACGGAGGAGAAGCAATTGACTTGGTCAGTGGTCAGTTTTTAAGACAGACTTTTCCAGAAAAGAAGACATTGTGAGGGGAGGTTGGCTAACCCTGAAGATAACTAGCTTGTCTGAGCCTGGGAAAAAGATTCCAGACCAGTGCTGAGGAACGGTAAAGCTGACTTACAGCTTTTAAATGTATTATATATTTTATTTATATTTTTAATGTTTTTGTCATGTAATTAGATAAATACTGATTCTGAACTGCTCCAGATGACGTACATGGCACAGTTGCAGTTGTAGTGTAGAGGTTCGGAGTTGTCTTAACAGGGGTCATCATCAGTACACGAAATGCCCCTATCTCTCTCTGTAATGTAAAAACATGTCCTGTTCTGCTGTAATAGGTTATATTTAATGTGTTGCTTTCTGTATGTTGATATCATGCTAATTCATTGTACACAAAAACTAGCAAAAAGTGTAAGTAATCAAGGTAAAGGAATAAATCAAGACAAGAAGAGAAACTGCACTTACAAAACAATCAGAATATACAAGAGCCATTTAGATGAGTACCTAACTCTACATAAATGGTTACAAGAAAAACAAAAAACTAATATATGTCGTCTCAGAAAGTACATTTCCAGTTGTTGCCCTAAATCTGTTACTTATTCTTTCGTTATAAACATTATAGATAATGGACGTCAGCTATAGTGGCTCAGTCAGTCATGATTTAACGCTCTAATATCTTGCGCTAATACTAGAAATTACTATGCCTGGAAAAAATATATCACTACTAATTAGTATTTACATAGTAATTAATATAGAGGGATTTTAATGCTTCAGTGGTTAAAGTATTGTGCTGATCATCTGATCATAGATAAAAAATCTTGTATTATCAACTGCCATGTGAGTAGATGTAAATGATGCCATAGCATGTTGCATACCAATATTTCAGACATCCAAAAAGGAAATGTGCTTAAAGCTAAAACACTATTTTGAAAATTATTAACAAATATGAAGCACTGAAATAATAAATAATATAATACTTTTGCTTGTTTTATTCTAAGTTAATCTTGTTATTGTTGATGATGATTGTGATGATGATAATGAGAATTATTTTTTGGTACTTTTACAATGTAACTTGTAAAATGCCCTGTTTTCCACATGAATTCAGTTATATAATTAAGTTGTTTTGTGCATGAGTAAATGTTACTCATTTCTGCCATTCTTTTAGGCCTTTGTAATAGCCATAATATGCACTAAGTAACATTGGTAAAAACATTTTAATTGGCCATTATAAAATATGTATTTAAAACCAGCTCTTACCATACCTAAATATTAAAATTACAATATGAAGGAAATAAAAGATTATGAAAGATACTTATGCATTCTAATGCCAATAAAGATTTTTCAAAGAAAAGAAATGTTGTGTTTTATTCGTTAAAACTTTGGAACAGCCCATTAACTGTTACAGGCAAAAAATTGAACTAAGGAATGTATTACAAGTAGGTTATTCCAACTATCATCTAATATTTGCACATATGATATTTGACAGATGAATTATTGCTGAAACAGTTATAGTAGTGTTATAGCAGCTGAAGATGTTTTATTTAAAAAAAAAATAGATCCTTAAAAAATCTAATTGCGACTGCATGAATTTTAGGGGGAAAAGATACTGTTGTAACAGATGTGCCTGACCAAGGTTAAATTTCAGTAGAACAGCTTGCAGAAAAGGGCCTGGCCTCTACATATTAATGTTTCAACAGAAAATATGCAAAAGCTGAGATATATTGCTTAGAATACTGATTCTAATTTCATTAATTTAAGCAAGGATTTAAGATGTTAACAAGAAATTAAACAATTATTTTCCTAGAGCTGCAACAATACAATTAGTATGATCTAAATACTGAAACATTTGCTGAAGGTTTAGAAAGAAAGCAGTGACCATAGTAATTAAACATGCAGAGTTCTGATTGTATATTGACAAGATGTAAAAAAAAAGAGTCCAGATGTGGCATTCACTTGAAAACATTGGGCAAAATCTACATCTGAAATGATCGATAAAATAATCAATTTAAATAATCGACTGTATATTTGTGAAGTATGAAGTTTTTGATCATGTGATTAGAATTAGTTTTACTTTAGACTTAACTTTCTGTGAAAAATAATACAAAAAAAAATGTTCTTCAAAGTTCTATTGTTTTGTCTGGCCAATGGATATAATTAAACATAGATAAAGATAATATAATGCCTAATGCACTGCTGAGCCTATATAAAAAATCCAGAGCAATGCAATAACACAATTTACAAAGCCAAAACATAGAACTTCTCTCCAACTTTCTTACATAAGATAAATACACGTCTAGGGTTCATAGTTTTTTTTATGTATGTGTGTATTCAATAGTTACAAGCACTCTGCTTTTTAACATTATCTCGTAATGCAGCAGTCCTTTAGGCTTCGCTACAACATCAGCTGGTCAAGCAGGAGTTGATTGTCTCAGATTACTTACCAAAGGTCTATTGACAATTCAGTAAGAGGACAGTTTGACATAGATGACAGCAGATTATACAATAAATGCTTCTGGACTTGACTTGATTTGATTTGTATGCTGTAGTATTAACATTTCTTTCAGTGGAACAAAGAGGCTTAAACACTGTTACGGCCCAAGGTTCACCCAAAGGCAAATGGCTCAACGATTTATGTGCTGGAAGACAGGTAATTAATGCAGTATTTATGACATGGTAAAAATCATGTTGTCTTGAAAGGTCTGGACCGGAAGTCTAAAATTTTAGAAGGGTAAATCATTGTCACTCTGATTTATAGTTCTGGCATTCTCCAACGCGTAAAACTAATCAAATAGAGCATGTTGGTCTTCTATAATCCCTAAAACCACTAAAGACAAGTGCTGTCACAAACCATAAAGTGTCCCCAGCTTAAAGAGTTTGAATATACAGTATGCCTCAAAAATAGGTACATTTTTTTAGACGAATTAAAGTTTTTTACTGTTAAAGCTCTCGTACATGTCTAGAGCAATTGCATCCTGACCGAAAATTTTACATAGAGTAATGAGAAATATGCTGACAATCAAAAATATTAGCGTGCATATACCCAGACAATGGACACTAAGGGAAAAAAGCCAATATGGTGATTATATTGTCAGTTTTTATCAGTCTTTAAAAGCTTTAATCATGTAAAGAGAAAAATATATTTGATATTTTTATAGTCAACTTTTATGCAGAAACTTATCTGTATATGTATTTTGGGAAGGTCTTATATCATTTAAATGTATCAGAGACTGTGATCTGGACATTCTGGTTTTTTACAAGGACAAACATAGACAAGAAAAATGATCATAAGAAATTATACTGGTCATGGGTGCCGCTAAAGAATTAAGGGGCCATGCACTTTGTGGGCCGCCAGAGATCTGTTTTATTAGTAGTAAAAGTGTGGAATGGGTTTGGTAGGGCATCCAACCTCATATTAGTTCATAGGGCCCAAAATTGCTCACGGCGCCCCTGGTGTTGAGAAATAATTCTTGTACACATCAGAGCCCAGTTGTGCTTCAACTGCACTTTTAATAAAACAGACATTTCATCTTCACAACAGCAATGTCTGAAAATGGAAAGAAAGGGGGAAAGTGGGTCAGGGCTCTTTCTGCTGCCAGGCTAGATGCACTCATTTAACTAAGAAGTCATTTAAACGGAGACCTGAAAAGGTTATTGGACAGAGGAAAGACAAGGCAAGAGCTGAGAATTCTCTGTAATTCAACTAGTCATACTCCGTACAGCACAAAGAGCCCTGGCCACTATTATGTTCCCTACTCCTCCTTTATTTACAGATAAAATTAAATACATTCATTTTCTTTTACTAAGTAACAAATTTATCAATCTTTATTTTACAGAGATGTGTTTTTAATCCAAACATTTCATACTATAATTTTGCTTTCAAACTTCTTCCCGCACTCCATCAATTTATTTTCCTTTCTCACAAATTATGCATTAATCACTTCTAACATTCCCTAACCCTGTGTCGACTTAAGTCCCATAGAACAATATGTAGAACTATTTACACAAGCAATCATTTTGAACTATGCTGTCACAAAACCACAATCACCATCCTTTTCCACTTCCCATACTGGTTTCTGAATCCGTTCCAATGAAACAAATGACTAAAAAAAAACAAAGTGATGCATTTCAGTCTCACTGTTTCATTTAACATCGTTTGTATTTGTTTACCCTCATCTGCACTAAATTTAAAAGTGCATGCCTAGATTGAATAAAAAAAATGAGCTGTACAGAAAAAAGAGCCTTAAAATCTTTCTATAACCAACCCCTTCCCACGACATCCCCCTCCCTGACCCACCCCAGACAACATGGTGTGTAAAAAAAAAAGATTTCTTTGTTCTTTATCAGTTTTTGAAATCCCAAACATGTACTGCAGACATTTGTTGCAATTCAGTCAAAAAAGGAGTTTGGATGGTCGTGGACTTTCGAACAGGGTCTCTGAGGCAGCATTTAGTAATGGGGCAATTAAGGGGTAGTGTGGTTCAGAGTCAAAGGTGACGGGGGCTGGGATGACCGTTATGATAAAGCTTTTGCTTGATATGCACCATGTTTCCACTGGAGTCGTCCAGCTGTCGTAACTGTGTACGTCTACGGAGATCCCGCAAGTTGCAAAACTGTGGGAGCCAGGACCAGGATGGTGTGTCTGTAAAAGCAAATCAGAAAAAATATTATTTTTACCTCCATAGTTTGGCATTGCATATATATTAAATACATATATTACATGAAAGCCTACCAGTTTAGAACTCATGTGGTTGTTTCTATATCTTAGAAGTCAGATCTTGAAACATAAGGGGTACTTCAGCTATAAGTAGAACCCTATTTCCCTCTAAAACCCACTCAAATACGAGTGAAAGAGTACAACAATAAAGTAATAACAGAAAACATCAAGTTAATGTTAGTGCTATTGTTCTGATCCCTATCTATTTTAGCGTCTGTGTTTTGGTATCTAAATTGTTCCGCCCTCTTGTTTCTTACCATATCCGCCAATTAAGTCATTGTTTGCACCCTGTATATATACCCGCTGTGTTACAGCCCTGGTTTGTGAATTAGTTTGTTGTTTTATGTTTGTATAAATGTTTCTTGATCTGTACTTAGTGTTTGTTTGTTGACATGTGTTTTAACCGGTTTTTGGAATTGTTTTGTCTGTCACCCTGTCTCAATCAAAACCTGTTTGGATCCACTGTAACCCATGTTCCCACTTATTCCTGTCAGAACAATACATCATACAGGGCTGAAACACAATGGGGTATAATTACAGGGTGAAAACATTTAATACATTTGTGGCTAGGGTAATAAACAAGGGGGCGGAGCAACAGAGGGACATGAGAGGATAAGCATATTGCGCTTATTTTTAATCTGGGTCCTAGGGATCTGCTGGAGTAGATCCCAGCTCTCACTGGGTAAAAGGCAGGGGTAGACGGAACCACATACAGACAAACAACTACACACACTCACTCTTACGGCCAATTTAGAATCGTGAATCAACTTAAGATATCAACTTTGGGAGGCAACCAGAGTACCGGAGTAAACCCACATAAACACAGGAAGAACATACAATAAATTTATTTTAAAAAGTATAATAATAATGTAAAGCTTATGTTTATTACATATGTTTTTTTTTCATTGTTGAAAAACATATTAAATAAAAATCCTCTTTAGAAATGATTTATTATTACAATTTAAAACTAAAGAACACAAAGTCAATCATGTAAAATATTAATTTAGGAGAGACATTGAATTTAAGGCAGACGCCCTTATCTGGCTTATATTTATGTCTTTTATACAACTGAGCAATTGGGAGTTAAGGGTCTTGCTCAGGGACCCAACAGTAAAATACTTGCTGTTTCTGGAAATCGAATCAAGATCTCCTCTAAGGAACATTTAGAAATGGGCCATGTGATCGAGTACGAGTACCTGAGCTCGGTCGCTAGCATGCCTAGTAATTCTACAAATATGCAATATTAAATGAAAAAACAACAACACAATAATATGTTAACGAGATGCAGGACCCAAAAAAGAAAGAAAAACATTTGTATGATGTAAGCAACACAGCTACAACTAATAAATTGATAATGGGTAATAGGATTTATAGTGTGGAAAGAATCAAAGATTGCAATAATTAATCATACCCTGGGACATAGAGAGCCCCCAAATAACATTTTGCTTATTTTGCTTGGGTTTGATTTGTTCATTAAAAATGTAAAATCTATAATTTCTATAATCTTCCCTACCCTGTACAAAAAACTGTCACACTTACAGAACCCGTTTACTATCCAGCATAAAAAACATAAAGATTTTTGACTAAGCAGATATTGTTTAACGAATATAACATTTCAATTCTTTGTTTTTATTAAGTTTAGTTTATGCAATATATCTCTGCCGCAGCAGCTCTTTTAAAAAAAATAAATGGGGGGCGGGGGGCAAGTTTGCACATGACAGACTGCAAAATGATTGCTATTGGGGATTGAAATCATTTATTCATTTATATTCAGTAATCCTGTTTTCATGGTCAGGGTCACCTCCAATCAAGAGCCTGAAATACACCACGGATGAAAAGGCAATCTATAACAGGGGACCCACATTCATACAGCCATTCACTTTTTATTGACTATTTTAGCTCAGTCACTTTTGGAAGGTTATTGACATTTAAGTGATATTTTATGCTGACATATTTACGTTTGTTTTAATTGATGAACAGCATTTAAATTCATAACATACTTATATTTAGTAACACACACATACAGACAAATACACAGGGAAATAGAGAGAAAGAAAAGAGACAGAGAGACAGAGATAGAGAGAGAGAGAGAGAGAGAGAGAGAGAGAGAGAGAGAGAGAGAAAGAGAGAAAGATCATTCGTCCCTGCTGGAAGGAGGGGGTAGTTATTTATAGCAATCTAAGGGTATGTCATCCAAAAGGACTGTTGTGAAGGGTATTCAGACGAATTAAAAAAAACGGCTATTTAAAATCAGATTGTTTTTATAAAGCCTTACACTTCCATTAGTTAACATAATTAAAATTTTAGCGATAAGCAGATGATGGCATAGAAGCAATACAATAGAAGCTTTGGTTTAACTAGATTAGGTGACATCAGTCTTATCTTACTAGCCCATGCTGTTTTTTATATTATTTTTATTATTATATATATATATTTTTTTTTTTTTTTTTTTTTTTTTTTTTAATCTAAAGCTTTACAAATTGCAGTATTGTAAAAATGGTAAACAATATTGCAAAATAGTGAATAGGTTAAAGTGAAAGGTAGAGTGTAGAGGAACGGGTGGGGGAGAAGTGAAATTAGAGAAAGGGAAGGCAAAAAAAAAAAAAAAAATCAATATACCTCTCTATGCTCTGCGCACGTGTGTTGATACGCGTCTGTGTGTGCGCGTATGTGTGGTGGGTGTGGGGGTTTTGTGGTCGGTGTTCACTCACACATGTCTCCCTGTTGCTTGCCTTCTCTTTCCAGCTGCTCTCTTTCTATTTATAGCTCTCACGAAGCAGGAGCATGCAGAAGGACCGGCGGGAGTGAAAAAGGGTGTGTGTGTGTGTGTTTGTGTGTGTGTGTGTGTGTGTAAGCGTGCTGAAGAGTGGAAGTGGGGATATGACCGTAGTCATTCCCCCACTCCGTTTAAGCTTCACCTTCAGTCCCCATATCAGAGAGGCTAAATGAGGCTGACCTGCCATCAGCATCATGGAAAGCCTTGGAGAGCCCCACTACAGGGGCATCCCCACTACTTTTCATTAGCTTCAATCATTTATAGAATTTTTTTTTTCCTCTATGCAGACTGAAACGTCATCATGGCTGCTATTTTAAGCCTCGGCACTACTAAAATATTTTAATGTGGGTTGCACACATTTTTATTCATACAGGCTATACATATTATACACAGTTACCTGATAAGTGCATGGGAATACCTAGCTTTTTTTTTAATAAAACACTTACTTGTGTCTGTTTTTTTTTTTATTTCTGGAGAAATTCAGTGTTAAAAAAACAGATAAATCACTGCACTATTGTGCTGTTTCTTCATTGATTGCATCCTGTTAGCAGTGAATCTTAGAACCTTAGAAATTCAGAAAAATCAGTGCATTCAATAGACCCCTATGTCACATTTTAGTAGAGCAGAAATTTGAATGGGCAACCAGAAGCTATTGTGTCATTTTGGGTCACACCCACAGCTTCAATGGGGGTCAGTGGATGTGTGGGTGGGAGGATTTGTGTAAAAATAATGTATATCTTATTTGATAGTGCACTTTTAATGAATGCAGTTTTGTCATTTTTGGGTGCATGATTTCTCTATATAAAGATTGGGAGAACCCTTAGAGACTTCCCAAATCATTAAACATGAGTTCGATCTCAAATTAGTTTCGTGGCAAATCCAAGGCAGTTGATAATGTTATTTCCAACGATTTAAGTAATTAGAATAGCTAATTATCTTTGCAGCTTATAAATATATATTGTAAGTATACAATCGTTAAGAAAAGTCTACACACAGTACAATAGCCTGAACACCATGAAACCATCTGGCAAATTTCAAAAAGGTTCAATAATTTTATTACTCCAAACGGTATGTTTGGTGCACATCACATAATAAACACCATATCCACAGTGTAGCACAGTGGTGGCAGAATCATGCTTTAGAGCTGTTTTCTTTCTTTTATCCAGAACTGAGACTATAAAATAAAAATCCAAGGCATCAATCCAAATCAACAAAGGAACAAATAAACCAAAGTGCCATGCTAGAGCTTAAACAAAGATTCAGCCAAAAACTGTGTTGTGACCTGAAGCAGTTAAAAAAATTTACTTATACTTTACGTTAATAGATCTAAAAAGTTCCGGACTGCGATTTGCTTATTTTTTTAAAGTTGTACTTTTACACTGAAGGTGGAAAATGTTCTGAAATGATTTAACTTAGTTTAACTTTTTTAGGTCACAAACACATGTAATTTTTAACAGGGTTGTGTAGAATAGTTAAGGTGCTAAGTTGTTGATTGGAAGACCTGGGTTCAAGCCTCTTAAGCAAGACCCTTAACCCTTCCTGCTCCAGGGGCGCTGTATCATAGCTGACCCTGCGCTCTAACCCCCAACTTTTTAAGATAGGATATGAAAAGAAACAAATTTCACTTTGCTGTGGAGTATGTGTGACAAAAAAGACATTCCAATTTAAATGTACTACTTTTAATATCCACTGTACATTTAGATTTATTTTTTTCAATGCTTTTGGAAAGATCCTGTTTTTAGGACCAGCTACCTTCCACGATAAAACGTACTCTTTTTTATGCTTGTGCCTATGCTTTTTCTATTTTAAATACCACCAGCTAGGACTTACATTGACAGTAGTGTTATTTAAGCTATTCTGCTTATTTTCTAGGCATTGTTGAGCCAGATTATTAGAAAATCATTAAAATTTAGTAAGGGGGGTTGAACAAGATATATTTTCCTCATTTTTGCCTTATACTAAAAGAAAATAGGACAGCAAGTAAGTGGGAAGAGGCAAGGGAGGTGAGGTGAGATGGGGAAAAGTCCCCAGGTCGGACTTGAGTGAGTCTGTTCATTCCTCAAACAGAAAAATGATAATATTATGTAGCACATGTATGTATGATTGCTAAAGATTTCAGCAACATGCTTTCATTTGGTTTTGTCATCGGTTTTACTCTCATCTAGGCATGATTGCTCGTGTATGATGAAGGGAAAAGAACATTTTCTTTTGATAGACTACTTGCAGTATAAATCTCTTTTCCTCAGTGGCCCAGATGACTATAACAAAAAACTGCTGCACTGCCGAGTACCTTACTTACATTGAGTGAAATTGTACTGCTCACTACAACACTGTAACCTTGACACCATGTCTGTAATAGCAACACCATAGGAAAGAGACTTGCACTTACAGTATATAGCCTATGTACATAATTTTAATTTACGTTAACTTATCTAATTACTTAATACAGATGATCATTAACAGCGACCATGTAAAACTTTTTGGTTGAATTATTTGACCTATAACTATAACATGTACTGTTTTCTTTAGCTCTATATTCAATGTCTCACCGTAGTCTTGGGGAAATGTATAATTTTACTATGTACCGCACTACCTATATATGGTTGAAATGACAATATAAGCTTATTGATTGACTTGACTATATGCTACAGTAAGGAACTGTGTTGTTCATTGGTTGAAAATTAAATACACTGAACATAAGGGGTGTCAATTTTATGCTTTCAGAAATCTATTTATTACACATTAAGAATCCTACACCATATAAATTGACAGTTATGCATCCTTTAGACATTATTAATATATGAGGCACATGTCTGCTTTACACTCACCGTAGTACCGGCTGGCTCTCCAAGCTCGCACAGCACAGTGTAACGCTCCGTCCAGCCATAGCAATAGCCAGCTGATGCAGAAGCCCAGCAACAGCCCCAGCATGAGGTCCATCTCCTGCTTGGTCACACTGTCACTTACAAAGTAGTTCTCTGATGAGTCCACTAATGAATGGTCTCCATCATATGGAATTACATAATGCACGTGGTGTCTGAGAACGAAAGAGAAGAAAAAGTGTTGGAAGTCTATTGTTAGATGAATCACCACAGTGACTAAATAACCACAGAACAATGAATTTTAGTTATTTACTAATATTTTTTAGGTTGAAACACATACTAATATATCAGAATTTCAAGAAGATAATTTTCATTATAAAAGACAATATAGACAATATAAACAGGCAATAAAGTCCCTGCTTAAGAAAAATGCACTTTGTCCTATAACAAGCTATTTATACATAGAAGGTAATGATAATGTCTTCTGGTCCCAGTTTGATCCCTAGTAACCTAAGATCAGATTATACTCTTTATGTAAGGGTTTTTTTCATGCTACTCTTTTATCAACAGGTACTCTCTTTTTTTAACTTCCTAAAGACTTTTTAGTACTTGGATTGGCTTCTTCAATCTGCCTCTAGTTGTAAACTTGTGTTTTAAGCAAATATCTATGAAGGACAAATTACATCAGTCAGTTTTTCAAAATCAAATGTCCTTAAATAGGTTTTTAATTTCTCGTGATTAATTCATCCATCTTCAGTAACGGTTAGCAACAAAATTCTATTCTTAGTTATTCATTTCAAAAAGTGCTATTCATTAGTCATGATAAATTATTTCATTACTACTCTGAAAAACACTGCTGTCACTAATGGGTGCATCTTTTTGGGGGGAGTTTCTTTTTTTTAAGGTTTATGCAGCATGAAATGGAAACAAATGAAATGTTGTTAATTATTTCACTTAAAACATAACAATGTTTTCCTCTAGCAAGGCACAAATTACCTGGCAATTTTGCCAAAGGATAATTATCTGTTTTATATTTACAGAATTTGGCAGACGCTCTTACATTTGTCTCTTTTATACAACGAAGCAATTTTGGCAACTTTGTGGTGCTGGAAAATAAACACACAATCTTCCAATCAGCAGTCTAATACCTTAACCACTGCACCAACACTTTCCTATTTTACAGCTGTGTGACACCAAAACTAAGCATTGTGCACACACACAAAAGCATGTATAGGTGTTTTTCATGATTCATAAGCACATGACAGTAGGTGAAGTGGATATGCTTTATTGCATTTACAGTGGTGGCCAAAATGATTGGAAGACTAATATTTTCACCAGATAAGTCAGTTATTTTTATCTTTAGTGTGTTGTATCGATCGGAAATATCGGAATATCAGTTTACATTTCCAAACATTCATTTTGCCATTAATTGTAATACTAAATTTTTGTTTGCACGAGGAGTCTGACAACAGCCAGTGCTTCACACAAAGATTTGATCTCATCATCATCCCATCTGTCCAGAAGGTCATGAAAAAAACAAACTGAGACAAACTAAAGAAACCAAGCTGCAAATATACAGTATTGTTAAAGGTTTTAAGCACTTGTGTATAATTGCTTTAAAATTAGAATGCTGTCAAAAGTAATGTAATTTGATTTTTTAAAGCAATTGGATTTTCTTTATCAATTAATTCCTAATAAATAAATTAAGGTGTTGGACTGCTAATTGGAAGATCTGCATTCGATTTTCAGCACCACCAAGTTGCTACTGCTGGGCCCCTGAACAGGGCCCTTAACCCCCTAATTGCTCAGTTGTATAAAAGCAATCAAATGTACGTCACTTTGGATAAGGGTGTATGCCATATGCTGTAAATGTAGATGTAACTGAAGCAAAATATGGTGCAATGTTAACAGCAGCTTTTGCCCTACGTAGCTTTGCAGCATCTTAGAGAGATGTTGCCACAGTTTTTCCGAATTTAGTCTGTCCCAGTTTGTTCTGTTTCCTTATGTCATTCTAGACTGGATAAAAATGAGATCAGCTCTCTGTGTGGCACACTGGCTGTTGTCGAACTCTCTGTGCAAACAAAAATCTCACTAAATAATTACTATTAACAGCATAATCAATGTTGGAAAACTGATGTAAAAATAACCTATTTAAAACCATTTTTAGCTGGTGACTATAGTTACGATCTAATAATTTTGGGCGGTACTGTAAATGTAAATAAATATTTATGCATTAGGCTCTGTGGTGGACTGGTATAGTTCAGGGTGTTTTCCTTTTCAGAACCCAAGATAAAGTGTCGATTCAGCTTACATGAATGATTAAAAGGTTGAGAAAAGAGAGATTCTATGCTTAAACTGTTGAAATGCAGTCTATAGTTAGACCCACATGTTATGACTGGAAAACAACACAGAAAAAAATAACTAAATAGTAGACTGAGATTCACATTAAATACTTTCACTATACTCATTTTATGAAAATTTACCACAATTTCACAAGTGCCAGTATTTTTTCTGCTAGCAATGTTCAGCAATGGCTGTTCAAAAGTATAACAAAGAATCATCACCAGAATCATCCCTTAAATTTCAAAATGAATTATACAATGACTGTGATCTGGTTTCAGTCAACAGATCAGCTGGGCTGTTTTGCAGCAAGCAAATTTATCAGGTCATATTTAAGAATAAATTTAGGCTGACCTGATTCAGTACCCTGGGGTAAAGTAAACAGGACACTTACCAGAGAATTAAGTCAATTAGTATAAATAGAAAACAATGTTATGATAATATTGCACATATCATCCCCACTCAGTATAAGCACCTATTCACACTATATGGCTAGGGTTAGGGTTAGGGTTTCTAGACATGACAGCCATGTCCAATTTTAAACACTTTTTTTCAAAATTGACTTTGCTGTTATAACACGTTCTGCATTAATGTAAAGGGTTCCCTCTAGATTTTGAACCAAAAATTTCAACATTTCTGCAGACATAATTAAATTTTTCAAAAACAAGTTTTTAAAAAGCATTGTCATGAATTGGGTCATTTGGTTCCAATGAGATTAGATTATATTAGATTAGATACAAAGACATTAATATTTTGTGCTTTTGGCAAAATCACATAGGGTTAGGGTTGTAATTTCATAAGGGAGTGCATCTGCGTAAAATATAGAACACACTAATAAGCACAGATAAATACAATAGAACAAGAATCAAATGTACAGTGCTTTATGTTTTAGATGCAGAAATTAAATAATCGAATGTAAAAACAAAACCGCACTGCATAGTCTTCACTAGATATTTATATATATACAATTAATTTATTAATATATACACAATTAATTGTTGTTAAAGCTACAAAAGTTACCTAAATGCTTTTAACATGCTTGAAATGTTTGCACAGCAATTAATCCACGCATCACATGAAATCTGAACTGTGGTGCAGTCAACTAGAATCCTCACTTAAATATTGCACATCCTGTAAAGTAACTATTGCAGATGCACACATTGCCATGTCGATGCTGAAATAATGGTACATGAACTGCCCTTAAGATCTATTTCCATTTTATTTCCACCTGCCCTTAAGATCCATTGTCCTCTTAAATATTCACTTTCAAGCTAATTAAATGTATTTTGTCTGTCTGGTTTTATGTGTAAAAAGCATGCTGAAGGCCCCTTTATTTTTATAGCTTGTATTCTGATCATGACTCTGTAGAGGAATCCATGTCATGTGTTCTACCTGTTTCCTGCACTTCTGTATTCATTTATCGACATTGCATTTATTTATTCAGCCTTTATTAAAACAATTAAACGGGGAAAAAAATGTTTTTACTTCTTGCAGCCTTTTCGTCATCAGCATTGACTTAACGGATCTGAAGAGAGATCAAGAATGCACGTTGCGCATTGAGGCAAACGGAAACGCACCAGGCCAATAAATGAACTATCGCCTATTATGTATCATAGGGTTGCGCTTTGGAGAAACACACACCTTGATACGCAGAAACCAAGAATTCCCCCACCACCCAAAACGCCACCGGTTTGCTCATCCCTGTTAATATGCCAACTAATCGTTAAATCATCGCGCAACCAGATAAAACATTTATATGAGGCCTATAATCTATCATGCAACCATATATGGATATATATTTATGTATGTGCTACATTTAGATTGATGGCATAAAATCGTGTTTTGGCTGTATAAAAAATGGTAGGCAGTATAAGTAATCCTTACAGGCCCCTGTTCTGTTTTAATAGATGAGAAAAGATTCAAGGCAAAACAATTGATTACAAGGATTCTGTAATACAAATAAATTATTAATGCGCTTTTCTGTTACCTTCCACAGTTGCAGTGGCAGACACGGTCCTCCCCTCGTAAATGCGGTAGGATGTAGTTGTGAAAGCGGTCCAGCAGCGCGTTCATGTCCATAAGACACGCTATCGCCTGCAAAAAAGCATTCGAGTCAAGCCGGACATCATGACAACACTTGCACCAAACTGCCCTTATGAACCAAATACTGATGGCTTTATAGCCTATGAACAGAACTGACATATTTTTCCAGGCAAGAACCGACTCGAGCTCATTCTCATTCCTGTACGTTCACCAAGGTTGTAAATGGACTTTCCTCGGTCTATGCGTCTCTACTTTCTGGTGTTTTTCAAATGATTTTTCTTTTTCCAACTTAACAACTAACAATGCTTATAGACATGATAAGAATATGTCTTTCTTACCATTACAACAGAAGCACCGAGGATCATAAAAATCATGGTGGTTGTAATCATATGCATCCAAACTTCCAAATGCGCCCCTCTTTTTTCAACCCAAGGGGAGCCTGTCTTTTCAACGAAGCTGTTTGTTTAAAACACTGAACATCCAGTGCTAAAAGAGTCTGTCCCGGGAGAAGACGCTCATTGATGCGTCTTTACTGCGCCTGCCTCTCAGTCCTGAGCGCGGTTTGGCGCGTAAGGTTTAGACTGGCCCGGTCTTAACAAATCCCTCTTATTTTATCCACGGTTTTATTGTCCTCTCCATTTATCATTGCGCTGAACTAAGCCTTTAATTTGCTTGAGATTCAGCACCGATGCTGAGCAAAAACCGATGTGCTGCTCTCTTCTAGCTGCTGATGCTTTTTCCCTGCTGCGTTCCAGCACCGTTGAAATTTTCCCAGCGACGATTAGCAAGATCAGGGAGAGCTTTCCCAACACACACACACACACACACACACACACACACACACACAGATCTGGCTTGGGGGCTTCTGATTAAGAAAGTAACTGGTTAATTCCACGTCTAGTAATCCTAGAAATCCATGTCCCTCTTTCACTTCTTATCACATTCAAGTCGTCGCGAAATAGCTGATCGATGCACCACTGATTCCGGCCCCGCATTGATCTTGCTTGATAAGACAGGAGACACTAAGGCAAGACGGCTCTTGGTTCAGACTCTTTTATTTCCATCGCATCTGCATTAACCAAATACCTGAAGCCACACACATGATTAAACAGTCCTCTTCAGCCGTCGTGATAGCTAGGTGCATTTTAGCTATATGACTATGGTGTGTGTATATGTGTGTGTGTGTGCGCGCGCGCGCGCGTGTGTGTGTGTGTGTGTGAGAGAGAGAGAGAGAGAGAGAGAGAGAGAGAGAGAGAGAGAGAGAGAGAGAGAGAGAGAGAGAGAGAGAGAGAGAGAGAGAGAGAAAAAGTGAGCAAGAAAGAAGGCGGGGGACGTGTGAGTAGCCCACATAGGTGACTAAGAGGTCTTAGTCATAAGGACTAAGAGCAAATATTTCTGATTCACTGGATTTGCTCGGGTTTGCAAATCATTTTGGAATCATATAAAGATTTGTGTGGGTTCTCGTTATAAGACATTTTCTAAAGCAAAACCGCACAGCTATAACCTGCTCCATCCGCCCACTGGCTCGCTCTGCAGTTCATATTGCGCCATTTCACTCAGTCTGTAGTGGCGTGTGCGTGTGTAGCCTCGACTCCTTGCATCCAGCAAGACCGCTGCATAGAATCGTCAGTGCTTAATGACTGTACCAGAGACGCGTAAAAGAGATTCTAGTTGATTCAATCCTGTACATTAGTTTTAATCAAGGATGCCAACGCTAGGTTTGTGCTGGGACACTTGAGATATTTGGTGCATACTGTTTTTAGTACTGATGGTTTTTAGTACTTTATTTCGTTTTATTCGTTAAATGTCCAAATATCTTAGATCTGCTCAATTTCTGGACTGCTTTTAGCGTACAAGAGCGCGACGTCTTTGCATTTCAGCACCCTGGATAGCAGTTACGAAAAAGAGCATCACGCAGAAATCTCTCTCTCTCTCTCTCTCTCTCTCTCTCTCTCTCTCTCTCTCTCTATCTATCTCTCTCTCTCTCTCTCTCGCTCTCTCTCTCTCTCTCTCTCTCTCTCTCTCTCTCTCTCTCTCTCTCTCTCTCTCTCTCTCTCTCTCTCTATCTATCTCTCTCTGTCTCTCTTTCTTTCTCACACACACACATACAGCCAACTGCCAGCTATCCTTGGAAACTCTGACAATTTAAAATATATAAAACATTTCTTAAAAAACATTTATCCTTAAGTATGCCCAACAAGAAAATAATACTCCAAACATCTGTACTGAAATACCCAACTAAATACCTCTTAACTAATGCTTTTTAAGGTTGCTGTCTAACAGATGTTGGCAGATGCTACATCAATTTGGTCATCTAGTAGAAAAGTAACTAGGCATTAAAAAGTGTTAGTAAAGTCGTTATTTCTAATACAGTTTTAGTAAAACAAATTATACATGTACTTTCTTTATTACATAGAAAAATAAAAGCTAATATTTAAATTTCATTGTAGGCACTGGTGGCATCAAGCAGTTTTCTTAAATGGCTGAAAATGAATTGTAGTCTTCGGAAAAAAGACATTTGAGATATTGCGGAAAACCTCCTGAATAAGTGCCTCCAAGTCCTCCAGTGTGCGAAAAGTCTTATTTACTATCATCTAGAAATTTCTTTCATCATTACTCCAGTGGTAGTATCTCTATAGTAAGCTAAAATCCATGAAATATTGGCTAGTTAGGTTTCACCCACCCTGTAGATGTTTTTGCAATAATATGGCAACATTTACTGTTGTATACTTCATTATAATAGTATTATTACTGCAACTAAGACCTAGGAAGCATTATAGTGACCTGGTTTAGATAGTGAGAGAAGCCTCAGCAATAGGGATTGACAGAACAAACAGTTTTCTCTTTCTGTCTGTCTCTCTGTCTCTCACCCTCTTACCCCCCCCCCCCCCCACACACACATTTCCGAATGACTGAGTCAATAATCTAGCCATTCATTTTTTGAAGCCTATCTCAGGGAACTAAGGGACTCAAGCAAGCACTGGTTGGGGTGCCGGTTGGGGTGTTTAACCATTGCAGTGCACAATTACAAACCACAGACAATATATAGATGCAAATTAGATTACAATGCCTGTCTTTGGACTTGGGAAGGGTCCACCAGTGCCTACGGGGAAGTCCTAAAGCATGGGAGGCACATGCATAATCATGGCCACAAATTAGGACTGGAAATAGAACCCCAACCCTGGAGGTATAAGGCAAATCTGCTGACCAATGAGCTAATATGTATTTTTGAGAGTAAACTCTATCATTCAACAAACGAATAAGCAAATAATGCTTGTCTTAAAGTAAATTTTTAAAGTATTTTGTTACACAGTTACTGATGATCGGTATGTCGTGAGTAGGTACAATTCCAAAGATGTGAGTGTATTCTCCAGGAACAGCCTAGAAACCCTTTACTTGAAGGCCAGTGTACACTAAGAAATATGAGGTTTTGCAAAGCACCAAGGCTTTCCTATCTAACTGCGTAATTATATGAAACTTATCATCGTTGTGCACGCTACTGACATCTTGTGGTCAAAAAGTTAAATAGCTGCGTGTTCTTTGTTCTATCCAATAAATCAACCACTTTCTACTTACTCAGTAGTCCAATCTATGAATTAATTTGTAAAAAGAACAATTGTGCTGTCCCTATTATACTGTATAGTAGTCTACTGTCTCATAGTGTAACAGGTGCGACCCTGTCGTTTTAGTCTTGCACATTTGCACGACTAAGTTGTAGCAGCACGGTCCTGGAGGAACTTTTTGCACTGCTATATTTAATTAAGCTGACAAAAGTTCCTTGATTCGATTGACTCTTGAATTTCAGACATGCGCAGACCGTGTGCACCTCTTAACATTTGTCCTAGTCTTAAATCAATGCCTGTGAACCGGAGGGAAATGAAGTATTTTTTTTAAGCAAGATTTTATACTATTTTACTTGCTACATGCCTTATGAAATATTGTCTTAAAAATTACTAAGAAGACATTTTTGGGCAGGTAAAATTTGAACAATTTCAAATAGATTAATTCAAACAGGTATGGAAGCCCATTTCCGCCTCACAAAAAAAAGTCTAACTTATGACTTTATAAGTCATAATTATAAAATAAAAAGGCAAAATAAGTCATAATCATGGTATAAAAGGGCAAAATTATGACTTTAAAAGTCACAATTATGAATTAAAAAGGCAAAATGATGACTCTAAAAATTATAATGACAAGATTAAATAAAGTCAGAATTATGACTAAAAATCAAAAGTATGATTTGCAGGCTCATCCCTGATAGCAGGTTGTCACTAAACCAATATTGCACTAATCGTTAAACCGGTTTATTATGTTATTTCAATTATGAAAATTAGATAGGGCCGCACTGTGGCTTAGTGGTTAGCACTGTTGCCTTGCAGTGCCTCCTGGGCAGGGGCCTTTTTGTGTGGTGTTTAAATTTTCTTCCTGTGCTTGTGTGTGTTTACTCCGGGTCCTCTGGTTTCCTCCCACAGTCCAAAAACATGTATGTTAGGTTGATTTGTGATTAGTTGAGTGTTCGTGTGTGTGTGTGTGGCCCTGTGATCAACTGGCGACCGGCTCAGGGTGTCCCCCTCCTTCCTTCCGCCCATTCAGAGACAACTGGAATAGACTCCAGCAGATCCCCGTGCTTTATTAGGGAATAAGCAAAGAGGAATTAATTAATTAATTAATTAATTAAAAAAGACATAAAAACATTTGTTCAACTTAAATAACTAATATAACATTTAATTCGTTTGCTTTATGTGCATCAACTTTTTATTTCAGAATGTAATAATTTTCGAGTTTTTTTGTCGGTTGGCCGAAATGGGCTTCCATAGATTCGCGCTATGTTCGAACCAAAATACGAATAAATCACGTGGCTGTGTGTGGAACCAAGGCTTCTTACGTCACAGATCACGTGATAAAAAAGCGTCAAGCTTTGGACAGACGCTTTATTATGTTTTACAGCCTCGGTGTCGGACATAATCATCATAATCAAACATAAACAATATTAGCCGATGGGTTTTATTTGAATAAAATACTCTGTAAGGAATGGTGTAGCTTTTTATTCAGGAATGTGAGTATGACGTTTTGGAACTTGAATGCTAAAGTAATTGCTATCTTAACTGAGTAAATGCAGACATTAAGTTTTTAGCTAGCTTAGCTAGCTTCTTTTTGTGTGTTATGTAAACAGCTGTTTGTAGAATCAACGTGTGTTTAGTCCCTGCTTACAAAAGCGTGATTTTCTTTACTGGATAAGGACATAATTTATACGATAATTTAAAAAAATAGCTTTGGGATGCTTAGCATTTTTTGTTTGATTTTAAGCTAGCATACTGTTCTGTTAATATATATGATAACCAAAACATGTAACACTGATAGTTTTCCCCCCCACACACACACACATTTTAGTTAACCTTGAAGATGTAGCTAGTTAATAATTACACACTTTAACCCTAACCAGGTTAGCCTGTATATGTGTGTGTACACGCCATACTTACATACATGTGAGTTGCTGTTTTAATTTCCAGACAATAAGATGCCAATAAATGGGGCTGATATATGACACCAATTTTATTTGGTTTGATTTCTGGTGTACTAATGGCTTCTTATTTAGTTTGTAGTTTGTGCGTGGCTACCAGACAAACCCATTAGCTGGCATAGTGAGGTCACTAAAGTTGGTGTTGTTCACAGCGCTTCGCCATGTCGAGGAAACAGTCAGGAAAGCATGTACGAAAAAAATGTGAGCTGGAGAAGAAGAAGACAGATAAACGTGCAGGCCGGAGGACTTTAACCAAAGATCAGAAAAATCTGCCTCAAGGGGAAGATGAATTTCTCAGTTTCTCCAAGCAACTTCAAGCACTTGGTCTCCAACTAAGAGAGGTTCAAGGAGACGGGTATGTTCAGCATTTCAAGTATAAGTTGAGCCGCTTTTACATGCATATCAGTAAAATTTTGTCCACATTGTCTGTGCATACATTTTCAGGTTATAAGGAACATGTAGTCTAAACAGTATTTATTCTCCTATTATGTATCATAAATATTCTTTTCACGCTCTTGGTAAATGGTACTTTTTTGGTAATGGTAAGTTTCAAAGATAAAGGGCTACCACTATGGCAGAAATTACACCATTATTATTTTTTTTTACTGATGAACACATTAATGACTTTAATCCTAAATGATAAATGTTTTGAACTGGCTTGAAATGTTGACATACAGGGAACCTTTTTTTTTTTTTTTTGTCTTGTTTACATTATAGTAACTGCTTGTTTCGTGCTCTGGCGGATCAAATGGAGGGACACTCACGAAATCACTTGCGGTTACGGGAGGAAACTGTCCAGTACATGATGACACACCGGCAGGATTTTGAACCTTTTGTTGAGGATGATGTGCCATTTACTAAGCATGGTAAATTATATGTGGGTGTGAAGAGTAATTTTACTGGGAAATAGGGAAGGAATTTTATTAACACTTGAAACTGTTGTTATCCACTGTTTGAGGTAAGCCTGTTATTCTGTACGTTTGCCTCACTCTATTATTTGAGATATAATAAACTCAGCAAAAAAGTACCCATTTAATATGCCTCCAATGAGTATAATTAGGAAAGATTAACTCTTATTTTACCGTTTATTTTCCTAATTAATTAAACGGCATGTGCTGTTACTTGTTACTGATTCAAATACTTTCTTTAAAAACTGAAACTCAGCATTGTTTTTTAACAGTCTGTGTTCTACCGAATACCATAAACCTAAATATAGTCTTCTCTTATCCTTCAGTGTTGGATCTTGCAGAGCCAGGCACCTTTGCAGGCAATGATGCAATAGTAGCCTTTGCTCGCAGTCAGCAGGTGAAAGTGGTCATCCATCAGTTGAATGCTCCATTGTGGGAGGTGAAGTACAGCTGTTAAGACTTTTCTTTGATTCCACTTTTCTTTGACTTTAGTTAATATTTTAACCAGTGAAATTAAAATAACTTTGATACAAACAATAGGTCGTTAAAAATATAAGCAAAGGTAACATGAAGTCATGTTTCAGATAAATGGATCAGAGAAGCCATTATGTCCGGAGCTTCATATAGCGTACCGTTACGGTGACCATTATGACAGCGTCCGGCATGTTGCCGACAACTCCAAAGGCCCTGCCCATCTACGCATAGCGGTTTGTAAATTATGTCATTGATTATTATTATTATTATGCACATTTTCAGCCTTGGTCCTCGAGGACCCTTTGTCCTGCGCAACTTCTTCTTAAGAAGGGTTGTTTAGTTGATTTAATCAGGAGCAGGGAAAAAAAATCACTGACGTATGCAGGAAATCAGGTACTTGAGAACCAGGGTTGAAAATCAAGAAAAAATGAAGTAGTACAAGTAAGTGTTGCATATTACAGGCAATACAGGTTATAGACTGATCTTACATATAGTAGTGTTTTTCCCATATGGTAGAATCTAAATAATTCCAGGCAGTTTGGTGATGGCAATAAGGACATTCAGAAAGCCCCCTTTTCCCCTCACTCTCTCTATGATGATGAAGAGGTTATCCTCAATCCCCTGACCCCCAGCATGAACAGTAAGAGAAACGGTATATATTTTTTATACTGTTATCTGGTTCTTGGTGAGGTTTATTACCCGTACTGTTTTTCTCATTTAGGTAAAGAGAAAAATCTGTCCCAATCAAGTGCCATCTCACAAAAGGGCCATGCAGAATCACTTGAATCTGAACCGAGGAATCAGTCGTCAGCTTGTGACTTGGGAACAGAGAAGCACCCCAAAAATCTAAGTAAACAAAGTGACCATGCGTGTCTGGCTGGCGGTACCACAAACCAACCCAAGGTAAATAAATGCTGGTTGTACAAAGTTATTTTTAAAAGCAATGGGTAAACTTACTGTTTGAGGTAAGGATTTTTGTTGATTGTCTTTTTGCTTTTTGGATTCTAGGTGTCTAATAAACAAAGAAAAGAGCAACAGCGTCTAGAGAAGAAGAAGAAACAGGAGGAAAGACACAGACAGAAGATTCTTCAAAGCATAGGATCACATGACCAGAATCAGAATCTGCCTGACACGTTTACACTTGTTCCAGCTTTCAACACTCTAAGCATATAATATAGATTTGGACAAACTTCTAAATAGTGACTCTGCTGCTTTTTATTCACTTCAAGTATGACAATAAATGCAAAAGTTCTACATTGTGCATATATAGAAAAGTGCATAAAATCATGTTCTGGCCTGAACGCTGCTATCTTAACAATAATAGGAGGAAAAATCCTATTTGTAGGGTAAAACTGTCATGGTATGTGCCTTAGCTAAACTATGACATCTTTATATTTTTTTATCACTGTATTTTTTTTGGAACCAAAGAATAGTCCATATGGGAAAGTTTGTAAATAGCGTTGTATATTACGGTTGATGGTAAATTGAACAGGGAAACTGATTTTCTTTTTGACTTATAAGAATTCATTTCCTGATCAACGCTGCAAGTGTTTATCAAAGTTATGAGCTTTTTTTTGAGGATAATTAAATATTAAGTATGTCAGCATGCATTCATTATGTCATCTGAGAGAAAACTCATTGCACATTCATTATCGGGAAGGATTGTTCTGTAATTATAGAAACCATGGATCATCTGTTCAGTTTTGTACAGAATTAAAACGTATTTATTAAAAAAACAACAACAAAGTGGGCAGTCTTGTACAGTATTAGACACTGTGTGTAAATAAAATGTTTACAGGCATGTTTTTGTCATTAAAAATATGCTTAATCTTCTATTGTGTTAAAATACTGTATTTTAGACAGTATTAAAGCTGTAATGTCAAAAGTTTGGTTAACAATCGACTTTAAGTGCTAAATCCTAGTCATTTTATTTACATGTATGTTAACCTTAAAAGTAATCAACTGATCAGATAGCCTTATGTTATAGTGTATACAAGCCACAAAAAGCGTCAATATATCTGATAATCCACAAGGAGGCAGTAGAGGACTTCTGTGATGTATCCCATACTTTAAAATGTGCACATCCTAGAAGAAGCAAAATCTTCATGTATATCCCAAAGCAGATGTCTTTTTTGTGTCAGTACTGGATTGTGTCCTTCTTAACAACAAATCATTTGTTACATCCTTTTAATAGCAGGAGCCACAAAGTATAAATCTGTTCCTTATTTGTATCAACCTTGAAATTCTAAAAAAAAAAAGTTAATTATTGTGGCATGAATAAGTGGTTTCTTGCACCAATCCTGCACTTATGTTTTTTGTTGTTTTTCATGCTCAAGTACACACGTGTCAACACAGGAAGGGTGTGTTACTAGATTATTTTAAGATAGTAGAAAACCATTGCAAGGCAGAAATACTCCAAAAACACATTAAAAAAACATTGGGACAATTATGCGTCTTAAAAATACACAATTTATCATTTAATTTTAGGCATTGGTTTAGATGTGCAACAGTGATCTGGTGTTAGTTTCATTGTTCCTATTTTAAAGGAGTCATCAGATGCCCATTTTCTACAAGTTGATATGATTTTTTAGGGTCTTAATAAAAAGTTTGTAATATACTTTGGTTAAAAATTCTTATTAGTAGTGTAAAAAAAAAAAAGCCAATCATTTTACCTTGTTTACACTGACTGGTTCCACCCCTCGGTTCTGTGGGGTATTTCCACTGCTCCAAAACCATTTCAAATACTTTTTTAATGACTTAATAATCATAAACAGACACCGTTATAAACAATCTTTAGGAAGCTTTATGTAGTGTTATTATTTTAGCTTTACCGACAATGTACACAGTTTGTAATGAGACAATCACCTTAATGCATTGTTTATTATAAACATGCAATTATAAATTGTATTGAGAAGGTTTTACATAGAAAGGTTCTACATAGTTTGTACATAAAAAAAGATGACATAACCTTCTTTGTGAGTTTACACTTTAGCCACATACATCGTGAAACTTGCTAGAAAAGGTGATTTGGAAAGATACACTGAAAAAAACACACACTTATTCTGGTGGTGAAGCAGAAATACGTATAGTTGGTACTTATTTATTTGTACGATTAGCTTCCTAGCCAAACCTGCTTTTAATAAAGCAGTGTGGTACAGTAAGACATGATTCACGCAAACATGAACGCATTTAGGTAGATCTGAGGGGGATATTGGGTCTATAATAAATCGGCAGTGTCAATCAACAATCGTGGGCGTGGCCTTGGTCCATGTGATTTCACAAAAACAGGCATCTAAAAACGGCTTGATTTAAGAAAAGGGAAATTATTAAACAACAAGATCCTGACAATCATAGGATGGTTGTGTACACACACTATGCTTACACAGGCTAACACATATTTCAGTTTAAACAACTTGTAAAAGTGCATCCGATGGGCCCTTTAAAGATACATTTTATGCTCAATAAGACATTCTGAAGAATCGAATGACATCTTTTACATTCAATTCAATTTTAATCAGGAAAATATAGACAGATTAAATATCTGCATATGTTCTTAATGGTTTTATTGAAAAGTAGTGTGTTTATACTATCTGCAGTTTCTTTTTAATGCATGCACAGTGTCTCGTCGGGTTTAAATAACTTTGTTTTTGTTTTTTTTATTTAGTGCAGTTTGTGTCGGTGTATAATGTTATAGCACCTCTCTATGGCCAAAAAGTGAGATAACCTTTTCTCATCCCTTTTTTCCATCTGTGGTATGGTTTATAGCTCCGCAACCATCTGTCTGGCAGGATTACAAATTGTGACTCCAAGTAGATGCAGCTGTAGGAAAGGTTTATTAGTATAACAGAAGGATCAGCATACAGGATACTCTATGCTAGCAAAATGTATCCATTATTAATATTTTAATTCTATTCAAATCTATTATTAACAGCGAAAATCTCTACAGTACAAACCTGAGCCAAAGCGAGCTGAACAGCAGAGGCCTTCTCCTCGAGCTGACTTGTAAACAGGGGAGACACAGATGTGGGCATTGTGGGGTATGTGGGTAAGTGTTGTAGAGAGAAGATGGGGTGGTAAATATAAAGTGGAACGCTGCCTGGAGGACTGTATAGACTCGCCCTCCCACGTTAGCCAGTAACCGCGCAAACCTTCGGCACCTCCCTTCCACTTCACCAACACTGAGTCATTTCCCACCGTAGACAGATGCAGATCTGCTAGAGATGGCAACACTGACAAAAAGACAGGAAGACAGCTTTTTTTCATTCCGCACTAAAAGAGGAAGTGAACGAAAACATTTTGGTAAAAACAATAAACATAATTTGTTTGATTTCCAGGTTTGGATGGATTTACTTTTAACCGGTATACATTTTTAATACGTACCTTCTTGAGTGCATGCTTTGACGGACATTGCTTTCTCTTTGCCAGAGAAGTAGCTGGCGCTCACAGTGACCAGATACTGTGTCCCAGGCTGCAGGTTGGTCAGTACAGTCGAGTCCTGCCTGTTATTAACCGTGAGCACGTGAAGTTTCCCTGTCGGAAGGGTGGAATATTCCACCTGGTAGGACTGTATAGATTCAGGCTGCAGCGGCCCCCAGCTTACTTTCACACTAGTCACAGTCGACTCAGAAATTGTCACCTGCGCTGGGCTATGGATTTCTATATTACAGGATATGAGGGAATGAAGGAAGATGTTTAGGAAGAGGGAATGTGGGATGTATATAAATTTTGCCAGACAATGCATCACTGTTTGTACACATCCAAAAACTATTCCTTAATTATTTTTGCAACAAAACACGTTTCCATTTTTACTGAATTTAGACTACCTGTCAAAAATCTTTTTATGGAACAATAAAAAGGTACTAAAAAATAATAATAATAATGAAAATTAGAGATGCACTGATACCTAAACTAGTATTGGTCCAGAGTATTTCTGTACTTGTAAACAGGGCTGGCTCTAGGCATGGGCAGAGATGGGCTGAGCTCGTCTGTCTTGCCCACCCAAAGAAAGTTTGGTAAAGACAGCAGTATACAAATACTTTGTTGTTGTTTTTTTGTACAATTGGTGATTTGAAAAGCTAAAAAATATTAAAAACTAACAAACTAAAAAAGATCTGTCTGTCTGTCTTTCTACACATCAACTAGTACCATGACTTTTTTTTTTTAATGGTTATTTCATTTCTGTCTTCAAAATATTACTTTTTAATATTTAATTTTGATTTGGTGCAAACCTCACTCCAAGTTTCAAAAGATTATAATATTGTCTGAATTTGTGCTTATTAGTCCAATCATTAATCATTCTAAACGTTGGAAATAACCCATTCCTTTAACATTTTGAAAACATATTTCTGCTTATATTGACTTAATAAGTCTTCTTAACCAATTCCAGGCAAAAATATTAGTACAAAAATATTTTTGCTATTCCATCATTAGTTGAATTTTACAAAGAATCTATCTCTTCAACCCCCACTGCTAAAAATTGCCCACCTGGCCTGCTCGTAAAACTAGTCCGACACCAAATACCAAAACCTTTTGTCATGTCATTTACAGAACTTTCAGTGCAAAGACTCTGGCAGCAGTGACAGAATGCCAGGCTCAGCGCTGTGGTAATATTTAAACATAATTTATGTTGTTAAATTTACATGTGTTAATACATTTTATAGACAAATTCTAGGCTTTCTTAAGCATGTCTCTCATGTTGCTCCTGTCTCTTATATTCTTAAATTTCATGTTAAACAATCTAGATATGATTCAGTCAGCATCCACTTAATGAATATTCTCACCTGGATTTGTGTTGAATACGGTATGTAGAGTGTTAAAGATGTCTAGGTTGGATTGTGGGATAAGCGTGACATTGTATGTAGTGTCTGGACACAGGTTGCTCAGCCTGGTGGAGCTGGTGTTACTGGGCCGGGTGATTCTCTGATAGTGGCATCCAGCTATGCTTTGGTCAGTACCACTGCCTGACATATTCCCTTCTGCATTTCCAGTGTAAACTGGTCCAAAACGGATGTCATAGTACCCAGTTCCCGCAAGCACAGGCCTCCAGTGTAACTCTGCACTTGTCGAGGTGATGTCTTGGACCTGAAGCCTCTTTGCTCGAATGATTTCTGGGTAATCAGAAAACAGTAATGAGAGAACAGAGTTTAACAAGAAGTAAGCATGGAGGTATGTCTCCCAAAATAGAAAGCTAAGTCAGAGGATGTAGCTGTGACAAACAGCAGTGTCATAAGAGTGCCGGTTATAGAGTGAGCAAGTGTGTCTAACTCTATTAGGGCTGAAGGCCATGCCGTAATTAATATTCGTAACCTAATCTGCATAGTGTACCTATGGTCTGTGTATGATGTATGTGTAAGAGACTAAAACTGGATACTTACATGACACTCAGTCATCAAGAGGATTACTTACTATTTGAGAAGACTCCCGTGAGATGTAGAAAGGACAAAATAAACTCTTATAATTAGCCCCTTTCTCCCATTACAGTGTATATTGCTCTGTCCCCTCATCTGTAGACAAGTGTCGCTGTCTCAGGTTATTTAAGTCTCTAAGTTGTCTGGCCACCGAGCCTAAATTTCTGAAGCATGAAACGGTAATGGCTAAAGGATCAGACCTCCAAAACTGATCTGCTGTCTATCGGCTCTTATCTTATTTCAAATCTGCTCCTAATTGCCTATTTTAGGCTTACAAACAATAAACAAGTGTTTCTTCAAATACAGTACCTTGCAAACTGTACAGTCTTTCCTAATGTTGGGGGTTTTTTTGCATAAAAATTGTATGGATTTATGTAAAGTGTCTAAACAAAGTGCTAAACTGTTACAATAAAAAATAAATAAATAACTAAAATGACAAAAATTAAAACTTTGGAAGTAGTTGATTTAGGCCCACGTTTGTATAATCAAAATGTCCTGTTACGGTATAAATACACCACTAGACAAGCTATAACAAAAGACCAAAAAGAAAAGCTAAGCCAATAAGCGATATCATATCAAACTCTATGTAGATAACAACGATAACCTCTGGGTATTTTTACTCGATATGGATTAAAAGCTGTTTGGATAAATACCTCCAAGTGGGACGATGCATTTAACACTCAGAAAAAAGAAAAAAAACAAACAGGTTTTTTGAAAAACTGAGATTTTTGTAATTGATGCAAACCTTTTTGGGATACAAAAAACACCGGGTACAATTAGTGTCTTTGTCAGCCGAACATACATTTAAAAACTGTAAAAAAAACTCACCTATAAAGACAATGATCAATAAAATTCCAATAAAATCGTCAAAAAAAATTGAAATTCACACACTATTGTTTGTGTCACTATAAAAAAGGTACTACATCAGCTAAGTGGTAGGTATCTTACACCCATCTGCCATCCCCGAATAATTCTAGGTTATAACACAACAAAGCAGAAAAAGTACTGAAGAATGGCAAAGACTTTTACAAGACACTGTATTTGCCCCCAAGCGTTTTAAAATAAGTTTCCTTACCAATGATGGCATTCCTTAAGTCTTCAGTAATGATATTAATGTCTTCAATATCCACAAAATACAGGTGATCTTCAGCAGGTGGGCTCACAACATCCCTTAATACCTGGTAGTTTCCCCGACCAGTCGATACAACCAGCACATAGACACCTTCGTCCCGCAGCTCAGCCATTTTCTTCTGCACATCTCCAGGCTCCACACCATCAGTAAGCCACACCAGGACTCTTGGCAGTCCTTCTCTAGCTCCTCCAGGGATTCCCTGCTTCAACACCTCCTCCTTGGCGATCAAAAGTGCTTCTTCTGTATTTGTGTCTCCTCCAAGTTTTTGAGTCCTTTGTAGTGCCTCCTGAAGGTCCTGCTGTCTGGTATAAGCCTCGAAGCCAAACTCCAGATGGGGCATGGTGCTAACTTGCAGCAGTGCCATCCTTACTTGCTCGTGGCCCAGAGAAAAAGGCTGCACGAGCTCTGAGAGGAATTTCAGCATGTGAAAAAACTCAAACATTGAAACACTGCCGGAGGAATCCAGCAGGAACAAGACGTCGCCTTCACAGCAGTTTGAAACTGTGGGTATAAAGAAAAGAGGTTTCTTAATCATGTTTACAAAAGATGTTTAGAAGATATGATCACAAATTTGGAATAAATATAAAATATTAGGCTCGGACAATCTAACATCTAAAAAGCAATGCATTTGGTGTAAAGTATTGCAAAATCTGTGAAATCCACTTAACAAGAAACATAAATTGTTGCTTTGAAGAATATCTTAGTTCTTAATAACACTACCATGTTCAGAGGGTATAAATTAGAGTGAAAATGTTCCCGGAAAATGTGAGATGTAATGCCAACCCTTTAATTTCAGCCATTACTTTAATTTTAAGGGGAATGTTAGTTAATTTAACTATCTAAAGCACCAAATAAAATGCTTCCAGATAAAGAACAAGCAACAAACATTCTATATTCTCTCTGGCATCATTACTCCCTTCCCGCTGTTTTTCTCCCTGCTCCCACGCACTACTTGACTCACACACACTCACACAAGTGTAAGATACTGCACAAAACCTTCATTCCTTTGCTTTTCTGAGTTTTTGGAACAACACAGTCACACTGTTATTACTGTATTTTACTGAAGGGAATAAAATGAATAGAACTTAAAACTCTTGAAGCAAGTGGAAAAGGAAAAATAAGGGGGGGGAAAATCCACACGTTAAAAAAAGACCCAAAAAAAGGAAAATAAATGGTCAAATTAATAGGAAAAAACGACTTCAGGGTTGTTCTAAATATTTATGAAAGCAGTAATGATTCCCCGGCATTTTATGGATTTCCTGGCAAAGAAATGCTTCTTAGTTTTGAAAAATAAACATAAACATATGGTGAGTGGTAGCAGCATAACTACTGGACACCCTGAGGGTTCTTCAGGGGGGTTAGAAAGGGCAGCATGAGAGAAAAACAGACAGTAAAGGGGGAGGTGAGAACTGTGAATCTCATAAAAAATAAATGAAGGAATGCAGTTTTTTTATTCCAGAGACCACAGTAGCAAAAAAGAATGAGTGCTGTGTGTGTGTGTGTGTGTAAGGGTGATGCATCATAACAGGAACTCATGCCCAGTAAGACAATTCACTAACTAACTAGACATTTCAGCAAACGCTTGAACCGTGGGTATTCAGACTCGCACAAAAACAAGATTTTCCGATGCCCACTTGTGCCCTTCGATATTTTTGAACAAAGCTTCATTTTAGTTTCACAATGCAACCGTTTAATACATTGCGAAACACTTGATTGCGCATCGACACAATCAGTTTAACCAGTGACTCTTGAAGAATTTCATAAAGCATCATCTTGAAAACAAGACCGACAATGTACAATTTCCTCATGATCCAAATACACTAATGCCACTGTATGAGTAGGATCATCTCCATCTGGCTTATATTATGTTACTCCCCTTGCTCTGCTCCTGAAGTGTGTGTCTTTCCAGCCTTTAATTATTATGTAGTGTTCACTGTACATATGGGTAACAATCTGGATTAGAGCCCAGAGAAAATAAAAAATATCCAACGAGACATCTATCTGACCTGATTAGCATCACAATTCTAAAACACACCTTGACATGTAGCTCACCAACTCCTTAGAATGATGTAAAAAAAAAAAAAAAAGATATATATATATATATATATATATATATATATATATATATATATATATATATATATATATTTTTTTATTTTTTTTTTTTTTTTTTTTTTTAATTTTTTTTTATTTTATTATTTATTTATTTTTAATAAAAATCAGAGTACAATGCATGTGCAGCTGGTGGTGTAAGCATTTACTTAGACGCTTGTGCATCTATAATTCATTTAACTCCATATTTCTGTGATCTGTAACTGAACGCAGAACTGCTGGGATTAAAACAGCAAAGTGGAAGCTGTCGTATAAACACCGGTTAACAATTTACCAACTGTTTCAAACAAAACTACTGTACATAACAAGAAAGTTCCGAAATTAAACTATTCGCGTTTAATTTCCCAACTGGATTATGTTTTTATAGATGTGGTCAGTTTCCCATGCTGTAACCCAACCCACATGTGTACTTTAGAAAATGATTCGACTCTTCTGTGGGATTATGTATAAAGAAGTAAGAAAAGAAGATTGCAGAAGGGGTTATCGCTATAATTAGTTCGAAAAGCAGTCCATCTGTGGAGTTGCCCCTCCTGCACTTCAGGACACCAGGGTTCTCAAGAGAGCCCATCACATTATAAAGGATAATACACACCCGCAATACAATCTATTCACACATCTGCCGTTTGAAAGACGATACACAGGTGTGAAGTCACGGACAAAAAGTATTGCAAATAGTTTTTATCCACAAGCTATTAGATATTTGAATATCTGCACTGAAAAAACGTTTCAATATGTTTATTGTATGTTATTGTTTAAATATATTTTCATGCATTTCTTTATGTTTTTATGTGATTTGGTTATGTGTATGTTCCTATGTGTGTTCCTACTGGTGTTTTTACCTTGTACATGACAGCGTGTTAAAGCTTTTTAAATCAATTTAAGTAAGCAGACTGGTCCCAGTGCCGAGTTTAATAATTTACTGTCTTATCTTTAAAGACATTAGCCAATTAAAACATTTTTATTAGGATTAAGCATGTTATTGAAACATATTTCAGGATGTAAATGCAGGTAAGGGGGATAATTGTGTCTCTTCATTTTTTAAATTCCTAAAAAGAAATCATTGACAGATGGTGGATGTTTACGGTCAGGGTTATGGTGAATTTGTCCCAGGTCCCAGGCCCTGGAATGTTGGGTACAAGCCGGAAATAAACCCTAAAAAAAAAAAAGAATCAGCTCTGTGTTTGCCCTTTGTATTAATGTTAAACTATTGTCTGTTATCCAGTGACAAAGGCTGTGCAAGTTTTTGGACCAAGGGGGCAACAGGAAACCTTTTTATTATGTAACACACAAATATACATTATAATAATTTCTATAATCTTAACACAAATGTATTTCTTCAAGCACTTTGGTCAGGATACCAAATACGTATTCATGTGTAAATTATTTATTCTGTCTGATTTTTTACAAACGTCAGAATTGTAGCGCCAATTAGAAAAAACTGTATTTATCTCGTTAAAAAAGATTTTCTGTTTATCTGTTAAGACAGTATTGACTGGTATGTGCGTTCAAACTGACTCACAAAGTAACACAAAAGTGTGTGTGTCTGTGAAACGCACCTGAACCGGAGCTCGAGCTCTGTGATTTGCCCGGGCGCAGGTGAAGACAGATCAGCAAGCACGTGAGCACAGTCCGAAACTCCATCGCTGCTGTTTAACTGAGGCGCGAAATATTGTCTTAGCTTACTGCCGACTGTCACATTCACGGCAGGTAATAACCATGTTTCGCCTGAAAAATCTGCCCCTGCATATGTGAGCAGATTATTACACGCCTCCCTATTTTCTTCTTTCTTCCCAATAAAAAAGTATAGTAAGCGCACACCTGTGCTGTCCTGTGGCAAGCCAAACCAAAAACAGATTGAGACTGAAAGCTAGAGCTTCTGAATTTGCCCTCCCTCCTCCTTTAGTTTCTCCCCTTTCCTCCCTCCCTCTCTCTCTCTCTCTCTCTCTCTCTCTCTCTCTCTCTCTCTCTCTCACTCTCTTCTTTTCTTTCGTTCACTCCCTCTTTTCAGTCTTGCTGTAGCCAAGTGACCAGCTTGCACAGGCTTGGAACTAGTCCCAGGTTTCCCTCACGTAGGCTTTGTTGCCAGTGCAGTTATAACTGGGCAGTGCCATCTGAAAACAAACAGAGGTCTATTTTATTTAGATTAGTTGAAAATAGTGGAAGTGGAAATTCTTTTTTTTAATATACAAAAAAAAGTCTGAAACTGCTTATAAAAGTGTAATAGGCCCACGGACAGATCATACACCAACCCGTTAAATGTAGTTATTGGTAATTGTTTTGTTTCCAGAAGCTCTAAGGCAAATACTGAAGTGCACATGTCCAGATTTGTGTGTAGCGGCAATTTTATAGTTTTAGAAACTTTTGATGATAAAACCTCAGTATATTTCATCAGGAGGTGACGTGGACCAACACACCCAGTAAGCAAACACAGACTAGTTGTGAAAGACTAGTCTGGTGAGCAAATATTGTTCTCAGATTTAATTTATTAAACAATGTATTTACATTATTAACAATTTATTAAACAATTAATTTTTTCGACTCCACCTTTTCTACATCACTAGTCATAGAGAATGCTTTCACTATACTTGTCCAGAGCTGATATTTATTCTGGGCAGAAATAATAATCTTCCCAAACGTTGAATGGCTGTAATATAGGTGTGTATGTTAGAATACACAGTTTAAACAAGATTTTCTTAGCCTGTTTGCAGTTTACACATTTATATCAACAGATATAAAATAATAAGCCACAGCAAGAAAACAATAATATCAGATATCTACAGGCTCTAATACCCACTTACATCCTGGAAAATTTTCCTAATCTTAAATTATATGGGTTTGTGAACAATTTAGAGACAGGTATGGACCTGCTGCAGAGATGAGATAAAAATAAAAAAATTTTCCAGCAATGCAATGTAAACTAGCAGTCAGACATACATTACTGTAGACCTTTATTTTTTTTAAACACTAAAAATATGATGTAATGGCATCCTATGGGTATGATGAAATCACATTCCAGTGAGGATTATTGAATGGTAGACATAATCTTCATCATGAAAGAAGACAGAAATAAAAATAGAAATGAAGTGTTCTACAACACAGTGGTTAGAAGGCCCAGGTTAGATTCCCGGACAGGGGTCTTTCTGTGTGGACTTTGCATGCTCTCCCCGTGCTTGCGTCGGTGTACTTAAGGTACTCCGGTTTCCTGTAATGCACTGGTGACATGTATTTGGGTGTAACCCTCCTGCATTTTGCCCTTTTTAGAGACGATTGATCTCTGTGACCGCAAATTAGGGAATAAGTGAGTATAGAAGATGAATGAATGAATAAATGTAACAGGAAGGGGGGTTGGCAAACTAAATGTTCAAATTAAATTAATTAATTTGTACAACAGAAAAGTTAAACTTATAGTTGTTTTTTTTGCTTTGTGCTCTAAAAATATATTTAAAGGACAAAATCCTACAACAGAGTGTTTCCTTATCATAGATACATAGAAGAAAGAACCATGAGCTATCGATCAAACTATAAGAACAACTGAAAAAATGTTCTTTGTACTGTAACAAAGGGTACAATTGTTTAAATAGCAACATTCTGCAATATTTTGGGTTTATTTAGCATACAAAATTCACTTATGTCCATATTTTTTGGTGGTTGTGGTCAAAAGCAACTAGAGCACAAACAGGAAACCCACATGGGGAGAAAATTCACAGCCAGTAACTTTAGCCCAGGATTGAGTTTAGCTATTTACTGCACTGTGATGTTCACTTGCTCACTTGCTCACTTATAGATTTCAGGTAAAAAAGTAAAAAAAAAAAACATTCTAAAAACTAAGACAAAAAACACTGTACACCTTTATGCATAAGTAAAGATATTGGAGCAACATTTCAGTTGTCAGATTTATGGGACTGTGTCACTGAAACATGAGAGAAGTATTGGCATACGTGGCAGTGTGCACAGTAACAGAAAGCACTGTTCAGCTGTCCTGGCACAGGAGAATGGAAATCCATCATAAATGACAAACCACAAACCTAAAGCGTCGTATGCATTATTGTATCTTATTGATTTTGACAGATTTGATCCTTCAGCTTAGTTGCGAAATGTTTTGTAATGTTTAAATTACAGGTATGTGTCTTGTTCATTGTTAGTAAAGGCTGCTGTTCTACACATACATACAATTGTTTCCTTGCGCCTATTGACATGGCAAGATTTAAACAGTTAAACTGCTAGACAAAATCATTTAGATTTTTATATGCAGTGTATATAACATATACACACAATAAAAAGCATAACTCATATTAATCAGGGGTTTTTTTTTTAAATCTAGGCTATAATAAGTGCACCAAAATAATACGAAAATCAGCTAAACTTAGCAGAGGGAAACTCCAAAAAATGAAAACAGGAAATAACAAGTTAGGGTATTCAGACCGTTTGTTACCTGTTTTAATGAGCATTGGGCAGAAAAAGTAAATAATTACCATCCCCCTTACCAAAAATACTTCAAAACTCATTTCGATAGTCCAGTCTTCCATCCTGCGTTTGTTGTAAATTGTCAGAATGCTTGTCGTCTTCCTGAACCTAAGTACAGTTTATTGATATCTGCGTCACTATCATTTCCCCTCACGCTGACCTGTCTGCCTGCCCTGATTCCCACATCTTCTGTCTCCAGGCCTTCCCTTCTACTGCCAAGGATATTTTATGGATTTCTTTTTGAGCTCCACTTTTAATATGGAAGCTCTTATTTATTATTTTTTAACATTGTTATAACTGGCAATGTGCAATATGTTACATATATATATATATATATATATATATATATATATATATATATATATATATATATATATATATATATATTTGTACTAAACTTGACTGTAATAACTTTTTGAAGTGCAGGAAACAGTAAATAATGCTGAGCTATATCCAAAAATCCGGAGCAGTTATTAGCACAAAACCTTGAGACAAAAACTTGTAAATGGTAACAGCTGTATATAAGCAGGATATCCTGACACTTCTAACGTAAAGGATAAGACTTAACCGGAAAGAAATGAATTTTACATAGTGCACTTTGACAGTATCTTTTTTTCTTTCTTTCCTTGTTTCTCTTTGGTTAGAAAACCAAAAGATGTGTCATTGCTTTAGTATTTTAGGGCTCATACATTCCCATTTTAACGGGGGCCAACACCCATTTTATAAGTTTTCCACAAAGATGTTCCATAGTGTCTCCATCCCAAGTCAAATCTCTGTAGCCTTTAACAACTCCCATCCCCTTTTCCCAGAAGCTAATGTGACAACGTCTGTTTTTTTGCACATCAATAAAATTTCTCGTCACGAATGATCTTCCTTCTTTTTGGAATAAAGTTTTAATGGCATACCAAAGAGAAGAGAAGTGTTTCCGTGGCTTAGATAAATTCCTGCAATGTAGTCCAGGCTAAAGAAAAAATGTTATAAAAATGTGGTTTTTTTAGGACGATTAATAATAATGGTTCAGGTGCTGTGATTTGTAATCACAGTATTTGTATAATGAAATGTTATATAAGGATAAACCGACTAATTTCCTGTTTCTTTATTTGATTATACCTACTCTCCTAGATCCCTAAGAGGGAGTGGTGTAATCATAAACTGTTTACATATGAGTAAGTCTACCTAAAGTTCACTGACGTAATTGTGTGACAAATAATTGGACTATTTGGAGAAGCTAGTAAATACTGCTGAATTAAGTTGTCAATAAGGCAAAAGATTTCCTTTCAGCTAGTCGAGGGGTGTCTATATTAGTCTTTTCCAAACACTTTAACTCCCTGTTACTTTATCTTCTTTATCTTTAAATGTCTCAGCATTTACGCTTTTAGATAACCTTATTTATTGTGTTACTCTACAAAAAAGAAAAAAAGGATCCTGCATTACAGATTGCTACATCTCACAGCATCATGTAAATCCTTACAATTGTATAAGTGTTAATCAAACAAAAAGCTAAAGAGGAAATAAACTCAGTTCACTCTCATTCCTTCTTGCAAATCCTTCTGTCACATTCTTTTTATTTCCCTCGGTTTAACTTGGCAAGAATTTAATATAGCTGCTCTCGCCTTTAGTTTCTTCCACAGTTGATTCCTGACCTATTCTCATTTCATCCCACCCCCATGATTCCCTGAAAGGGCCAGCTAAGTCTTACTCATGGTGATATACTGTACCTAAAGAATGCTGTACCCACCTTTCTGAACAATATGTACATGTAAGTACATGTGTATGAGAGAAATATCCTCAGTTTTAAGCACCACTTTGTGGCGTTTGGTTTCTGCTGCAGTAGTCAGAGACCAAATGATGCCTAAATTTGTATAATCGTGTGTTTGTGTGTGCTAACTCTTTTTGGTGTTTACTTTAACTGAATAGGTGGATGTCATAGGGGTGTGTTTACCATTTTCTGCCCTTTGATCAAACGCCAAACTGTCTGAGGAGAGGTCCTTTTAGGGAGAACCTGTCTTGACAGATCCTTGCACGGATGTGCTTGCAAAAACACAGACCTTGGTCTCGGCTGCATTATATTATCAGAACAATTGCAGCGGCTAGCGCTTATTAGTAAATTTGTGTGGAATACTTAAGCAAAAATGCATGTACCATGATTATTTTATTTGCTTTTTTAGGCTCTTATTCTGACCCTCTGGTGAAAACAGCTATTCTTAATATCTCAACGTGCCCTATTACTATCTTTACATTAAAAAATGAAAGTGATACCATATATATAAAATTTATATAAAATTATACAGATTTTGGTACTTTATATATCTGTTACAAACGTTTATTTTTCCTAATGGTAGAAATAATATAAATAGTTTGGAATTAAAACATTTTTTTGTAACCAAAACTTTAGTTTTGCTCTGCAAATAGAGAACATCAAATAATTGTTGAGTCTTAATACTAAAATGGTCTCAAAACTAGAGAGTATTTGTGTATTGGAAGTATATAACAAAGTATGTTAGCTTTACATATGATTTTAAGGTAAAAAATATCTCCCTACATCCCTTGCTGCCGTTTTGTCTGGTTTGCTGTCTTTCCATATGTCTCGTCTGTACATGCCTACCTTGCATTGCCCTTATTCTACATCACATTTCAGTCAACACACTTCAGCTGATAACTCGATGAAAACACTTGTCAGATGACCTCATACATCATGTAGCTCATTTTGTGTCCAAAAGCAGATTTTTTAGTATGCAATCAACAAATCAGTGAAACTCATTCACATATATCAATGTTGTAATGACAGACTTGCATTATTATGCACATTTACATATTTAGGGTTAGGGTTGGAGTTAATAGTTTCCTAATACAGATACAATTCATCTCATGTGAAATTCACTGTTTGTGAATTTGATGAGTTTTTTTCTTTTCAAGAATGTTGCCCAAATTCCCAGGCTTTCTATTAAATAATTTGTTGCAATAGTTCAGGCCTTTAACAATGAAACGGCTTATTTGCAACCATAATTCCACATTCCTTTTTTTATTTTACCACTGACAGATTTAACAATCTGGCCTGCTAAAATTTTAATAATTGGAAAAACTGCTTGACATTTTGACTGTCAGTCTGAAGTGTTAAAGATCATTATCATTTAATCATATTTAATGTCATTGACAGTTAATTAAAAATAAGTTTTATTTTCAAATAACCCTTAACCAAATGTTCCATCTGTTTTTCTTCACAAACATTATCCGTCTACCAGAATAAACATTTTAAGTATGATGAATGATGGATAAAGCAGAACACGGCTCATCGGTGGAAATGATATGCTTTGGTTATTGGTAATTATTTTTAATTAAGGGATAGGACAATCTGAATGCAAAATGTAACCACCCTGAATTCTGTGTAATTCACTATCGGGCCTGTGTTCGCTGTCAGAATGAGTATAGATTCCGCTCCATTGTTTAATTCCACATTCCTTCAGTAGGCTTTTATATACATATATATATATATATATATATATATATATATATATATATATATATATATATATATATATATATATATATATATATATATATATATATATGGTCGAGGGCCCAGCGGTTGTATCTTGTTACTGCTGAGACTTGAACCCTGATCTTCCAGTTAGCCACCACACTCCCACTTTCCTGGTACATTCCTGGTAACAATACTGACACTCATATTTACAATTATTTGACATCAGCATAACAAAAAGTTTTACATTTTAAAAAATGGCTGGCTATTGATAATGTTCCCAGATATACAATGTACTACACATTCCTTTACACAGATATAGATGTATCATTATGGTACCAGGCAGTAGCAGGGCAATTAAAGGAGGGGTGTATGTATGTGTGTGGGTTTGTGTGTGTGTGTGTGTGTGTGTGTGTGTGTGTGTGTAAGAGACAGAGAGAGAGGAAGTGCGTGCAATTTTATTTAAATACAGTATGTGATGAGTCATTTGTCTGAAATGCTTGTTTTGTTCCTCTCACTTTGTGGGTAAATTCGTGTTCGCATTTGTAAAAATAATTACCCCAAGCAGCAAAACAGGCAATAACACATGGACTGTGAGCCAAAACATTTTCCAGTTTATTGTGACACAATGGGATTTTACGTCACATTTTATAAAATGCAGCAAACCATATTTGATACCAGTGCAGTTTATGAATATGTTTTACCCTCTGAACTGGTTTTCCAAATAGTCTGTGTGTTCTGCCTGCTAAATTTAGATAGTATCCCATCATCCTTAGAGGGTATGTAGGCCAAGACGGTTGCTTGATGCTCTTTGGTGTAAACTCTATGCAAGATATTAAAGAAACTGTTGCATTATCGCATTTAATTTGACATTTGAAATTCACATTTACATCCAGATCTACATTTCAACAGAAGAAGACAAACCTGGACAATAAAAAAAACCCTATTAGTGATCATGCAGTACAATCAGAGCAAATTAGTTTTTCCATTGGACATGGTGTATTTCCAAGTCATTTAAAATGCAAATGAAATAGAATTAGAATTGCAAAAGCTTCAGTCTCTGCACAATTTTGATTTTAGAATAGTCTCTGTGTGGACAAAAACACATTTTTACTGACAACCTTCATAAAATACTAAATTCAAGTCAGTGCTGCCCCCTTCTGCCCAATAAAGGTATTACGTCTTTATTTTTGTAAAGTAATTTCCGCCTTGTTGGTCACATATTTGGCCAACATTTTCTGAGATATGCACCATTGCACTTTTCTCTTTTTTGTTTTTAAACGAATTTAAAGGCTTCTAAACACTAAAGTAGATTGAATCAGTCTGTGGGTTTGCAGCTCGGAAGGTTTGGATTGGACACGTATATGTGGGCGTGATCGTTACGTGTTGGAAAAACTGAACTTTGATTTGACTCGTAAGTTGGACATATGTTATGGAGTAAAAGCGTCTCTTTGGGAGTATGGACTCCTCAGATGACGAAGGATCGGGTTTAGTATTGGGTAAGTTATCGGAGAACATTGTAGTTTTGTTAACAACATGTGTAAACTTCCTCCGGAAAACTTGTTTAGGTAAACATCCAGTGGTGGACAGTCAGTGCCAGCAAAGCCTTTTCTTCTGACCTAAACACTATCAGAAGCTGACCTCTATTTACAACCTAAATTCTAATATTTGTTATATTAAATTGTATTAATTAATTTCCAACAGTTTATACTCTTCATTTCGTAGTGTTTCTCTGCTTCCAGTACGTGTTTGTGGATGTTAGATTTTTTTATCCAATCAGATTTCAGTTTCTATGTGCTGCCATTTTAATCCAATCTGCCAAAGCCTTCAGAATCAGTAGTGCTGAACAATATACCTTAAACTATGTTAGTAGTGGCAGATTGCTAATTGGTTAATATTATTAAAGACAGTTTCTTTAACTAATCAGATTTTGAAACCCGCCTCCCGAGGCCTGCTAGCTGGCACACTATGACGTCAGCATTTTGCCATTCTCCGATTGGTTAATCAGAGTAAATTCTTACAGTCTATAACAGGCTAGCAAAACACGTCTGTACAGTTGAATTAAAATGGTCTCTGACATACTTAAAAATAATTTTTTAAAGGCAGATTTTTCCGGAATGCTACTAAACAGGGATGGCCCAAACCTTTAGGGGGCAATATTTTCTCTGGTGGCCATACGATGTATTTGTTGTAGTTTGGTGTTTAATTTATAACTTAACGTTCAAAGTTGCTGTACTAAGTGACATACTTATTGTGGTGTACTGAAAAGTAGCGATAAACCATTTTTATTATTGTATTTTTATATACTTACCAGTGTCCATTGACATAATATCTAAAAACAAGTGACCTGTCATTTCATGTACTTGGTGGACACAGGGGCCCTAATCAACCACTTAGTTTGCTTATGTCTTGGCCGGCTCTGCTACTGAACATGTAAAGAGTTAAAAAAACAAGTGTTGAATTGCCATAGGACCTTAGCATAGAATCATTTGACAGTGATTCTCCCTTATTTTAATAGGGATGGACAGAGACGGCCACACCAAATGTTACACCAAAAATTGCACACCAAAAATAAAAAAATATATAAATAAAAAAAATTCAGCATAATGTGTCTTAGACTTGTTCATTTCTGTTTTGGGTTAATGGAACAATATGATTTAAATTAGCAATTTATAACACTTTATATAGTGTAAACTTTACTGAAAAATAATATATTAGCAAATATATGTCCAGTTATATATAAGTACTAAATAAGAATTTAGTTATAGATTAAATCTAAAAACAATTATTTATATATTTTGTACTTGAACTATTGTGAGTTTACATTATGCTTTTAAATTAGTAGTACCCACTACTACAAAAGTACTGCAAAATCACTAGGCGTGTTTACTAGGGTGTGGCCACACGCCGGCCCCTATTGCCCCTAGGGTTATTTTTTTTACCTGGAAAAGGATGTTTAATTCCTTCAATTTCTTGCTTGATAAAGCTTTCTTTTGGTATTTAAGTTTACATTAAATTTTACTTCAGAGTTATAGCAATTGTTTTCGCAAATAAGCTGTTTCCTCAATTTCTGATAATGTTGAGCAAGAGTATGCCAAGAAACTGTAAAAAGCACAATGTTCTCTGTCCCGAAAAACCACAATTTTTTTTCTGTGAAAGTTTAGCTAAAAGGAAGTCACTCTAGAATAATAACTTGGTTTACCAAATACAAATAGCTTTGTTTTATGTAACTACTGGAATAATAATTATTAAGTTTGCTATTACTAGTGAATTATTACTACTTTATTGTATTATTATGACGGTTATACATTTGTAGTTATGCAATGTTCTTTTTTTTCTCCTAACAGACCCAGGAGGAAAAAAATCTGGCAAACCTCAGTCAACAGCTGAAGCCACGATCGGAAAGCAGCTCAGTGAACCAGGCCGATTTGCATATGCTGCATTATGTGGCGTGTCTCTCGGACACCTTTTCCCAGAATCAGAACAAAGGTAGCGATGCAAAAACACGATAATTTTTAAAATCACAATGCTTTGATATTTATTTGTGTCATTTTTCTTTGGGGTAGGTCTTTTCGAGAGAAGTATCTGGAAGGTTTTGTGCAGTGGCTGGGCCTTGATGAGTCTGTTATGCCAGTAATGCAGGCTTTCCTGGCTGGACTTGGGTGTGAAGGCAGTGACACGTTCATGTCCATTCTCCAAGCTGAGCCATTACTTAGCACTGAATCTTTTCCTATTACACAGGTGTGTAACTGAAACACTTTCACACTATCAACCCACATTCGTACTTACCACAGTTGGCATTCTAACCACCTGCTCTGTTTGATTCTCTCCCAGGATCTTGTTTCCTTCTCGGTCAAAAATGGTGAGCATCTTAACTACCTCTTATGTTTCCTGTTATGAAAAACAGCGTTTTAATCACGTTTCTACTCTTTTGCTCTAGGGGAGTACGACGCCAGGGCACGTGTCCTGGTCCGACATGTCAGCTGTCTACTACGTGTCTGCCCTAGGCAGCTCGAAATATTCGAGGAGACGCTCGGAGAACGGTTGATACAGGGAGTGGAGGAGAGCGAGTAAGATATTTTATACTATTAGTTAAAAATATCGAATAGCCTTATGTGATGTAGGTTGTTATTTAAAGTATAAAGTTTATCATTACACAATTTTCAGTCAAATGTCAGTGATCAACAAAGATATTTGCCTAATACAGATTTTTACATTTTACATTTACATTATTTGGCAGATGCCCCTATCCAGAGCGACTTACATTTATTTCTTATACAACTTTTTTTGGTGACGGACTTTCTCTTACACGTTATCGAAATTGGCATTGAAGCTCCGGTGACATTAGTCAGAAATGTCTTGATAAATAACATGTGAATGACCATTTGTTTTATTTTGTGTTGTGTTGCTTTCAATCTGGATGTGTTATAAGAGTAAGTACAATGTTTGCTCTTTATCTGCTTTGCTTATGAACCATATTATTATTATTTTATTATGATTTTTACTCTTTTTTTTTCGGTAATGCTAAGAGGTTTGAAACTCATGTCTAAAAGTGTTCACTGAATATATAATGTTATGAAGTGGTTTCTGTATTTTGTTCTTTGTTTTACACTCTTAAGTCTCTGTGGATGTTTTAATGAATCATGGCATTAATGCATCTAGCAAGCATGAATAATATTTTAAGTAACCCAGGCTGGCCGACGTCGTGGTGTAGTAGGTTAAGATGGCGGCACCCACATGTAAGGTTGTGCTACGGCGTCCCGGGTTTCATTCCAACTCGGGTCCTTTCCGGTCCCCCCCCTAACTGTTCTATCAATAAAATGCGTCAAAAATATATTATATTTTTAAAATATAATATATCATTTTTTACATTGTGCTTGTCGTATTGTATTAAGTTCATTTGTTAAAGTCTGCTCTGAATGTGTGCACAGAGAAGAGTCCTCAAGAAGGCGAAAGAAAGAAAGAGGACGGGCACTGCGGCGTTACTTGCTGATAGGTCTTGCCACTGTTGGTGGGGGGACAGTATTAGGTATGTTTAAACATTTTTTTTATTATTTTGGAAGCAAGCAAGACTGCATGATGAATGTACATGAAATGGCTAAAAAAACCTGACCATCACACATGTACAGTACGTGCTTATAACATCTCTAGTAGTGGGAATTTGAAAATTATTAGTAAAAATATGTTTTTTGCTGTTTTAATGTAAAATTATACTTCCAGTATTTGCCAGATACCCCTATTTTATATGTGCATTTATCCCATTTATACAACTGATTAGTTCCTCAAAGTCCTAGTCTTCAAACTTACAACCTTCCAAACTGGTATTACATCTTAATCACTTTTCAATTATTTTGGCACTAGGATCATATAGTCACTGTGTATTATTTGTTTAATGTTATTCCCTAGAACAATGTTATAATTTATAGGTATTTAATGTGTACAGTCAGCATTTTTTTATGCACCATCTATTCCTGAAGAAATATCGATGTATTTTGTTGTGTGGTAGGTGTGACCGGGGGTCTGGCTGCACCTTTAGTGGCTGCAGGAGCGGGTGCAGTATTAGGTGCAGGTGGAGCCGCTGTTCTGGGATCAGCCGCTGGTATTGCCATCATGGCTTCCCTCTTTGGTGCTGCAGGTGCTGGATTAACTGGTACGTTGATGTAATAGCATTGTTGAATTTTAGTTGATTTTACTTTTAGTTATTTCTTACAGTTTTATCATTACAATTAAAAAGAATTCTTCATAGGAAAATATTTTTTTTCATCTTTGACCTTGTGTTTTTTTTAAATTATTATTATAGGCTATAAGATGAACAAACGAGTGGGTGCAATTGAGGAATTTGAATTCCTGCCATTGAACTCAGGGAAGCACCTTCACGTGACTGTGGCTGTAACAGGATGGCTGTGCAGTGGCAAATACAGTCAGTACTCATTCTAAATGTAGTAACCCGCTACAATGCTATAACAGACTTCTTACTTTATGAGTTAAAGACGGTATTTTTAAAACGTATTTTTATTAAAAATGCTTCCGACATCAAACCTCTGAGAATTGTGCGAGACATTTTGGAAAATGTCATGAATTTATTAGTCTTGTTGCCTTTCCTAGGTTCTTTTCAAGCTCCATGGCGCAGTCTAGATGCCTGCGGAGAGCAGTATTGTCTAAAGTGGGAGTCCCGTTACCTTCTGGATCTGGGCTCTGTCCTGAACACACTGTGGGATGGGCTGGTCAGCATCGTGGCCCAGGAGGCCCTTAAATACACAGTGCTGTCAGGTAAACTCTAAATCTATCATTGAGCTCTGGGTTATTCTGACTTTATTTGCATGTATTAAAATCAAGAAACTGCTTTACATACTGTCTATCGGTAATTCTAGTATATTTTTGGTATGATGCACACAGGTCAAAATATTTGCTGATTTTTCCAATATGTTTCAATTTTAAAGTCAATCGATACTAATAATATAATTATTCATGTATATATTTTTCTTAATCTGTACGTGTGCAAATGGAATTTGATAGAGAAGAAAAAAATAGTTTTTGGTCTAAAATATAAATATGTTAATAAAATATATTTTGATTTGTGGTTAATCTTAAAAAATCTTTAATCTTAAATATTTATTATTAAATGATCCATTAGCTGGTGATGACTTGTGAGATGCCTGACTTTAAAATAGAGCTTTGTATTTAAATTACAGCCAGGCTTTTACTACACTTCTAGATTGTTATGGACAAAGTTTATAACCAGATATAATCTCTCAAATTGTCCACAATGCGCCTGTGCTAAAGTCACGATAGAACCCTTTAATGATCTCCTGACAAGAATGTCAATTCAGAGTTCATGTAGTAGAAAATGTTCAACTACTTATTGCACCTTGCTACTGGAATCGATAAACGGATTGTTAGCTACTAACTGACTGTAGAATTAAAGTTTTACCAGTGGTGTGCAGTCAGCGCCAGCAAGGACTTCTCTGCTGACCTAAACACCATCAGAAGCTGACCTACATTCACAACCTAAATTCTAATATATGTTCCAATAAATTATATTAATTTATTTCTAACAGTTTATATTGTATTAATTCATTCCCAACAGTTTCAATTGTATTAATTTATTCCCAACAGTTTATTCTCTTCATCTCTTAGAGTTTCTCTTGGCTGCACTGCTTACACTACGTGTATGTTAGATTTTTGTCCAATCAGATTTCAGCCTATGTGCTGCCATGTTAATCTGCCCAAGGCCTTCGGAATCAGTAGTGCTGGCTGATGTACCTTAAACTATATTAGCAATAGGACTGTTTCTTTAACCAATCAGATTTCAAATCCGCTTCACAATAATGTCAGCATGAGTATGATGTATTTTCTTTAAATGTTTTAATGTTTTTGTCATGTTATTAAATTTATCTTAATTCTGAATAACTAATAATATAAGTGGCACAGTTGCGGTTGTAGTGTAGAGGTTTGGAGTTGTCTTTACAGGGTTTCATGCATATTGCGATTTTATATAGTATTGATGGCTTCTATAATTGTGACATGATAGTGGTGGTATTAGAAGGTTGATTAAGTCAGGTAAGTCCCCACTGAAAGCCCAGGTACCAAATGCACGGCCCAATTTTATATAAGTACATAAAAAAACATACTGCTGGTTTTATGGCCAATTTTAGAGAAATCTAATTATGCTTGTACAATAATTTTAGACCTAGGACCATGTAGTCATTGTCTATTATGATTTTTTTTTTTGTTATTTAAGCTTTCTGTTCTTTATTCTGCACAGGCATCGTTACTGCACTCACCTGGCCTGCGTCTCTGCTGGCAGTGGCGAGCGTGATCGATAATCCCTGGGGTGTATGTCTAAGTCGTTCAGCAGAGGTGGGAAAACATCTGGCACAAGTGCTCCGAAGCAGGCAGCAGGTACATGAGGTGTTTTTACCTTACTTTTAGAATGTACAGAAGCTATATTAAATTAGAATGATATCCATAGTGTTCCTCTTTTCTGCTAACCCAGGGAAAGCGGCCTGTCAGTCTGATTGGATTTAGTCTTGGTGCCAGAGTGATCTATTTCTGTCTGGAAGAACTTGCCAATGATCAAGGTACATTTTTGTCTTTTTTGTCAAAAATATCAACTTGTAATGTGAGACTGCACTTGTAATGGACATGAATGAATGTTATGAAAGACATGTCATGCCTCATTGCTGGCCAGGTAGTGAAGGTGTCATAGAAGATGTGGTTCTGCTTGGAGCACCTGTGGACGGATCAGAGAAAACATGGGCACGGCTCTCAAAGGTGGTTGCTGGGAGGATCGTCAATGGTTATTGCAGGTTAGAAGAAGATGTTGCATTTATACTTTTTAATATAAAAATACTTTTTGTATTTTAGTAATATAGTGGAATTTGACTGTTTTTTTTCTTTTAGGGGAGACTGGCTCCTTGGATTTGTATATAGAGGTTCATCTGTCCAGTTGTCTGTGGCAGGGCTACAGCCAATCAACTCAAAAAATCGCCGCATAATTAACGTCGATCTTTCTTCTGTGGTAAGTAAACAGCCGACATATTGGGGTGGGCGCTACAATCAAAATTCTTTTTTATGGTATGAGTAATTGTATTTTATGTTAACAATATATTTCTTAATATAGTTTTTTTAAATAGCTAATTATTCCAGAAAAAAAATCAACAAAAACAGATTTATATAATAAATAAACGTAAAAACAGTACAAATGAGTTCACTTTATTTTATTACTTTTTTTACTTTTATTTTTTTAGCCTTAATAAATATAGTAAATAAAATACAAACTTGGATTAACCTTATCATTACAACAAATTTTACTGTATGTCACATTCCACATATTAGTATAAACTTTCCTGAATTTACATATTTTCACAGATATAAAATAAAAAACACTTAAGAGAGAGAAATATCTTAACTATTAAAAAAATATAAAAATGCAAACACTTAAAAACAATCCACATCTTCACAAACTCCCAGCATTTTCCTCAGTCTCGCTGCATGTGATTTAACCACGCCCACTTATTTACATCACAGAATTAAAAAAATTATTACGGTTGACAATTTATTCATACAAACACCTATCTTTAAAATTTTATGGGATTCCCAATTAATTATAATATAAAAAATCTGTGAAAACCGCCCCACCCCTACCCCTACCCCTAAGAATCAGAGTTCACATTGCAAAAAAAAAGCATTTTTAAGGCAAACGCATTTTAATAAATGCCAGACACAAACAACACATACATTTTACTTCATTTTCCCTCTTTCTGCTGCAGTGTAATTGAATGGCAGACTATTCAATATGAGTCTACCATATTGAATAGCCCATAAAACAAAGGTTGATGTGAGTGAAAGTAAATAAAGGATTTTGTGATAAGAAAACTCATTAATTGGACATTGATTAAAAGATCCAGCAGAAGCTTTGCTCAATCAGCAACAGTGAATTAATCCGCAGCATGATGCCTTTCAATGTAGCTTAAAGGGCACACGGTATCAGGAGATTTTTTTCTTTGAAGCCTGCAAATAACAGGCATCGATACCATCGATCGAGGTTGGACATCTACATATGTCAAAACTTGTTATAGCAATGTTAGGTTTTATTACAATCCCGTTATTGCAAAAGGTTTCAGATAAGAGATCAGCCCTGTTATTTACTTATTCCGATTTAATATGTATTTAAAAAAATACATCCCAAAATGTTTAATTCCTCTTCCTGATTTTTAACAACGTCTTTATTGAGAATTACACATCACACTGTTAGACATCACTTTTTTTATGGTTATGTTTATTGTTGCAGACATTTTTCCTCTCTCAAAGGTGCCCGAAACACAGCGCAAGTCTAAAATGAACATGTATTAAAAAGTGTGTATAAAAATAAACTTGAGATTTGAATTACAGCCACAGCAGTAACATTGCTATAGTAAATCAACCCTTTCTGATCAAGCAGCATTTTGAGTTTTAAAGTAGTTTTTAAAAATTCACACCAGTTGTAATAAACACCAGTAATAATTATAAATGTGGCCAAGAAAATCATGTTTATTCTATTTATTTTATTCGGAGCCAACAGATGTTATTCCGCATTGTTTGGTATGCAGTCTAATCTATGTAATATTTGCAGAAAATCTAAAGAAGTTTAGATTTTTTTTAAAGGCTGATGTACCTACAGTGTCTTAAAAAAAGTATTCGTAACCCTAGAATTTTTTACCATTTTGTCACCTTACAACCACAAACTTAAATGTACTTTATTGAGATTTTATGCGATAGGCCAACACAAAGTAGCACATAATTGTGAAGTGGTATGAAAATGATATACAGTTTTCAAAATTTTAACGCAAATAAAACTCTGAAAAGTGTATTTGTATTTAGCCCCCCTGCGTTAATACTTTGTAGAGCCTCGTTTTTCTTTCTTTCTTTTTTCAGTAACGGGAAATCAAAAAAATGACTGTTTCCTCCATTACAACACCATTACCTTTACTGACAATAAAATGTCACTTAAATTATTTTATTTAGTGTCCATTTTATTTATTGAACCTATTTAAAATCGGGAATATCTAAGTTATTTGATATATAACGCAATAGTTAATTTGCCTGGTAACTAGTTTCTTTTATAATGATGTAATTCAATTACTAACTCAGTTCCTATTTGTATGAAGTAACTATAGCTAATTATTTTTCTTAAGTCACATGCCAATTTACTTTTTGACAAGTTAGAATAAAAGACAATAAAAACTCTGAAAGTACTGGAACAGTGAGTTGTTACTGCTGCCCATTATAGACTTCCTGGTATTTACATGTAGACGTATATAATAATAATGTTTGAGTACTTTAAAATTTTTGTCTTTTTATAAATATAGAATTCTATCTTTTGCAGGTCAAAGGTCACTTGGACTACATGCATCAGATGGACACTATCCTCGTCGCAGTTGGTGTTCCCACCAAGGAAGGAGTTGAAATTACACCTGGCCATTCTCACTTGGTTACGTTAAATGAAAGGGAAATAGACAATCCAGAGACTCTAGCTATCAAAGAGGACGAACAAGATGGAGAAAACTCTGTAGAGGCTTTAAACAAAAGCAAGGAGACTAAAGTAACGACTGTATTCACAGAGACTAAAGAAGAAGACTACAGTGCTGGAAGAGAGCAGGACAACGGTTGGGATATTCCAGACATATCTGACCTGCTAGACTCGTTAAGTGTCTCAGAGGCTGGACAAAAAGACAGTAATTGTTTTATTTGCTCTGAGGGCATTGAAGCCACAAGTCATGAGTGCACAAAGAAAGGTCAAAGTGACAGTGGCAGTGACAGTGAGTGCATGTCCTGGGAGTGGGACACCAAACACTGGACTACAGAACATAAGATTCCAGTTCACCCTAAAAGAACCAAATGTTCTACACAGGATCAGGCAGCCCAAGTCCAGCAGTCTTTTTCTGCAACACCGCCTACACGTTTACTTAGTCCGTCTACGGAACACGCAGCGACAGCGCACATGGATTCAGACGAGATTAAAGGTTAAATCGGTGTCTTGTGTTCTTTGTACCGGATTACCTACATGCTGCTGTGCAGTGCTGTTTTGCTGTAAAACACCTGATACATCTTGACTGCTAATTCAAAAGGCTTTCGAGGGTTGATTCAAGTGTTGTAGCAATAAACAAAGTCAGGCAAATAAAGCAGTAGTGCAAACAGGAATAAAACAAACTGGAATTTGTATATAAGCTAGAAGCTCTTTCAACTAGTCTTAAACCCGTCTTATACTGTGTAGTTTTAGCCAAAATTTGTTGGACCTAGACACATTTGGTAATCCTAAAGGATTCCTATAATCCTAGGTTGAAATCTGTTGTTTTTTTTAATAGCTAGTTTGACGTTCTGACCAACTGATGACTTTCAAACCATAAACCAATAGAGACGTCTAACCTAAAAAAAAAAAGAGGAGTGCCGAACCCGATCAAATTCAGAGCGCCGGCGGAAAATGTTATAAAGGCTAAACAGCAAGAAAAAAAACGTATTGACATTTACAACATTATATCCAGAGCGAATTAATTTATTCTCTGTTATACAACTGATCAAATTAAGGGTTAAGGGCCTTGCTCAGGGGCCCAGCAGTGGTAGCCTAATGGTGCTGGAAATTGAATATTAAGGAATATGAGCCAAATTACTGTTGCAGAACATGTCACAGATTGATGACGTAAAACTCTGTTTCTTGTGTGCGTCTATTTTATGACTATTGTACAGTCTGCCAACTACAATCCTACAGTGTGACAAAGGGATCATGTTCGAATGATCTGACAAGCAACGATCACAAAAGATTATTAAAAATCGCACAGTGCAAATCCGGCTTTAATTTGAAGTAATTGTTGCTGAAACTGTGAAGGTTTTTTACAGGCCTGCGTATTGTTTGTTAATTATATGGCAACACTGCTATTTAAAAAGCTTGAAACAATAAAATGTGAGCCATGTGTTACAGATTTATTGTGTCCTCTGAACATTCTAACCAATCAAAATTGTTGTTGTGTTCAATCGTTTTCCTTTAGTCTAAATTGTCTAAAAAAATTCCAGGAAGGCAGCCTACAGACATAAAGGCTTGTTATGGCTCACCCAGCAACCACTTGACATTATGTTGTCTATTAATTCAATTCTTTTGCTCTCATCTTGCCTTCCATCTTCTGTCGTGGTTGTTATGGCAGCGCTATAGTAGCAAAAGATTCATTGCTTGCTGTGTAATTTGGTTTTGAATGTATCCCCGACTGTGTGCATGTTTATCCTCGCATTGTGAAGCTTGTCTCGGTTAGTTGGTTTAACACCACCCCCACAAGCATGATCATTTCAACATACAGCCTTAATGGAATGTTTACACTTACCACCACGTGTTCTTTCTATTTTATCTTATTTCCATATGTGGCTAGATGCATTCCTATGTTCAGCGAGTAGTTTTTTTAACGGGGCCACCCTTAATCCAGCGTATCTACCTGGTTGGGCAGAAGGAAAGGCAGATGAATCTCGGCATGTTCGGCGTCCAGCAGGTTTACAGCGTCTGTGGCTGTAGCGGGAGGCTGCGGTGGGTCTGAGGCAGACGAAGGTGGTTCTATCTGTAGCTGAGGCTCTCCTGAGTTTCGCAGCGAAAGGGACAGTGGAGGAGACAGCCTTCTAGGGATGTTTGAGGAACAGCAGCAGGGCAGCAATCGTCCAAATGCTCTTTTAAAATCCCGCATAAACAACGGGTAGATAATGGGGTTCATGGTGCTGTTACAGTAGCCGAGCCATGTAATGGCATCAAACAGTGAAGGAGGCACGCACTCGCACACTGCCTAAACAAATAACACACAAAGGTCAATCTGAAGAGCCAGAATGGAAAAGGTCATTGATGTTCGTTGTGTGCTGAGAAAAAGGTGAAAGTAGGGCTTGAGGAAAGATTTAAAGGGTAGAAAGAGAGAGAGAGAGAGAGAGAGAGAGAGATTCACACACCATATTGAGTGTGAAGAGACACACTGGGCCCAAAAACGATTCATGCTGTCGATGTTTTCTGTGGGCGAAGAGCGTCAGTGTAGATGGTGGTGTGAGCTGGTGGATTAGTGAATGTTAATGGATCTAATTACAAATTTAAATATGAAAAATTATGTGTCGTTCAAACTGTACGATCTGCTACCGATGTCTGATGTTTAGCACAATTTGTGTCTGTCAAGCAAGCTTGAAAGCTATCAAGATGAATTTTAATGACTGAGAAGTTGGAGACGACTACCTGTGCCAAGTTGGTGATAAAGAAGGGCAGCCATGCACTGAAGAACAGCCCCAACAACACTCCCAGTGTCAGACTTGCCTTTAGCGCCTTCCTCCCCTGCCTGTGAGCCAGACGCCGCTCGCTGTTTACCGACAGCTGTGAGAAAGAGAGACAGAGGCATTGACAAACGTTCCATTAAACGTTCCAATAAGGCATCTACTATGGTATTTCTTCAAGATATTTCTTGGGCATTTTTGCCTCTATTTATAGGACAGACAGAGATAAATTAGGGAAGATGTAGAGAGAAGGGGGTGGGACCAGAAGGGTCACCAGAGTACAACTATGAATGTGGATGCTGGCGCCTTAACCCACTACACCACAGCGTTGGCCATCTTTTATGTTTTTTTTATTTTTATTTTATTCTTTGTTTTTAAAAGCAGTATAAAATACACTATTTGGACCAATTCTCATTTATTAAAAAATGGAATTCCAAAGGTATTATAAAAAAATCTGTTTTATGGAAGAGCCCTGCTCTTACACATGACTTATGTTCTCACCTGAGCCTGGTGCATGACAGGAGGATCCTGTTGGCTGTAATAATCTATATCTGGAGCGCCGTGTCCCAGTGAAGGAGGACGGGACGGTTCTCCCTGTGAATGCTGCGGGTAAGGAGGATAGCTGAGAGCTTCTACCTGACGAGCCTGCCTTCTTGCGGCCAGTAAAATGCGGCAGTAGGTAAAACAAATGGCTGTTGATGGAAGGAAAAAAGTAAGGAAAGTTGCAACCAACGCGAAAGGCAACGTGACACGTAAGCGGCATTGCAAAGACAGCGTGGTGCTTGAGGTGGAGAGCTGGAAGTATGAAGCTGGGTGGTAGGAGCTCAACCATGGGACTGTGGTATTGCTCATACTATGCCCGGAGTGGTCCTGCATACGGCCCAGACTGTGCCAGTCCATCTCAATTGGCAGAAAGGAAGTTAGTGCTGCCAAGCCCCAGGCACCACCCACGAGAAACAAAGCCCGGGGAGGAGTCATGCGTTGCTTGTACCGTAATGGAGAGATAATAAGAAGGTAGCGGTCCAGGCTGATCACACACAAGTTTAGAATGGAGGCACTGCAGCACATGACATCAAAGCAAAGCCAGACAGGGCAGAATCCCGGCGAAAGCACCCATGTGCCACAGAGCACATTTAACATGGCAGGAGGCATCACCACCAACGCTACCATCAAGTCAGAGAAGAAAAGGGACACGAGGAAGCAGTTTGATGTGCAGCGCAGTGAGCGATGGGCAAATACCAACGAGATTAACAGAATGTTTCCACAAGCTGTCAACAAAATTATAAGGGACATAATGACCGCCAAGAACCACGAACCACTTCCACTGATGCTCCACACATCACTGGTATAGATGTTGCTTCTGTTAAGGTTACGATCCACAGCTTCTGCTATTGAAAATGTGGAGCCACTCATCGTACAATCCCACTTGAGCAACTGCGTCTGGTCTCATCTGTTATCTTCAGCCACATGGAGACAAAATTGCCAATACAAAAATCTTCAGTTCAACTGGAATGGAAATTCTGCAGGTCACATGTCTCTCAGGTGAGCATGGAGAGAATATTGGATTTGTAGGAATCTTGTCTCTGTCTCTCTTTCTCTCTAGCTCGGATCGAAAAGATTCCCGGTGTTCCGTTCCGGAGAAGAATTCAGTTCAGGGAAAAGCTGAGTGGTAAAATTGTACATTGCCCTGTTTGTGTCTGCCTTCTTCCAAGCTTAGCACCAATGTGAGTAATCCCGTGCTTGTCAAGTATGTTTTTAAGCAGTGTGTCATGATGACACACATTGGGGGAGGGCAAGCAAGAGGTGGGCTTCATTGTGAGCGTGTGTAAGAGAGAGAGTGAGAGATAAAGAGATAGAGAGCACAATAATCCAGTGTTTAGACATGTAGCACCTGTTATATAATTAAAAGAATAACAATTATTTTCTGTATTGGCATTACACAATCTGATGTTCGTGCATTTGCTCTTGTGTAGTGTATCGAAGTTGTCTACAGGTTGTGTTAGCCTAGTTTTTTCTACCTCTCGCTTTTAATCCCTGTATCTTCCACTCCAGTGTGCCTCCAAACCGAGCACGCTTTCATCAGTAACAGAACGTGTCTAAGCATCAAACTCTTAGGCACTTTCACAGTCGGAGCTTAATGAGAATTAATGAAGAGGAGCCTTTTTTTTACCACTAAAGCATAATTTGGCAACATAATTGCAGAGGATTTTTACATTTTTTTCTTTTACATTTACATTTTTAGTTTTTATGTAGACCATTAAAGCCACTTTCTTTCACCTGTTTTTTAAAACTAGTTTGAGAAGCTGAGGGTTTTTTAGAAAGTAAAAAAGTGGCATGGAAAACAGTATACACTTACAAAAATAAAAGCTGTTGATTACATTCTCACAAAGAAATATATATATATTTTTAAATTATATACTTTGGCTCAATATGTAAATAAAATTAATTGTTGTTACTTGCAATATTGGTGTTAAATTAAAGCATTGGGAAAAATGGTAGCTTAGCGGTTAAGGTGTTGAACTGGTGCTGTCCAAGTCCCAGCACCACCAATCTGCTATTATTAGGCCCTTAACCCTCATTAACCATCAGGTTGAGGAAGTGTTGGTGCAGTGATTAAGGTGTTTGACTGCAAATTGAAAGATCTGGGTTTGATTCCCAGCACCACCAAGTGACCACCGCTGGGCCCCTGAGCAAGGCCCTTAACCCCCAATTGCTTAAATGTATAAAAGAGGTAAATGTAAATTTATGAAAAAAAGAGGACAGACATTGTTCCGTAAAATATTGTTTTATAAGTGCATGAGCGCCACAGAACATCATTTTTAAATTGACTTAGAATAAACAAGTTGATGCAATGAAGATACATTGTCTGGTTCAGGCATGGGGTTGCTGGACGGTGAGAAGGAATCTGCAGAAAGCTGTCAGTCAGTTAAATCTTTAATAAGCAACAAAACAGGGGTGAAGTCCTGCACCGGTTCGCTGCTACTGCACCTGAATGAAACAGAATGAAACGGTCAACTGTTACAATAAATAAAGGAACTGAAACAGCAGTTCTTGTCCAGGACCACGTCAGTGCTGTCCTTCCAAATGAAAGCAAAATGACAGTATTTGTTGGTTATTCTAAAAATATCAGCTGTTAGGACTGCACATGATGACTCACCGCATTGATTTTATTTTTCCTCAGACTTTATTTAAATAATATAAATTAGAAATGGTTTTATTCATTTGAATGACACACTGGAGCAATATTACTGAATCGGTTACAAAAAATAAAGCACATAAAAATTCATTACATTATATTGTACACTTTTCTAACCGTTTTATATTCTACTCTTTCACACATCGTTTATTTTACACAGTTTTCCTAACCGTTCATGCAACTATCCAATCATGGTGCAACTGCAAAATAAACCGAATTGTGCCAGAACTTCAGTTTATATTCACATCAATCATCAGAATGGGGAAAGTCTAATCTTTATGGCTTTTAATGGTGGTTTAATGGTGTCAGACAGGCTTGGGTTGAGTATTTCATAAATAACTAAACTCCTCAAGTTTAGTTTCTCCACAAACACACCCATAAGCAGCAGTTCAACAGGTTAAAAATGCCTTGTTTATGAAGATGGACAGAGTAAAATGGCCCAACGGGTTTAAGCTGGTAGGTAACTTAAATTACCACTCTTTACAACCACAGTGAACTGAAAAGCGTCTCAAAAAGTGCCATACTTCTAGGTAAATGGGTTAAAAGAGCAGAATTCCATGTCCTGACCTAAAGCCAGATTTCTGTAATTAGCTGATAGAAGAGTTACCTAACGGTGGCTTACGCTTTTGTAACCCATTTACCTCAACCTGTTCCGAGATGCTTTTTCAGTTCACTATGGTTGTAAAGAGTGGTTATTTAAGCTGTCTGGCTATTTTACTGTGTATCTGTAGGAAAAGGGCGCAGTTTCATTACCATTTTTGACAATAAAACAGCAGTTATAACACTACCAGTTATATAAGAGTTTAATGTGGGGAAAAAAATGGTACTTTTTTATTTTAAAAGATGGGCACAAACAATAGTAAATCACTAAGCAATACACACACCGTTATAACGTATTTTAACATCTATGTCTCTAAACAGAATGAGGCTAATTTGTTGACCGTATTTTTCATTAGTCCTATAAGCAAGTGAAGCGACCAATCACAGTTTGTTTAGCATCATAATTTAGGGTATAAATGGTAGAAATGCAAAGTCAATGCTTTTAAGAAAAAACCCTGCATGCAACCCTTCATTCCAACAGCTAGCTGTTTACAGGTGCAGAGAGCCAGAGACTTCTCATTACAAGCCTTCAGTGATATACTGACCTTTCTAACATTGCTGTGCAGGAGATATGGACTCCTCAGGTCATTCTGGCAGTTGGAATAAGCCATGCCCAGTCCCGCTCCGGTGCCGAATGCAATTGGCATTGTCCTACCTGTGGTCACAGGTTAACTGCTGTCAGGGGACTCATTATTATTAATATAACTAATTATGGATAATTACCACCCATGAACACTCACGTTTAAAGAAGATCACAGAAAAGACGATACCTAAACCAAGACCAGCACCTACCAGAGAAAAAAAATACTAGTTAGCAAGCAAATATACACTTATTTAAAACACACACACACAACTCCAAACAGAGTTTAATTTATATATGATTCATTTATCCGTCACTCTGTAAATATAGAGAACGTGAACCTACGTCACACTGCTTTGCTTGCTGGGGCGCCATCAGTGATAGAAAGTTTGAATCATTTTACCGACTCGAATCTTACTGAATCTTTTTTCGAGTCATTTCGTTCATTTATTCATTCATCTTCTATACCCACTTATTCCCTAATTTGGGGTCACAGGGATCTGCTGGAGCCTATCCCATCTGTCTCTAAAAGGGCATAAGGTAGGAAGGGTTTACGCCCTGGACAGGTCACCAGTCTATCACAGGGTGACACACAAACACACTCATGGACAATTAATAATCAACCTAACATGCATGTTTTGGACAATTATAATGTGGGAACCCCATAAACCCCATTAAGCAATGCAGGTTTGAGTCGTCCGTGCATCACAAGACAACCCAACATGCTTAACCAATGCAGTCTGAGCCAACCAATGAAGTCTGAGCCAGAAGAACTGCGTGCAACTCATTCTCATTCTCCCCAAATCACATTAAAGATTTGTTCATTTTTAAGAATTTACGACTTACACACCTCTACATTCTAGAGTTCTAGAGTTTAATGCCACTCGGATATCGCTTGCCGTACGTTTTGTATTTTGACTATGGATATATTTTGGCAGCGAAATTTTGAAAAGGAATATATGTGGCAGCCGGAATTAAAAAGTGGGACCTGAACCGGGACAAATAAAATGTTGACCACCAAGAAAAAGTATTAATAAAAATGAAAGAAAAATAATAAAGAGGCATCCGCCTTCAATATTCCAACAGCACGTCATGCTGACAAAAGACCCTTAGGAACCATGATTTAACTATAATAAACAGAGCTTACTGTTACTCAGTGGTATGTGTCAAGTCTCATCTTCAGCGCTTTTTTCAGAATCAAATAAGACAATAGTGAACGATCACTAAAGCACAAATAACTATAAATTAGGAGCCCTAGTGTGTGTAAAGTTATACAACTGTAATTGGTAAATAATGCACCAAAAAATTACACAATCTTATAGTTTACTATAATAAAAAAATCATGGCTAATTATCATAAGGGGAGAGCTGCATTAAATCAGCATGTTGCTTTAACATGTTGCCCCAGGCTTTACATTTGCCCATACTACTAAACTTACACACAAACATTCAACAACCACACCCCCATTTTACAGGTTTCAAGGAATTCCCAAATTGAACTGAACTAAACTTGCATATCTTAAAATAAGTCAGGACCAATGTTTTCATTTGTGATATTTTTTTCTTCACATATCCCATAGACAGAGCGCAGGGTCAGCTATGATACAGTGCCCCCTGGAGCAGGAAGGGTTAAGGGTCCTGCTCAAGGACCCAACAGTGGCTGACTGGCAGCAATGGGGATTGAATTCAGGTCTTCTGACCAACAATTCAGCACCTTAACCATTTGAGCCACCAGATGCACACCAGCAATGTGTTGTTTACACCATACACCATTGACGGTTCCTTCCTCGTATTAGGTCAGAAACTTGAGGATCATCTTTGACAGCAGTCTTTCATCTAAAGCCCACATCAATAGTATAACCCGGTCTTACTACTTTCGAAATATTGCAATATACACATACACCATCTCTTCAGCAGCTTCATTCATCTGAAATGTTTTTTTTTATACCACGTAAATTATAAATCACTAATATTAGTTGATTTATTAGAAAAAAAGCAGATTTTCCTTTAAGTTACATTTCTTTACAGGGGACTCTTGACAAGACCAATATGGCGGCCAGGTTGACGTATCGCAGCAACAGTATTTTATAGGTCTATGGTGTAGAGGTTGGAAAACGGACCGCGTTATTAGTTTTATTCCTTGAACGACGATGTGACTTGCTGTTGAAAATGTTACCATAGTAAAAATATTGTTAAACCGTAAAAAAAAGTTAACACACATTATTAGAAAAGAAGCATGGCCCACCCAGTATGGCGTTTACCTACAGGATTACCCAGAATGCAACACAACGTGACGTCAGCTTTGCGTTCTCATATTTTAATGTAAGACTAGCTTAAAAATAAGACAACAGTGCTAAGCTAAGTGCTTTATTAAACGTACAACAGAGTAATTATGAGGTGACTGCACTTAAATAAACCCCCATTTAACGCACTTTGCTCGGTTCTTACAGCGTCCTAAATCGACTAATGAGCTAAACAGCTAGCATAACCCTGACTGGAGGTAACTATCTTTAGACAATGGAGCCTCATTTATAATCATTATTACTATTATGTCTCTCTTACCGACTTTTACCGCGCAGTCTGCAAGACAGCGGTCCCATTTCTGCCCCAGTTCTTTCTCCGACATGTTGAATTTAATGATAACAGGATGGGGTCGAACTGACTTTTGAATCAGAAGCTAAGCTGTCATTTTTTCCCCTGAAAGTAAGGTCACATATTTATAACAGTACTGCCATCTGCTGGACAGGAGAGGAAACGCGCCTTTAATAAACCGCGATGTTGGTAAATTGTTGTATAAAATGGTACCGTTTAAAACAGTCTAAAAAAAAGCTGGATGTTCTGTTAGGGTAAGATGAAACTAGCCAGTACTACTTAGCTTTATATTCCATAGTTTTTAAAAGTATGCATTATTTTTGTAAAGTAAAGTGTATATAGGTATATATATATATATATATATATATATATATATATATATATATATATATATATAAATATAAAGTAGCTAAACAGTAGTACTACTAAAAGCAAGTATGCACACGGAAAAACTAGTGTATACTCAAAAACAAGTATGTATACAAACAAATATGCAAACAAATATGCATACTTACAACAGAGAATGCAAACATATTTTGCATACTAAATTTTATGCATACTTTGATGCTGTGTGTGTATGTATATATATCTTATATATCTATATATGCTGGTGTGTATATATATATATATATATAATATATATATATATAATCTAATATAACAATCGATACAGCTTTTTAACAAACCTGAACATTTTAAGGATTGTCCTAATGACTTTAAAGAGTCCTGATATTTATATTTTTTGTATACATTTATCCCTTTAATTGTAAAATAAAACTCCAGTTTGTAGCTTTATTTCCATTTAAAGTTTTAAAGTATGTTTACTTTTGTTTTTTGAAGTGGCTAAACAAATATATATTTGTTATATATTTTTTTGACTGCATGTCTGCATGATTGTTGCACACTCCTTTACAGTACTTCTTCTGCACATTCTACAAAATTCTTTAATGCAATTTATACTTATTTATATGCTTTTTAACAATAATATAATATGTGTACGTCACAGCCTGCAGAGTATATGATAACTTCTGGTACAGTTCTGTCACAAGCTCTTACAAAAGTTACCAAGTTACTGCAGCTTTATTGTTTCCACCTTATAACAGCTTTACAATATTTAATTATATTTCACAATAACAATGAATAAAAAATAGACAATATATAATTCATCTACCTAATAAAATAAAGAAATGCACAACAGTAAACGCCTAATTTTGATGTTTGACCGAATGATGCTCTTTAGTTCAAACTTACTATTATAAATAAACCAGCGTCAGGACAACCAGCCTCGATTCTCACTTAACTGAGATTGGATTATTAACTGATTTGGATTATTAAAACTAAAGTTAATATTTATTTATTTTCAATGGAACAGTAAAACACAAAACAAAAACAGCATGAAGCCTATAGAACATTTGTAATCAAACATCATTTTATCCAACTAATAAACGAATCAAGGAAGGAAAAATGTATTTAAATAAAAGCTTCTGCAGACAATTCAGACACAAGGATACAAAACTAAAAGAAAAAAAAATGAAACTCCGAAAAAAAAGCGAATTTGTAAGTTGCAAAAGTATTCAACCATCCAGCTTTTTTATTTAAAAAATGTTCACACTAAATAATAGCGAGTTATTTTTAATCAACAGAATATAAACGTTTTTAATTCTCTAATATGCTAAATGGATGCTTGATTTTTTTTTTTTTTTAAGGATAATGTGTTCCTATTATAAATGTCATTCCACTAACATAAATCTCACTTATGTTAGTGTGTCCTTATAAAGTTCCGTGGGTGGATTCTCAAGAGAACATAAATAAAATATAATTGGATAATTGGATGATTCAGCATAAAAAATAAATGCCGTAATAATTTAGTTTCTATGAAAACACATCTCAACGTGCTGTGGGTTTAAATACTTTTGCGAGGCAACTCCATGTCTGGGTTAATTTTGAAGCCACTTATAAACAGGTTGCATGAGAATTAGATTTTTTTTTTGATTTGAAGTTTTTTAGGCTGTAAGCCTTTCCTGAGACCAACAGAAAACTATTTATTGGGTTAAAAAAGGCCAGGTTACACTGAGACCAGTCAGTTACACCAAAAAGCCACGATACACATGCACATCAGCGGGAGACCTGAGCGGGTTCGGCAGACATTTTGCACTGAACTGGAACCAAAAAGCAGAACAACATTTCTTGTTTTCGACGTCATCACTGCTCATCAGTTACTTTGGGTTTGAGCTCTGGGTCTGGGTGAGTCGTCTCTTCTCGCTGTGGTTTTAGCATATTTTTACTGATAGCCAAGAGGTCATGCAACTCCTTGTTTTCGATCTAAAGAAAAAAAAATGAGCATGTACCAAGAAAAACATCAGCTGACTAAACAGTACTGAAGACAAACAAACAGGAATTGTCTCAAAATAAGACATTTTTAACGACCAGGAATAAGTAAGACTTACTTATTTCTGGGTGTTAAAATGTGCCTTACATGTGCTATTGCGCTCCGGCAACCCTGGTTCGATTCCGGTTTGGGTCCCTAGCACTCCCCTTTCCCATTTTATCTCTGTTCTGTCCTATCAATAAAGGCAAAATGCCCCAAATACTTAAAAAAAAAATTTAAAAAAGGAAAAGGGACTGAACCTCACTTTGCTTAAACTTTTCAAAAAAAAAAAAAATCATAAGTGGAACAAAAAACCCCCCCAAGAATATAGACATAGTTTTTGATTTCACACTTTTTTGCCTGTGCAGCTAGAAACAACAAAAGAACCACCTGCCTTTGTAACTTTTCAATGTCACTGTGTAAAAAAAAAAGTCTGGTTCTGAAAATCAGAGAAAATGTGCTATAAAACGTAGTTTTGCAAAGATAAATAGATAAATCCGACAGGGCTTAACGCATTACCTCCAGCTGAGCCAGTCTCTCTTTCACAGAACAGTAATGCTTTTCATCCACCTGTACCGCTCGCCGCATCACCTGACCCATCTCACAAATTCGCTCCAGCTGGCCCTGCACCTCCTAGACAAATCACATGCATTAGTTCAATGAGTATTTGCTAAGTTCAAAAGTTGTTATTACTAGTAGCTAAACATTATTTTGCAGAAATGCATTTGTCAAATAAAAATCATTCATTATTATTTTTAAACTATAAAGTAACCTTTAATGAAGGTGATGAACAAATGCAGATGTTGTGAACAGTAGATCTCATAAAATAGATCAATAAAATAAAATATGCACCTTGGCATGATCTTCATGCAGACTTATCATAGGTTTGGTATCCAATTCCTTCTTTTCCATCATTAGCTGCAGCATTTGTTTCCGATATCGGCCCATGATTAACTCCAGAGCATACTGGTGCTCTTCCAAAGAAAGCCAAAGCTCTGTAGATAACATGAGCAAATAAAACTAATTAAATGTTTAAGACTAAAGTGTACCAGACAAATAAAAAGCATGCCATTAGAAATGTGCATTTAATGTAAGGAAATTTTAAACCATGCCTTTGTTCTCCTGCTGAAGTTCCTTAATTTGGGTGTTTTCCTGGGTCAGGAGAATGTGTGGTTTGGATTTGGACAGCTCCTGATATCCTGGAATTGTCTCTATGTACTGAAAAATGTCAGACTGTTAGCTAAACTCCCAACTCCCACCAACTATTTTTTCATTTGTCTTCATATACCTGCCTAAGTTTTGTCAGTTCCATAAATCCGCTGTGGAGTCATAAATTACTCTGGACTGGTCGCCAGTCTATTTTGCAGGGCCACGTACAGTACACACAACACACACACTCAGCTAAAACTTACTACTCAGCTAAAACTTACTATAGTTATTGTTTCAGTGCTAAATTCCGGTCCGGGACAGTCCCAGAGGATAAAAAAGGGCAGCGTTCAATATTTCATTTAACACATTAATAGGCAGTCTATTTTGTGCAACATACTATAACCTTCTTTTGTATCTTTTAAGTATGGGTAAATACAACCTAGGCAATATAATAAATACTTAATTTTGAGTGTAAAAATATTCACTCTCGATTTTCAGGCAGGCATACTTAATTTCTAAGTGTGCATACTCTAAAATTTTAAAATTTAAAAAGACGATGAATACATTTAAACTATACATCCCTAAAACAGTGTTTTTTTTGCTGCACGTCCCCATTTTAAGACATTCAATTTAGGATAAATACAATCTAGGCAAAAGAACACAGCTAAAGTTGACTAGGAGAGAACCACATATCTCTTAAGTTCAGCAGCTTCCGCAATAACACAAATCGCTGCATGATATTGTGATGATTCTTTGCTTAAACTAGGGACAGTCTCCGGATAGTGTTTAAAACGTAGTCTTACTTTATCAGGGAGCGCATTTCCAACTTCCTTCATGCAGTGGATTCTCTGGTTGAGAACGCTGGACTGCTCGATAAGGCACTCGGCTGCAGTGTCGTGTTCTTTTAATCGCTCCAGCAAAGTCCGAGCATCAGACAAAACTTTTTCCAAAGTGCATGACATTGTTATATTTATCTAACATACAAGTTAAACAGAAACTATGCCCCTAATTAGAATATCTGTCCCTGTAAACTTAGCTCGCTAGTCTAATTTAGTGACTCACTAGTTAGCAAAGAAATAAATGTGGTTTAACAATATAAATTCTTTATCCACGTGCCTTCGGTTCCAACATAAACATGCATTTCATAAACAATGCAAATATAATAGCCAAGACCAAACAAACTAAAAACAACAACAAACGCGAACTTTTAACCTGATCCTTCTAAACATTGGCGCATTTTAATGACGTATATCCGGTTTCCCGTCGCTAATGTTCGTGGGTTTCCGGTTTTTAAAAAAAAGGCCCATATTTTTTTTTTAATCAGTCACCCCTCATGATGTACATGGACTTTATTTATTATTAAAACAGCTTACAGTATTAAATAAATGTTAATATTTAATATCTTACCACAATGTTGCCTGTTATTGCTTATGCTTATTACTGTTAAGGTGCATTTTTATAATTTTTATGCACAGAAATAAAACCTGTTTTGTCATGTCAAAGTCTATTCTGTATCATATTATTAGCACTACACTTAGTTTACTAACTTAAAGTTTAATAACATAATTGCATACTCTGTATTTTTAAACAATGGTGTTTTTTTAGGTAATGGCAGACAATAATATAAAATAAAATCAAATAAAACAAAGAAAATTATTTGATGGTAAATAATTACATATATCAAGCAGAATATAACAACTTGAAACAAATAGTGGGAGGTAGTGCCTCAGTGATTGAGTGTTAGACTGCTAGCTGAAAGTTTGTGGGTTTGATACCTGGCACCACCAATTTACCACCGCTGGGCCCGTGAGTAACCCTTTTAACCCCCAATTGCTTAGTTGTGTAAATATAAATAGTAAATAGTTTTTAATTATAAAGATTGAAAATTCATTTCTCTTCAGCAACAACTTTATACTGGTTGGGGTCATACTGAATATGGAGCCAGTCACATAAATGCAGAGTGTGAGGTTTCACCCCTAAGGCAGTTTACAATAGCTATACCAAATAGTGGTTATCACTGTTGCCCCACAGCAAGAAAGTTTGATTCTAGGGCATCGTTACCAACAGTCCAAAAACATGTATGGTAGGTTAATTAGTGATTCTAAATTGCTTATAGGAGCAAGTGTTTGTGTTGCCCTGTGTTGGACTGATGACTTGACCTCCTGCCTTTCAACCTTTTAGAGACGGCTGGGATAGGCTCCAGCAGATCCCAGTGACCCCGAATTAGGGAATAAGTGGGTATAGAAGATAAATGAATGAATTAAAGAAGTATACACAACATTTTTTTGCTGTGTTGTAATATGTCATAAAGTTCATCCATTGTCATTATTCCTAATCAGGGTCACAGGGATCTGCTGGAGTCTATCCCAGCTGTCATTGAGAAAACGCAGGGGTTCATTCACCCTGCACAAGTCACCAGTACTCATAAGGTCAAAATAACAAAATCACAACATTAACATAGATATTTAAAGATATATTTATTTACAGATTTTATTTATATAAGATTTATATATTTATTGACACTTAAAACACTTTTTTAAAGTATCAAAAATCAAAGTGAATAAAATCTATACTGTAATACTGTAATAATAAAGTATATTCTTATTTTTTTTTAAATGGTTTTTTTTTAAATGTAAAAGGCTAAAAAGATCCCATTCAGATATTTAAAGTAAAGCTGCTCTATCTTTTTTCGTATTCTGTCAGCTGGTATGTGTATGGTAAGGCTACGCATTACCGAGAAATCAGATTCCATTTCCCACCAGCTGCTGTGGGGCGGAGCTTACAAGGGTTGTGGGCGTGCCGAAGGTTGGTACAAGCAACTCGGGAAAAGCAGGATGTTAGAGTTTGTGAGCTGCAGCCACAGGGGGCATCCTTTAGGAGGAAAGATTGAGTGTCAAAAATAAAAGAGGGAGAAACATTTAAAGCTAACTACACATAACTAATTTATTCTACCCGACATATTTTATAAAGCAGAACTACTGATAGGGATCCATAATGCAGAACTAAACCCAACTATCTTTAGCTCAAAGTTTCTAAATGTTATATACTTTACTTCTTACACATTTAATGTTGCCTACCTCTAGATTAGCAGGGCCAAAACTCTTGCCCTTATTCATGGGTGTCCTGGCCTGGTTTGGACATTGACCCTGTGTTTGCGTTTGAGATGGTCGTGGTTCATCTTTTCTACCTTGTTTCATAAATCTGTGATTAATTTTAGTAACACTGTCACTTCTGCTCAGTGGCACTGTAGGAATCCGAGAAGGAGGCCCTTCTTTTTTCTTAACTCTTGCTGAACTTGCAGGATCCCTGCGTATACCTAGTATTTTCTTCTCTCCTGAATTTGGGGGGGTTGGTTTCTCTCCACGACCACACACATTGCGGAAAAACTCTTGAACCAGGCCATACTTGTGGATCCCTGAAGTCTTACAGCCAGAAGACTTTTCAGTGCTAACCCCGAATGCTGAACTGGGTTTTGCATTACTAGAATTGCACTGGGAAAGACCATATACGCTGTATTGCTTTGTGGGCTCCAACCTAGAAGAACTGGCCAGAGATGATGCTGATGAGGACAAAGAAACTGAGTTGAAAGTATAAGAGGAATTTGTAATGCTGGTAGAAGAAGAGTTGGAAGAAATAGGGGATGAGGCAGAGTGTCTCTGCTGTTGTTTGGATGAAGTAGAGCATAATGGAAGTTTTTCTAGTGGTTCAGCTATCCACTCCAAAGGTGATGAAATGTCCTGGGATTGGACAAATAATGGGCTCCTGGCTAACTGGTGTCTCGCACACACACTTTGATAGTTGTCCGTCTGAAGTCCAACACTCTTTACCTGTGTTTGGGTATGAGTCTGGGTTCCTATACTTATAACTTTAACAGAGAGTCTATCCGAGTTGCTCCTGCTCCTCTTTTCAACCACACTAGCTGTTATTTCTTTCATATCATCGCTTAGATTCCCTGAGACCTCCCATCCACCGAGGGGCAGACAAGATGAATATAAAACATCAGGAGATTTTAAATCAGAAGAGGAATTGGATATAAGAGCAAATGGACCCTGCTTTATTGTGCTTTGGCATGGAAACGTTAACATATCCTGGCAGGTATCACAAACATTTGTTTTATTTATACGTTTAAATTGGTGGCAATATGGTTCCGCTTTCTTTTGTTTTTTCTCACATCTGTCCTCATCTTCAAATGGCACAGAACTTAGAACAACCCTGCGGGCGGATGGGGGACTATAGTATACACGGATGCTTGTTTTCTCTGGAGCAGTGTGGCTCTTGTTTGCTGTTGTCTGTTTTAGATTCAGACAAGGGAAGCTAGGTGGCATGATGGGACAGTCCCAGGTCTTCCATGGATCTTCCCTATCTACCAGTGCTGCATCTTGGCTGAGGTATATCCAATTTTTGTGGGGCTTTGGTGTTAATCGAACAACTTGATTAGTCAGTCTGTTGACAAAATTGAGTAACAGATTTAGTGATGAAGCTCATGTGGCCAATGCAGTTAACAGTTAGATTTGTAAAATAAGAAATATAAAACTAACCTCTTAGATTCCTCTTTTTTCTGCAGGCTCCTAAATGTCTGAAACTGAAAGTAAATGATCTATTTTTAGTCACATCTAGGCCTGGTTCTTGCCAATTATACAAGGGTGGGCAGGTATCCCATGTGGGCAATTTAAAGGTGGGGTTGAGAATATAGATACTCTGTAAAATTTAACTAATTAAATGATGGAATAGAAAAAACCCTGTTTTACCCTTATACATAAAAAGATTACCATTCGACCAGTCATCTACACCTAAATCATATTTTCTGAATAATGGTTTAATAGAAGTCCAGGGAGTGGCTAATATACTGTTTTATGCTTTACATTATTGGCATGATAATTTCTGGTGTTAAATATCCAAATGGCAATTTCGTTTTGTTCTAATGTAAAATTAAAACAGATTATATTTATAGTATCCTGACAAATATAGACAAATATGACAAATATAGACCAAAAAATTTACCTCAGTGTCCTTGCTTTGTCTGTCCCAGTCCAGGTTGACTTCACTTAAGCATGTTAGAAGCCCCTGAGAATTGCAGGTCCAGTTGTGCTCATACATTTTCAGTTGTCTGGCCACATCGGTGACTGCAGCGTAGGACTCATCTAAAAGGTTCTCAAGCTTCCCAAAATAATCCTTTTGTGATTCCATCTCCAGGTCTTCAGACTCCTTTGTTTCAAATGAACCCTCCAGCTTTGTGCATTAGAAAACACACAAAACATTGACCCTTTACATCAAACACATTAAAATTAACTGAACAATATTTAATTATAACCTAGTACAGATATTTCAATTCTTCCTACATGGATTTAGTCTTGTATTTTTGATGCGTACGACAAAATCAGAAATCCTTGTTGTGATTTCTTTTGGATCAGAAATTAGTCAATGTTTTTCATGATAACAATTTTCAAGCTGCAAGATATTCAAGTCTGGCAGCATTTTGGGTCCCTACCCTGCCTTGAAGTTTTCTGAGCTGTGTGCACACCCCAGTCCATGCCTCTTTAGCTTCTGCAAACTGCTGTACACAGTGCTGGCCAGCACGGTATTCCTCCTGCAGCTCACAACATAGATCTCGCATTGCTGCCTTCAGGTCTGAGAGAAGAGCACTGCTAACCTGAAAGAGATTAATTATCTGTTGCATGTTCTCTTGGATCACAGTTGATCAACCTTTGTTAAAGGTAAAAATCTCTCTGGAAGTCCATCTTGTCATGATATACAGTTACAGTAATAAATATTCTGGGGAAATACAAGAATTTTGTTAGTGACCCAAATGTGGTATAATTTTTGCAGTCCATGACCATCTTCCTCTTTTCCTTTCAACTTTTCCCTTTTAGGGGTCGACACAGCGAATTATCTGTCTCCACTTAACCCTATCCTCTGCATCCTCTTTACTCAAACCCACTAACTTCATGTCCTCGTTTATTGCATCCATATACCTCTTTGGTCTTCCTCTTTGCCTTCTACCTGGTAGCTTCATTTCTAACATTATCTACCAATATATTCACTATTCCTCCTCTGTACATGTCCAAACCACCTCAATCTGGCTTCCCTGACTTTCTCCCCAAAACATCTAACATGAGCCGTCCCCCTAATGAACTCGTACCTAATCCTGTCCAACCACTCCCAAAGAAAGTCAATGGACTTCAATTATATAAAAAACTCCTGTAATATATAACCAAAAAATAATAAATATATTTTTTAAATAAAATATTACCTCAAGCAAGTCCTTATCCTCACCAGATGGTCTCTTCCCTTGGCGCCATTGCTGAAGAAACCACTGAATTTGTACTGTTAGAAGCTCAAGGCTGAGCTGGTTGCAGTTTTGTTCCTCATTGCTGCTGGAAGGGCAGGTCTTTTTCTCAGCATAACTTGGCTGTGCTCCTTGTTCAACCTTCTCTAGCACATTTGCATCTGTATCTTGATTAGTTTTACTAGGCATGGGATTTATTATAAGATCTATCTTTGCAACAAGGGTGTATAACTGGGCCTGTAGCATCTCCAGTCCACTGGTTGAAGCACCCATAATAGGATCCAAAACCAATGGATTATTTAGGCAATAAGAATCTACCTTAGTTTTGCTGTGAAAGGGTTGGCTAGAGATAAAGTTTTTGTTGGGCATTGGTGGGAAACTGTTTTTTGCTGGTGGGATTAGGAACTGGATAATTGATCTAACTAGCATAGCCTGGTCACGGACTGCAAGTACAGCTTCTAGGTTCTCCAGGCTAGCAGTACAATCCTGCTCTTTTTCAGCATTCTTTTCACTGTTAATTTGATCTTTAGGATAGTTTATTACCACATCTAGTGGCTCATCATTATGGATGTGACCAAATGGATAGTTTTCCACTTCTGCAACACATACTGACTTTATATTGCCTTCAGGCTCTAAACACCCTGATGTAGCAAGACGCTTCTCACTGCCCTCAATAATCTCTTCCACCTCCTGCTGAGCCCATCCAGCTTTCTCTTTGATTTCATTCATCTCGGCCTTTAGCCCCCGGTTCTCCACTTCCAGCTCCACAATCCGTCGGCTCAGCAGTGTAGCTTCTTCTTCGACCAGACGAAGATGAACTTTGAACTCTGTTTCACGTGTGCGGGCAGAGTTAACCATGCCTGCCACATCCTGGGATGCATCAACATCTCCATAAAGTAGTCTGTACTTGGATAATTCCTCTCGTATGGTCTCACATTCCACAGCCATTTTAGTCAGCTTCTTGCACATAAGCGCTGATTCCTCTTTGGCAAAATGTAACTGGCATTTCAGATCGGAACTATCATCCTATTAAAACCAGAAAGTTTGTTCAATGTAGCCATTCTGTATCACGGTAAACATCATTGGGATAAAACTGCATTTTATTTACCTGTGGGGAAATCTTCTTTTCACCTTTGCTCCTTAAACTTCTCCGCTTTAGAGAATTTTGTGAAAACATCTGTAGTGGAATTTATTTATAAATATAAGTGTGAGTGGAGAATATAACACAGATATGCAGGTAAAGAAGGTCAACATATTTGAAAGATCAAAGATACACAGTGTAGGAATGAACTTTAGTGCACTGCCCCACACACCATTGCATTGCTTATAAAAAGCATACACTTCTATCTAAACACCTATCACACCTATCTAAACATGAGTTTATAAATCTATTTGAACTTGGTCAGTAATGAAATCCAAAAAGAGACAAAAAAATTAGCTTGCTAATAAACTTTTAAGGAGCTTGCAAGTTTTTTTTCCTTATGATCCGATCCTAAAAAGATTGGCAGTAACCCATTCCCCTCTCTTTTACTACAGGCCACCTAAAGAGGTAGTTGGTTTCACAGTTGTGTGATTATATTAAGTTGTTCTCACAATGTCTTAAAGACTTGGATTTATAACATCAGACTATGCAATCCAATCATATGATTAGTCTTTTTGTCTTCTATAGTGAGTTTTGTCCCTTGATAGTGTTTGGGTAATTAGTACGAACAGACAAATATGTGATAACATTTTCAATTAATATCGTATTATTGCATGCTAATACACAATTTAACTATATATATATATTTAAGTATAACAACAGTACAATTGTGTAAACAAGTAACAACATTACACTCATAAGCAATGTACATCTAACATCTATTGTCTATACCTGCTTATCAGGGTCACAGGGATCTGCTGGATTCTATCCCAGCTGTCATTGGGCAAAAGGCAGGGGTACATCCAGGTTGCCAGGCCATAGCAGAGCCACATACAGACAAACACCCACACACACACACACACACACACACACACACTCACACTCACACTCACTCCTACGGGCAATTTTGAATCACCAATCAACCTAACATAAATTTTTTGGACTGTGGGAGGAAAGCAAGCACAGGAGACACATGCAACGAACCTGGGACCTTCTTGCTGTGAGGCAACAGTGCTAACCACAAATCCACTATGCTGCCTAGCAAAATACATTTTCATGGTAATACATACAGTATAAACATCTTACAGATGTCTTCATTTTGTTGGATTACTGATTACCGTTGAGTTGAGTGTAAAGCTCGATAATCTGGTTGTAACTGATTTGCTCAGCTCATGAGGATCAGAGAAGGGCAGCAGCTGTTTGAGATGGACAGCCTAAGCTGAGCTGTAGCTATTCTACACGAATCACAGAATTCTGCCTTAAGCCTTATGTCAGGGCTACTACAATTTATTTCTGTTCTGGCCTCTGGATCATTTTGAAATTATAATTAAGGACAAATGTTATTTTAAAAGACCCAAAGGTGATAATATCAGAGAGCATAAAAGTTAAATGAGATTACAATTATCATTATTTGATTAGCTTGAAAGGTAAAGTGCACGCTAAGTCACATGCTTTCTATATAACATTTATAAAGAGTAAAGTATTTAAAATGTCTAAAAAATGTGCCCCTTTTCCACCATCTCCCTCTTTTTGTATCTTTGCTATCCTCTATTACTACATAGTTTTTTTTCCCCTGCACCCACAAGTAGAAATGACAGCTGCGCCTTGAATCCTACCCCTTAGTTCTTATAGTACTCTGCCTTACCCAAAGAGTCAGCTGTTAGTCACACCCCTCGTGCACACGGCCTAGGTCATAGAACTGACACCCAAACCTTCTAAAAGAGGAGGAGGATGGGTGCACAAACTTTACGAGGAACCATAAAACACATGTCATAGTTCAGAGTTTATTTTTCAAAACCGTCATTATGAAAAGAATTGGTAAGATAGTATATAACCCTTTTGTACCTCTTTAGATTTGTTCATTTCTGCCTGCAGGACCTGCTTTGCCACCTCCAGATTCTGAACCTGCTCTCTCAGCTCTTCGTTTTCCCACTCCAACCGCAAGCTCTTCTTTTGCGCTGACTCAAGCTCAGTGTGCAGACGCATGGACACACTTTTTGCTACCTAAAATTGGGCAAGAACCATTAATGATATTAAATTAGTGTAATAGACAATATTGCATGGTTGCTTAAGACGAAACACCCTTAATCTAAAACCTTGTTCTATTCTAGGTTTAAAGACTAGTACAGCATTCAAAGAACATCTTATTGCCCTTTACTGTTTATAGAGAATGGTTAGAGCCTGTAGCTAGAAAGCATGTGTGGTGAAATTTAGGGGAGCAACAATTGCGGCATCTTTAATGTAAAAGCTAATGTGAAACACACACGTATCCAACTGTTCCAGACTGCACAAAAAATACTAAGGGAATCTAAGTCTTGTTTGTGTCTTGAAAATAGACAGCTTATGGGCATGCACAGTGTGAAAACAGACAGCTGCTTAAATACTTCCTCCACAGATTTTGACATATATTCTCTCTTTCTGTCTTTTTGTGTGTGTGTCTGTGTTTCTTTTGGTTTTGTGTACGTCACAAGTGAATGGGGCAAAGAATCGTGGTTTTCATCAGAAGGTCACTGAGGAGAACCTTCTGAACAATGCAAAAAATTGAAAGAATCTTGTTTAGTTTTCAAAAGATCAAAGATTGTATGCCTACAAAGAATAAACAGTTGAAACTCGTAGCATGGGGCAATCATCAAGGAAAGTACATTCTGATGTGGACTACCCCTGCTGTGTTGATTAGCTTTTAATGTTCCTGCACTACTTCTTTCCTCTGATTGGCTGATGAGTTCAAACTAAAAAATGCTTGTGTTGTGAGTGGTCTGCCACAAAACAGCAGCTGGCAAGCAGACCACTCTGGCTTTTTCGCTCTGTTTTACCGTAAAACATAAGTGAACCACATCCCAAAAAAAGCCATCCTATACACACACAGTATAATGAAATCTAAGGCATGTCTATATAAACTTGAATATAGTTACCCTAAAACATTATCATAGCCACAATCTTTGGCTATGATAAACCTTTTAGTCTGTGGTTCTGGTCTGTAAAAGAAATCCAAACTCTACAAGTTTATGTGAGAGCATATTGAATCAGAGCTCTGATTCATTTGTCAAGGCTAACAACACTTAAAGCAACACTTAGATTGTGTTGCATGTCCTAAACCGATGCGTGGTGTGGAATGGAATCCTTCATAATGTTTTTACTGTGGAAGGAAGTCACTCGTTAAATCAAACGCCAATGTGAGGAAAGTCTATGACTAAATAGACTGACTAAATTACACACTGGAAATGATACGATAAAAGAATGCTTGATCTTCCCAGAAACATTGTGATTCATAGAACTAAAGAGGCATGCCAAAGGTCCCAGCTTTTAAACACCTCAAACATCTTTTGAACTCCAGACAGTCAATAAAACTAACCCGGACATCATGCTCCAGAGTGCAGATAAGCTCGCTGTCCACCTGGCCAGTTTGGGCAACACGCAGGCTGCGTCTCTCTGCCTTGCGAAGGCGGTACTGCAAGATGCGACATGTCTTGTTGGCCTGTTCCAGCTGCTGTTTGAGCCCATGTAGTTGGTACATATCCTCCTCCATGTAGAGGTCCCTCATCTCCAGCATCTCGGAGCGCAGCTCTTCCAATTCATCCTGAAATAAAGGATGCATACTAACTGCATACACCGACTTTACTTTCTGTCTGCATTAAACGTTGTAAGTCATTTTGGTATAGAATAATGGAAGGCCTGAGGCTATTGTTTTATCTTTTTAAGCGGAAAATGCCTGTATTACATTTACATTTCTTGTAAATTTCTTCTTTATCAGGGACCCCTAAACAGGCTTACATTTATCTAATTTTTAGCATACTGAGGAGATGAGGGTTAAGGGCCTTGCTCAGGGCCCCATCAGTGGTGGCTTGGTGGTGACAGGAATTAGACTCTTTCCATTAGCAGTCTAATACCTTAACTGAGCTACCATAAGTAATATCAGTAATAATTATAGTTTTTAAATTTAAAGGCATTTTTGCTCCTTTGACAGACATTTCTGTGCAAATAGAGTGATTACTATATAGCAGTCACATTTGAATTGTCAACTAGTAATGCAGATTTAGTCACCTGATACATTAGTAGGTACAACAGAGCAACAAGTTCCTCCAACGCATACAACCACATAGTTTTTTTTGGCAAATCAGGGAATCCATCAAAGCTGTTAGTGTCCCTTACGACACTAACACTAAGCTATTCACAGTACCACTGCTTGAACCTGTCTTTTATGTGACATAGTGACTGTAAGAGCTGATGGGACAGTAAGACAGTATTAAAGGAGAGCGAGAAAATCCTAAACCCTTTTACAAACATGTCACATGCCATTACTATCCAGTATTTAGCAGTGAATCCTTTTATATTACCTTACACATAAAATGTACTTATTTGAACTATTGCTTGTCTCTGGTATGGTACCCTCAAAGAAATAGTAGTGCACATTTAATACTAATAAATGTTTTTTTAAACAGAAAATTACTTTAATATTGAGACAGGGTATCATTCTGTTAAATAAAACAGATAAATACTTTGTAAATGCTAAGTATGGCAAAAAATAAATAAATAAATGAGAAAAAAAAAAAAAAAAAAATAAAAAAAATATATATATATATATATATATATATATATTGCGACAAACCAAGTTCCTAATCGTACCTTTAAATATTCATTTTCTGATCGTACGTCGTCAATCTCCTTCAGCAGATCATTATGCGCTTCATCCCTGGTGAACTCTAAAGCTCCCGACGCGCTTAACTTCCATCTGTCGTCCATGGAGGTAAAAGGAGAAATGCTTTTTACTGCTATACCAAGTGATGGTGTCAGGCTGCCACTGGGAAAGTTACATTCCATCATTTCGACTACTTCTCCTCCATAGCGTTCCTTTTTCTCTACATCTGCGCCTCCGTTGTCTAGTTCGTTGGTCTGCACGTGGTTATTATCTGCTCTGTTTTCCTCCGAGGTGCTTTCGGACGTCTCTGAGCTGCTGTCCGTTTTTCCACCGGAGTCTTTACTTAAAGCATCACCTGAAATTGTCCTGCGTCCAGAAGGTTTGTTCCGACTCTTCACTGAGCCTGGTGCCGATCGCCGGGTTTTTTCATTGCGTTTAACCTCTTTTTGGCTGCTGCTTGTGTCCCGCTTTGGTTTCGATTGTGTGTCTTTGGGTTTGATTTGGTTCATTTTGTGCGCCTCTGATTTGACTGCATCGGATGTGAGCGCATAAACCAGAGAACTAGCTTGGATCTTTGTTTTTGTCATACGAGACAAAATTGAAACAACAAAAATAAATAATAAAAAACACGAAAATATAAATACTTAACGAATGAAAAAAAAATTAAAAGTCACGAATTTAATTATAATTCTATCTATATTTTTTTTTAAATAGATGATCTTAAAACGGAATAGTTGCACCGGAATAGTTGCACCAACATCAGCACTCAACTTTGGCATGCGAATTATAACTCCAACCAGGTCCTTTGAAGTGTGTGTGTGTGTGTCTGTGTGTGAGCAGTGTTGAATGTAGATCTTCCCGCCCCGAAGGATTGTTCTCTCTCTCTCTCTCTCTCTCTCTCTCTCTCTCTTAAAATAAGTATTTATCATATCCTCAGATATACATTTTCGTACATAACAAGCATAATAATATACTAATTAGGGTATTACCACTATTACTTTTACTACTGAGGCTGATACTGGTAAGGGGTGCATAAAATGTAACTTAAAAATGCGTTTGTATTACATTTATATTTTTTATTCTAACCGGTTCACAAGTTAAAAAATAAATAAATAAATATATATATATATATTATGTTGTGTGTGTGTGTGTGTGTGTGCCTATTTTATTTAATTTAATTCCAACCGGTTCACAAGTAAAAAAAATAAATTAAAATAATTATTGTGCCATTAAATCACAGCTTAAGCCTATCAAACATTTAATTGAATATAGACTCTAGCCTATTGTAAAGACTCATTAAACACTGAGACACGGAGACAAGTGGATAAGAGCAGCTGACATAAAAGATATTTTTTACAGTGCATATAAATAACACACATCCATACCATTTTAGTACCTCCTATTTATGTTGCGTCAAAATCCCGCCTATTTGGCTGTGACGTCCCCGTCTGTCAATCAATAATATCGCCACCCCTTTCTGCAAGCCTATAGGCCAATTCAACTGTCAATAATCATGCCCTTGCGCAATAACGCCCGCCTATTGTGTTCGTGTTCTAAACTGGACGCTTGTTCCTATTTACTGATGGAATAATTACAAGGTATTAGATAATATATTATTATTTTGTATATATTTATTTGTTATTAATTGTTTAATAATTCTATAAAGAGTGTAAAAAACCACAGCTTTTCGATTATCTCGTTAAGTGTCCTGTCCTATCAGGCTGTGTGTACGTAGCAGCTTATCTTAGCTTAGCTTTCGTTAGCTGAAACAGGCAACGTCAACAGTAAGTTACTCAGATAGCTAGCCAGATTAGCCGCCTTTTAACAGTCAATGTTTTTAAGTCTTAATTGGCCCGAGCTTATATGTATAGACTCCGCTAAGTGCGTTAATTACATTTCTAAGGTATGACAAACTTGCCAGCTGTTAAGTTACCTTGCTAGCCTGCGGGGTTATAGACGGTTGTTATGCAGCTTGTGGTGTAAACCACAGTTATAATAATGGTGGCGTCCTGTTATATTAACTATGACAGAGATAAACTCGTTGTTTAGTATGTAAAGTTGTTATTCATCTAACTTTAAAGAAAATCCTTTTTGTTCATCCCAGAATTTCTGGGACGACATGAACATGTGTAAGTGTCATTTAACCACTAATTTGTCTTTCCTTCTGTATCAGCCATGATATGTGGAGTAACCGGATGTTTTACAGAAAAATCTGTGGTGTGTTTAGGTTAGACATAGAATGAAAAATGTGGAAACAAGAACACTACAGCATCTATATAATAAATAGATAAAAACGATCATAGTTTTTTTTTTTATATTTATTGAATATATTTCATGTGACTATCTATTAAGTCTATTAATCGAGCTATTGGTGTGAAATGGAGGTTTATATTTGATATATTACTTGCTTTATGGTTACAAAAGATCTCATTCATATTACAAAAAACTTGATTTAAAGTAACATGACCTAGATAGTGTTTAATAATACATTAATCTAATAATAAAGATCTCTCATGAGGTCAGAATATCCTGCAACATATTGATCGATACTGTCATAGATACCTTACACAGCACATTTCAATCTTCTCCAAAAACCTGTTCTGTTTTTTTAATGTCATGTCATTTAGTTAACTGCTTATTATAATGAAAGCTTATTATGATTTTTGTATGACGCAAATGTCTTCACATGATCAGATCGAATTTCTAAACATGAAATGTATATGTATAAACTTTGTGCCATTAGTCAAGTACTGTTCCTGGTAAAAAAAAAAATGTTTATGTCAGCTGTTTGCAAGGAAAAGACCTTTGATTCCTGCATAAAGTTCCATTACCTGAGTCTCGATATTACAAACACACCCACACCCACACACACACACACACAGGCGTGCACAGGTTACCTGGCCCCAGTGTCGTCACTAAACACTACAAGCTGGGTAGTCCACAGTAAAGACCTTATCTTTATCTGTACCGCTGTTAATGATTATTGTTGTGAAAACCAGATAGAAATCGATTAGATTAATGAAATGCTTATAAAGAACTGCTTTTTTTTAAAATTCCGTAAGCAGTTTATTTACTGTTGCACATGCTTTATGTGTCCAGATGTTCCTCATCAGTTTTACTTCAAGCTGGACGTTGTTTAAAGTTTAATGTTTAAAATGAAAAGAGTTATTAGGAATAAGTTATGTTCAGTAAAGCAATTTACACTGTGCCCTGGTTACTGTGTATTAAACAGCTGATCTTTGCCTTCTGGTTATTCAGTCATGTGTAAGAGGGTGTACCATAATAGGCTTCCTGACATGACTTGTCCTTTTTTGTTTTCTAAAAAATTATAATAATTATGTATAATAATACCAACTAGGCCTGTTCAATATTTTAATAGACTATTGCTGTATAGTAACAAGATCATGCATTTTTTTTTCTAGGCATTTTGCCTTTATTGATAGGGACTAGAGAAGATCTGAGCCGGAATTGAACCAGGGTCGCCGGAGCGCAGCCACACATGTATGTGCCGACGCCGTGGTGTAATGGGGGCACCCACATGCACTGTCCTGACCCAGACAGTGAGGGAATGATTTAAAAAATATCCGAGAACTACACTGTCAGGCGCATTGTGCTGTCAGCGCGTCAGACTCGTGTACTGCTTTACAAACTGAATGCCTTAACTCTTGTTCTCCCTCAGCATTATCCCTTACCGCTAATAACCTTTCCTTTGTAATAGCGTTGGATGCAGCATTTTTCGAATTGAATATGGCAATACAGTTCTTCATATGTGACTAATCATATCTCTCTGCTGTACTTTTATAGGAAACATTTAGACTGCCGCTTTGAAGAAACAATGCTTTCTCACTGACGACACTATAACTAACTGTCCATCATGAACAGCGAAGAGGAGTTTTATGATGCAGAGACGGGTGCGAATGACTGCACATAATAAATGTTTTAACTAATTTTTTTTGTCTTATATTTAATTATCTTTTTTTTTTACTTTTTCTTCATTCTGTTAGGTTTGGAATCAGATGACTCCTGTGAAGTCAGCTTTAAAGATGTCCCTGGATTTGAGCACAAACAGGCATCTAATGGCTGTGTGCGATCGGAAAATGCAGTGTGGAAAGGAAGGCATGTTGGAAATTTTCAAGAAGGTTAACATGTACAGTAAAAAGGGGCTGCGTTTTTCTTACCTTTTTTTTTTTTTTTTTTTTTTTGCAGGACATCCCTTCCTGCCCCTATGTTCTCCAGACATGACTTCAGTATTTGGGGCTTCCTGAAGAAATGCATTGGCATGGTAAGACGGATAAACCTGTCAAATAATATACATCATGTTGTTTTAGTCAGTAGGATTAATAGCTAAGACTAATAACAGACATGAGTTACAGAGGTGAATATAGTTGTATAACTTTTTTGTGTGTTTGCAGGAGCTGTCCAAAATTACCATGCCTGTGGTTTTCAATGAACCACTGAGCTTTCTGCAGAGACTTACAGAATACATGGAACACGCTTACCTCATTCATAAAGCTTGCACACTATCTGATTCTATAGAGCGTATGCAGGTAAGCAATATGGATCTAAATTAGTTTATTTACTGTAAGTATTTTGAGATGCCTAATAATAAGCTCCTGGTTTTTTTTTTGGCAGCTTGTTGCTGCATTTGCCGTGTCTGCTGTGGCATCACAGTGGGACAGAACTGGAAAACCTTTCAACCCCTTACTAGGAGAAACCTATGAGCTCATAAGGTAGGCCAACTCTAACTGCCAGCGGTATCGTGTCTAACTGTCTTACTAAAAGTTTATGCAAATCCTGAGGTGGTTTGTGGTTTCAGGGAAGATGAGGGATACCGGTTGGTCTCAGAACAGGTTAGCCATCATCCCCCTATAAGTGCTTTTTATACTGAATCATTAAGCCAGGACTTTCAGTTCCACGGCTCGATCTATCCCAAACTGAAGTTCTGGGGCAAAAGCGTAGAAGCAGAACCCAAAGGAACTATGACACTAGAGCTATCCAAGTAAGTAGTTTACAGATGTACTAAACAACCCTGATATAATATGTAGTTGTGTATTCCTTTTATTGTACAGTATTTTATAATGCACTATTTTTAGAATGCATGTTTTGTCCATAGGCACAAAGAAGCATACACTTGGACAAACCCCATGTGCTGTGTGCACAATGTCATCATAGGCAAATTGTGGATTGAACAATATGGAACTGTAGAGATCATCAACCACAGGTAATATAATCTGTCCCTCCCTTTGAGACTAGCAACAGCCTGATAGCAATTGCCATACTATTCCGTTTGAATATTTCTCCAATTATTTAATGTTACTAAAACTTGATGTTGATTATAGAAAAAAAATGTTAAATTACTAAACAGGTTTTATTGTGCCATTTTGACTATAGACAGTCCAAGTAAATATGTATTATTTTGTCTCTATATGGCTGAAGCACTGGGGACAAGTGTGTACTCAATTTTAAGCCCTGTGGAATGTTTGGCAAAGAACTGCATCGGGTGGAAGGTTATATCCAGGACAAGAGGTGAGATGACACAACTATAAAATGTCAGGCCATGCAATTCACAGGGTTTTATTACCATCACACTGCATGTGGGTTTCTACTTTTTGATTGGTCACATTTGAAATTGTATTACATGTAGTGATGAGCTCAAACATTATGACTGCTGACAAATTAAGTAAATGGTGTTGGTTATTTTATAACAATGGCCTTAAAGTTTAGGATATAGGCGATAAGTAGGTGAACAGTCAGATCCTGTAGTAGACAAGGAAAAAAATGAACAAACCAGTGGCAAGTGTGTTGGGTACCAGGGACACCCAGATGCACGAGAGCATTATTAAAGGATATTTCGTCTGTTCTAAAACAAAACAGTGGCCAAGATAGCATAATGTTATAAGAGGAAATTGTTAAAAGACAGTGTATTGCATCCTGCTGCCATCCTGCTACTATTAAAACACCTCTATTGGACTCGCAAGCATCAAGAACTTTGAAGCAAAGGAAGAAGTGATGGCACCAGGATGTGTTAAGGAAAGAAGCCAAGCAGAGGGAGGAAGTATAGCGGCAGTAATGTTTTAATTCATCCATGTAAAATAAGTGTTGTTTAATTCTTTCCTTTTGCTTGCATTTGGCCGTCTTTATAATGGTTAATGAATTTTCATTTACATTTATTATGACAGTAAGAAGAAGCAGTGCATTATCTATGGAAAGTGGACAGAGTGCCTGTACACCATAGATCCAAAAGTCTATGAAGCAAACAAGAGGATCGAAAAGAAGAGTGGCGATTCTAAGAAACAAAAGCAGGTAGAGATAATTGTAAAAGCACTGAATTATGAAATGCTTGAAGTTGCTGAGATGTCTATTTAAACGTGAAAATTGTATTTAATGTGCTGGTATGTATTATGAAACCTAAATAAATATTTTACAAGCTCACAGTTAAGTAAAGTTAAGTAAATTTGCAGTTAAGGTGTAAATGATTAATGAAACCGCTTTAGGCCAACATTTATGTATAGTATACATAGGGACATTTTATAGCTATGTAAATAGAGCAGTAATTATTAGTCGAATATATGTTGCTTCCTTATTTAGTAAATTAAATATTAAGTGTTTAAAGTTTTATAGTGCTGAACAGTCAAACAGGAAGAATCTCAGGCCTAGAAACTGATATAACTAAAAAACTGATAAAACCAACATAACTTTCTTTAAACACATTTACCTGTGATTTTTCTGCTGAGCAGAGCTTTATTTTGCCACTCAATATTTACACGTTCAATGTAGAACTTCAGTCTACATGTCATCCCCTTTAAAATTGAAATACTGCCATGTTTTTGAGGTGCCTCTTTGTTTTGGTACTAGATAATCTGTAGCAGCGGGTTGCCTCGGGCTATGTCATCTCTGGCTAGATTAGCTCGCTTTGCAGCTTGTTGATTGTCTGGCGTTAGAGCACATGCTTGAATATTCCAACTGACATTAACTTGCTAGATATTTTGCATCAACCTAAAACATTGACCCTACATTACTATTTAAAGTATTAAATCACTCATTTTATCACAATCTATTTGGATATTCACATTCGCGATATTTCGATCATTTCGATATAATGTGCAGCCCTGCTAGAAACCTATATTAAAACAATACACAGCAAATACAGCTACTTTTGAGCAATGTTTTATCATATTTTAGTGAACCTACTCAGAATGTTCAATAAAATTAAATTCTCTAATAATGCACACATATTCTCTAGGATTTTTTTTTTAGCTTACTCAGCTCCCCAGTAAAAAGATGTGTGTAGTTTAAGATAAGTGTATTAAAGATTGTGTGTTTGCTTAAAGGAACTAAACACTGGTAGTGGTTCTGATGATGCTGATGAAATGCCAGAAGTCCAGGAGACTGTCACAATGATACCTGGCAGTACATTACTGTGGAGAATAACCCCGCGACCTGCACACTCAGATCAGGTAACTACATTTCGTTCATTTCTTCTGTGTTTGCAAAGACGTTTAGTTTTTGTTGTTTTTTAACGGCATGTGCAGTATATACACAAGTATTTAAAAAGATTTTTATGCCACATTTTTCACAATACTTTAGAGACGCGTGTCTTTGTAAATAAAATGGCTTATTTTTCTCTTTGCTTATTGCAGGTATCACTGTAAAAATGCTTTGAAAATAGCTGTTAGCACTTGTACCGTTGCTCGTCCTAAGCTGACCAAAGTCGGCATTTTTAATTTTAAAACTTTTCTGCTTTTTGTATATATTATAGCAAGATCTATAGTACTTACAATATATTTGATGCTAGTTTTATGCTAACTGCTCAAGAATTCCTACATTGTTTTTGTGAAATCCAAAGTGCTTCCAGGCGCTTGACAGAACGTTAGCCGGTGCATTGTATACTGTATGGATTGTTTAATTACTAGTGCATCCAAAAACAATTTGGTTTGTATCTGTGGTTATAAACTGATATAGTGCTATATCTGACTGGTGTAGAATTTTTTTTTTAACCTTAATAAATTAATACAGTGGAGTGTTTTTAATTTGCAACTTGTCTGTTTTGTCCCTGTCTAGATGTATAATTTCACCAGCTTTGCCATGATGCTTAATGAAATGACTCCTGGCATTGAGGGAATTATAGCGCCCACTGACTGCCGCCTGCGACCAGACATAAGGGCAATGGAAAATGGAGACATAGGTCAATAAAATGTTTTGTTTTTTGTACATTTCTTTAATTTAGTTTACCATAACATTGCTATAGAAATTCCTGTTTTTTTTTCTGTTTTAGACACTGCAAGTCAAGAGAAGGAGAGGCTGGAGGAAAAGCAGAGAGATGCACGTAGAGAACGTGCTAAAGATGAAATGGATTGGTCCACCAGGTGAAGTCTACTCCTAACATTGGAATACATACAGAACTATCTGTGAATTGAAATTGTTCTATATACAGGTGTTGTCTTTTTTACAGATGGTTCCAGCAAGGCACAAATCCTTATACGGGAACCTCCGACTGGATTTACAAAGGTGGTTACTTTGACAGGAACTACTCTGACCTCCCTGATATCTACTGAATAGCTGGATTGAGAAACTTATGGTTTGGTATACCTCTGATTTCTCCATCACCTGGTTCTTATCATTATCTACTCACAAAAAAGCCTTTATTTTTTTTCTCAACCTAAAAATGAGAGACACAGATGATTTACTGAACTGATTAACAAAAACCTTTATAGCCAGAACTTTATACTCGAAGTCTGAACCCCAGAACTCAATATGACTGAATGAATTTAATTTTTGGAAATGTAAGTAATACAGTATGATTATCCCCCATGGAATTTACTTTTATTGTAAAACAAAGTCTAAGTCTGACTACATGTATAGTGAATAATGCACAAATTGTTGCCACCTTATTATACACATATATTATGCTCATTATACTCGGGCGTTTTATGGGTACACGATATTAATGATGGCAGTGCTGAATTAACATTAATAGAGATTCATAGGACTTTATCTATTTATGATCAGACTAATACAACAATTTTACCATCACTAAGGTGGCAAATACCTTGTCCAGCGATGTGTTTTTTTTGTTTTGTTTGTTTGTTTTTTTTTTTTTGAATGTATTTTGTACATTAGGTACATCCATTATCTAGTTCATCTGTTAAATACTAAATTAGGATCTTCACAAATAATTTGTCTCATCGGGATCTTTTTGGACAGAACTTCTGTTTGTCTCCTTTGATGCATAGGAGTTTACTAAAAGTCGCATGCTCATTCCTCACATTCATGCTGTATGACTAGTCAAATATAAAAGCTGCTTATTGACCATGTTTATATATGAAGAGTTTTTAATAGTACAGAAATTAGTTAACACACAGCAGAGAAGTTCAGTGTATTCTTTTATAGAGGATTTCATTGATTGATTGCCAAAGTGAAGGTCCTTTTGTGGGAACTAAAGCCATAAAACTCATCAGGACTGCATGTGCGTGTTTAGACAGTCTCACACACTTGTGCACAGGCTTAAGTTAAAGGAAATCGGTGCTATGTGCGTTTTCTAGACTAGCTACTAAAAAATGTTTTACGTTAAATTATAATTGAATTGTAGAAAGTACTTATCTGCTGCCTGGTAGAACCTAAACTAAACATTTTATTACTAATATGCGAGTTTGCTTCTAAATAAGTCCGAAAAAGGTGTACTGGAATGGTGTACTTTTCCACAAGGTGTTTTAATGATCTCTTAGATAATACTCTCTCATACTGTGCAACTCTCCCTTACCTTTCCTACTGTCTTACACACACAAAATAAAATAATCACACACACAAAATCTATGCAAACATTGATCAGAATGTAAACTGTATCCAGAGTTATTTTGTGTCCTCCTTTTGCAGCTGTATTCAGAATGTTTGGTGTATTTCACTGGAGTCCAAACAAAGGGCTGGTTGTTTTTGTCCCTTCTAAATGACTCTGTATATGCACAGTCTTGGTTTCACACAGCTTAGGTCACACATTGTGTCTTTCTAGCTTGAGGTACTTTTTGTTGTATCCCACACTGACCCTTTGTAAAGCTTGAACTACATTCAGTGTTTGCTTAGATTTTTAAACAGTTTTCGGCCACACTGGCAACATTCTTGGCCTGAACGTTTACTGAGGTATGTTCTGTTGGATTTCTCTTCATTTAACCAAAACAGTTAGTTGCTTACCAAAAGGTTTTGCATGTTACAGCCTATACATGTTCCATACAATGACCATATCAATATCTGAACATACATGTAGAAAGATATCATTTAATATATTTTGGCAGGTTAAAAAAAAAAAGAAGAAACATCTGTATTACGTCATATCTGATTGTACTTTACTGTAATTTAAGCAACAGGAAAACATATAATATATAAATATAATTCTATACTGAAATTATTCCTCAGCCTTAAGATAAGTCATACAGGCCACTGATGTAATGTATGTGTAGTTCTTAAAGATGATCATAAATTACAATGTGCCAGGTCCGCAAAGTGCAGCTTCATGAAGCAAAAATTAAGCAGATGGAAACCAGTTGGTACTAATACACAACAATGTGTATGTTGTTTTATAGGCTTTAAACATATGTGGGTTCCACTGCATCACAAACACACCAAATGACATGTAGGTTTTGTGTAGGTGCACTTAACGTTTAATATATCTTTGTCTTATATTTTGTATAGGTCATATTAATTGCCTAACAGGTCAGTCCAGTCCTTCAAAACTCAGCAATATTAATTGTAAAACAGTAAATACAATTAAATAAATACCAGTGAATACTATTGTGTACATTTGCTTCATTGATTGCATGCAAATATTTTCATATTATCAAACAAGTACTAAAATATATTTTATGTTTCACAAAGGTTTCTTCTATTAATAATAAATGCAGCGAAGTAAAAAATAAGTAGCAAATCCTATTTACTCCTTTAAATTTCTTCTTTAAATCACGAGTAAAAAGAAATACAATTTTTTAATGCAGGATAATAGCAGAGCAGACCAAGTTAGATGAACAAAAGTATTGGGACACCTGACCACAATGTTCCTAGAAGTGTTTTTTTAGATATTATTTTCCAGTTTTAGTCTTCAAATTATTAGTCTTCAAATTATAATAATCCCAAATTTTTTGAAATTTATTCCAATAAAATTTGGGAGTGTGACTTTGGGGATGTTCCTATTTATCAACATTAGTGAGTTTTGGCAGAAATCTTTGATGAGAAGATCTGAGGTGCCATCAGCCTTCCAGTTTATCATAAATAGCATAAATTAAAAAGAAACCAAAAACCCCCTAATGTACTATAAGTATTTTACTACAACACAATATAATAAAATATCGAATCATAAATCTACTTTGTTTCTAAAACTTACTTTTATATTTAATTTGTGACATGACATTACATTATTAAAGATATTTACATACACGTGGTATTCACTGACACGGAGGATTTTCTTCACCTATTATACACCGACATTATGACGGTGCATTTTTAGCCAACCACCCTTGTATGACGTTTGAAGGACATGCAGAATAGCCAATCAGTGCTAAGAGAATGTTGTCGGTTGACCAATCACGTACAACGTTCAATTTATTCTAGTCGTGTGGCTGTGGTGTTCGCAGTTCCTGGCTGTTTGTGTAGCATTTGAATAGAAAGAAATGTAAGTTATATTTAATTATGCTTTATTTGTTGAAGTTGTAATTGTTTCGTTTGTCTACAAATTAAATTCAAAAAGGTTTGTCGAAAAATATCAATTCGGAAGCATAACTGGTTAGTTAGCTTTTAAATAGTTAGCTAGCTACTGCTAGCATTGGTCATCATTTTTAAAGGCAGCTATTAGCAAACAGCTTACACTTGCTTTGCTGAGCAGTAATGTTTATTAAAACGAAAAGCGTACATTGTTTTACTAAACACTAACGTTTATTTAAAAAATGTATATTTTTCTAATGTAGCTAGCAGCAATTGGTTAACCGGCAAACACGCTTTCCGGTACAAAATACATATTAGCTGTTTTTTATGTCAAATGTTTCACAGTTTTCAGTTTAGAAAACTCCGGCGACTAAAATTTACAAGAACCAAATCTTTGTTTATGATTGTTTTTCCTCCAGATGTTTATTTTACGTTTTTACGTAGTATTATTTGCGTGTTATTTTACGTAAAAAAAACTTAAAAATGAACAGGTTAGACACTGACATTTTCCAAGTATGTAAGCGGCCTCGATAATTTTACATATTAATAATAATGTAGATATTATGTTTAAAAGGGGGATTATATGGCCTTCTGTGTGGTTTCGCTATATCACCATTTTTTAAATACAAATCATTGCCTTTAATGAAACCTCATAAGTTTTGAATTACATGCATTTTATGCATTGAATATAAACTTGTTATTGTTTATACATTTCCTTATTAAAACCGTTTATAAATGTCAGTACAAGTGCTGTCGGCGGTTTGGAAAAAAACTAAAGCATCAACGACAACATTCAAGTTTTCCTTTTCCATAACCGCAGATAAAAGTTTATTTATACAAGAAAAAACGCAGAATTATTATTATTACTAGTTATATTATTATTGTTACTAGTTTTATTTTTATTATTATTATTATTATTACCATTGTTATTACTAGGTAGAAAAAGTGTTTGATTAAGTAGCCGCCAGAGGTCGCTAGTAACCTTTATTGATCAATTTACATGCATGATATTTACTTGCACATCAAAGTGTGTAAGGACGTTTTCCTATTGACTGAATGTTGTGTTTTAAAAGAAAAGAAACCAAGTTATTCTTTTTAAGTGTGTGTCTTTGGTTATAGCACCACACAGTTACATATACATATTTACAGATCATTTCTAGGCTGAAATAGATACAATAATTCATTAGAAATGTAGCTATTTTAAACATAACAGTATGTGCAGTGGGACAACATTTGTTAATTATTGTAAAGTTATTGAAAATTTATATTTGAAGTGATTGGACAATAAAAACATATTCTTGAGTAACCGTAGCTTAGTCTGGCGTTACACAACGGCCGTGAGCCAACTGAAACTTCCTTCTCAATGCTAACATCTGTCCAAAAAATATTAAATTTGCAGTTGTCATTTTAGGAAACTACTAAAAAGTCTTTAAATCTATTGCTGTGCATTAATTTGCTAAAATGTTCCACATAATCACTAATTAAGTGGATTACCAATTGCTCAAACGATAATAAAGCCATTTAATTTAAGTATGTTTCAAGAAAATAGCAAAAATGTAGATAACAGGGCTGTCAGAGTTATTAAATATGGGCGATGATTAGTATTACGTATTACCTGTTGTTTGCCGTGTGCAGTTAACACACTTCACACATTTAACTAAATTTAATAGTTAGTGATTTAGTAAATAAGTGTGTCCTAGAAATATGAAAATTTTGTAAATCGCATAAAAGACTTTAAATTCCGAATAAAACCATATACACATTCAGAAATATGAAAAACTCTAAGTAACCAAAAAGTGATTGTTAAAGAAACACAAGCCAACATCGTTGCTCTCTTTTCACTTCCTTCTTGCTCTGTGTTCGCCCTACAAACGCTCCACTCTGAATATTTGATTACAGATGGATAGAATCGATAGATAGATACTTTATTCATCCCAAAGGGAAATTTACAATGCATTTAAAAAAACAAATATATTTTACTGTGTCCTGTCAGAAGTGTTTAACGGTTTAGCAACACATGAATTCGTTTATTCATTATGCATTATGGGCTGTTAACATGAGTTAAGCTTCTGATGAAGTGGAGTGTTGTTTAGTGTTAGCTTGGAATGTCAAGTAATCACCCACCGCCGTTTTTATCTTTAAGTATTAGTATTTTAATTAAATATTTAGTTAAAGTAAGTGAAAAATTGTTTATTAACAAAGTGAAAAACCTCATGTGATAAATGAAATTTAAAATGAATGAAATTTAAGACTGGCGTGCTGCACTGCAGGGCCGGATTCAGTTTTAATATATAACATATAACAGTCATATAACAGCAGCAGGAGTCAAATTTCAATTATCACAAGTTTTATGTTAATAAAGAAGTCTGTGTTTAATAGAAGAATTTATTTATTCTTTTGACAATTGGCACTAATTTAAAACAAAGTAAATTGTGCACAGGCGTTCTAAGCTAATTATACCAAAATAAAATAAAATTATACACCAAATAAAATTATACGCCAAATAAAACTCCAAAATACTACTGCTCCCACAAAACGATGTCGGTATCAACGGTGTTGTCGCATGTCAGTTAACCGGTGTTAAAATTTCCTCACTACCACAACCGTACCCACCACAATGGAAGTATTAAGAGAAGGTTCATGTGGAGCCTTAGGTAGCAGCTGCACGAACATCCCGAAACAGCACACAACTAAACACTGCATATGGAGAGGACCGATGTAGACTGGCTTGTTAACAAAATGGTTGGTTTCTGCTGTCTCACTGCAGATGTCTTCAGGGGCTTTATTTCCGAGTTTGGTGTCTGGGTCACGTGGTTCATCCAGCAAATACCTGGTCGAGTTTCGTGCTGGAAAAATGAGTCTGAAAGGAAGCACTGTGACCCCTGACAAACGCAAAGGTCAAGTCTACATTCAGCAGACTGACGACTCGCTTATTCACTTCTGTTGGAAGGACAGGACTACTGGGAATGTGGAAGATGTATGAAACCAAATTTATTAGTGCATATACTACTGCTAATTTAGTGTTTAATCATGCTACAACTGGTTATAACACAGGCTTAACTGTATGACATATAGTGAGAATGTTATTAAAATACAAACATTTATTTGTCAAATTATTTTTTCAAGGATCTGATTATCTTCCCGGATGACTGCGAGTTTAAAAAAGTCAGCCAGTGCACAACAGGGCGTGTGTATGTGCTGAAGTTTAAAGCAGGTTCCAAGAGGCTCTTCTTTTGGATGCAGGTGTGTGTGATCTGATGTTTATTTGGCTGTTTTTAATACTGTTATGTTTTGTCAAAATCCCAAATAACAGCACAATTCTGTCGTTATAGGAACCCAAAACGGATAAAGATGATGAGTACTGCAGGAAAATAAATGAGTACTTGAACAATCCACCCATACCTGGTTCCCTTGGAGGTGGAGGCAGCAGTCATGAGCTTTCTGCTCTTGGAGGTATTTATTCACATGCTTTTGATTATTTTAATGCAACATGTACTTTTTTTTTTCTTCAAATCACCAAAAGCATGACTGTCATCTTGGTCATGGGGCACTTTTTACATTTATTTTTACCATGTAATTAAATGGAATATAATTTTGTACAGACATGTTCTCCTGCATCAGTAAACCTAGTTGATAAAGAAGCAAATAAAGAATATAATTTATGCTAACATTTGTGATGTAGGTAGATAACAATTTGAGTTTGCCATTATTTATAATAACATAGGAAGCATGGGCATCAAGCTGCCACTGTTGGGCCCCTTAGCAAGGCCCTAAACCCCTAATTGCTCAGCTGTAAGGGTGTCTGCCAAATGCCATAAACTGAAAATTGGAGGAAATATTATATTTAAATTAAATTCGGCCCCTACACAGATTGAGTAAACTAATGTCTTCATTTCAAAAGGCGAAGGTGGCCTGCAGAGTCTTCTCGGTAATATGAGTCACAATCAGTTGATGCAGCTGATTGGACCAACTGGACTTGGTGGACTTGGTGAGTTACTGCACTCATCATAAACATGTTTATAAGCGCCTGACACAAACATTTGGTTTGTGTGAACCTACTAACCAAGATTGAACATGTTTAAAGTCCAACATGCCACAAGTATTTTGTTTTTTGTGCAAGGCGGTCTGGGGGCTTTAGCTGGACCAGGACTTGCCAGTCTGTTGGGAGGCAGTGTTCCAGCAACCAGCAGTTCATCCTCCAGGTAAAACGTGGAATAGTTAAAGCATTACATGGGTCAGTTAATAATTTATTACAAAGCAAATTATTCACTAACTACAATAAAAAACTAATAATGATTTCTACGAAAGCGAGGCAGTCCTTAGGGTTCACAAGGGTTAATGAATTGCTGGCTTAAGTAATTATCAGTTAAGCATTAAAAGGTAAAAATATCGCAGCGTTAATTAGGAATAAATCTACATATATTTAATGGTCAGGCTTAGCTAGTCCACACTGCAAAAGCAAAACTCCAATATCTATAGACCTAATCTGAGATATTACCCCTAACCAGACAACTGAGACATCGTACAACCAACAAGGAGCAGTAGAAACACATCTAGCATTCAGGCACACTTACTCTCCTCTTCCTGGACATTTTGGTCAGCCTCACACAGATAGATGAAGCTGAATTGCTTCTGATTCCACATCCTGAATATTTTGGTTAGCAGAAAGGAGTATTTTTGTTTAGGACTGGGCCAATAAATTATATTAAATCAACTCGCGATAAACTTTAATGTTAATGATGATGAGCTCTAGATATTTTTACTCTATTAACGTTTCACCGTCCTCCCAGTTCTATGACTGAAAGTCTTTGTCGTACATCACTCAGAAAGAAAAAAAGCTAAACTTGTTAGATATTTTTGGAGAACTTTGATTCTTGTGATGAAATAATGCAAACCATTTCAATATAAAATAAACACAGCTAGTACAATCAGTGTCTTCATCAGACCACCAACAGTCAAACATTTATTTACAAAACTGTAAAAACTCACCTACAAAGCCTATTGATCCAAAAAATGCTTTGGTTACTAAATAAAGCATCCTTAAAATTAAATTTAGTGAACATTTGAAGTCCAGACACATTTATATATCGATAAACATCCACAAATGTAGCAGAAGCTAGGTCCAAAATGTGAATCAAAATGTGAATCGTGATGTCTGTGCTAGAGGCAAATGCTACACAAAAACAAACATTCCAGTCACATTCCCTATTAAACATGGCGTTTAGAATAAAAGTAAGTACTGATTTATTACATCAAACTGACAGCTTTAGGACTAGCGGTGGTGGGTTTTGTTTTTTGTTTTTTTTTTTTTTTTTTATTTTTTTGTTTTGTGTTTTTTTTGGTAAGTTGTCTTAATTTTTTTTCTCTTGTTAATAAATTATAGTCTAAAATGTGATTAATAAACTTTTTCATTTTTGTGGCGTCAGTCATTGTTGGGATACAATTCTAGCTGGAAGCATTAACATTTTATATATTGAATTATATGCTATCAGTATGGAAAAAATTAAGATGACATTTTTGCCATATTGCCCATCTCTATTTTTGCTCTTTCAAGGCATAGTCCATACTCCATACATTCCAAACCTTAATTACTGACTAGGTATTAGAATGGACACAAAATTTTATGCACTCTGACTGTCTTGGTAAACATGGACCAAAATATGTTCATGCATAAATAATTGTTTAGAATTTATGTAATGTTTTTTTTATAAACTAATACTATACTTTTATATAGTTTGGCTAGTTGTTTTTAGTTAAAATAAAATGTTTGTGTTTTTTACTAGCTCTCGCAGTCAGTCCACGGCTGTTACCCCTTCCTCCACATCAGCAGCTACTCGCCTCAACTCCTCTCAAGTTCCCACCACTCCCACTACCCCTTCTGCCACCACAGGAGCCTCACCTGTGACTACACCAACCACTCCTGCAGCCCCTGCGCCCTCTGCCGGGGCTACTAGCCCCACCCAGCCTATCCAGCTCAGCGATCTGCAGAATATCCTGGCAACTATGAATGTTCCTGCAGCTGGGCAAGGAGGTGAGGGTTAGGAAAGGAAATTTATCGTTTAACGTAACAGTTTGTTTTTAAGTTTTCTGCTGCCTGTGTGGAGTATTAGAAATGCAATAAATAAACTGGCCTCAGACATTTGGGTAAAACTGTATTGCTTTATATATCGTCTGAATTAATGTTTAGTAAAAAAAGACACAACTGAGATCGTCTTGTGTGGGTTTATTTATCAGAAAGAAGTGGATTTCAAATCTAATGAACTGCAAATTAATAGCTAGCATTCAAATACACCGTGTACTTTATATTAGACTGACACTGATTTTGCAGCTGTGCACATCTGGTCTTTACACAGTTGATCTTGCCAGCGTCTTAACACCGGAGATTATGGCACCCATCCTGGCGAATGCAGAGGTTCAGCAGCGCCTGCTTCCATTCCTTCCATCTGGAGAGACTCTTCCCCAAAGCACAGATGAACTTCATAACACGCTCACCTCACCACAGTTTCAGCAGGTCAGACTGTTGCATACTAATGTTTTCCAACTGCTGTCACTTCTAGAAAATACTATTATAGGAAAGGTTAATGAAGCTTCTAGTTTAATTTGGTTTTACACATACAACAGCAGACTGACAGTCTAATCAAATGTAATTGTTTTTTCTATGTAGGCTATGAGTTTGTTTAGCAGTGCTCTCGCATCAGGGCAATTAGGACCCCTGATGAATCAGTTCGGGTTGCCCTCCGAGGCTGTAGATGCAGCCAATAAAGGAGGCAAGTATCCATTGTTTATATTCAGCACAGATGGACCTAACAAAAGCCTTGTATGTGTTAAGATGTACAGCTGTTAACATTGCTGTAATGTTCACTTTACAGATGTAGAAGCGTTTGCCAAGGCAATGGAAGGGGAAGCTAAAGCTGAACAAGAAGGAAAGCCTAAAGATAAGAAAGATGATGAGGAAAACATGAGCCATGATTAGGTCAACTTTGATTTTGGTGTATGTTCTACTTCCTTTAACGTCATTTATTTTCTTACATATACACCCCAAACCATGTCTTATTAAACTTGATCAATTCTCTTTACACATAATACCGAGATGAAATAAATACTTAAACTGCTGCCAAAATCACTTACTGTGTGTGTCACTTATACTGGATTAAGAAAAGACATGATTGTTGAAAGTTTTGTATATTTATTTGCCACGCAAGTTAAACAATTATTAATATAGTCACAAACATCACATCCTTACAGCACAAATGTTTTATCAAAAATGTGTTTTGGCAAAAAAGATTTAGATAAAATACAGCTATGTGCTCAGTTCCTCTTTTAGTCTAGTATCTCACAGTGTATTACAGTGTCGAACCAGGTTATGTGATATTCAGCACTCAAAAAAATGTGTGGAGACACCTCTATGTATATGTAGAAGACTATTATTGGCACAGCAGCCGTTGGTCGTCATGATCAGTATAACAAACAAGGCACTTCATGCTGCGATAAAAAGAGTTATGTTTAAAAATAACTTGTAATGAATTTAAGTTGAAATTCTTTTGTTAAAAAAACATCAGAACACAAACGGGATACAGAATTAACAAAGGCACAAGACGTTTAGTTCACAATGTCAGAAACTCTCCCTGAGAGAAAAAGTGTAAGACGACAACAGCACAGTAAATTCTAGACCCAACAATGTATCTTAAAATTCCATTGTCCTTTGTGCACAGAAAAATAAATTATAGCAGAGTATTTACAGTGTTGCAATAACTACTGTGGACTGTTGGGCTACAACGTCCGTCTTTGTTGCAGATAAAATAAATAAGACTGTATAGCATATACTGTAGTACACAGACATATACACATCACAAAAAGAGATCATTGGCTGGTTTTATGTTTAACAGATCACAGGATTATTAATGATTTATTGTTTGTCCTACAGTGTTTAGACTAATCAACCAAACCCCTAATCAGTGGTGATTATATTCACACACACGTTCACACAGTGAAGCTTTTTTTAAAGCACTTTGTACCGTTTTAAAATCTACATATTTAATATTCCTATTTCTTTGTGCAACACAGTCATGTGAATGAATAAATTTTTTTTGACTAAACAATTACTAATTAAATTGGCACTCTTGTATCGAAAGCTACACCACATTTTGGCATTTTAAATCCACAACATTTTACTGCACGTTCGATCTACGCAAGAAAGACAACGAAACAAATATATCCAGGAAGCAAGCAGAACATCTGATAAGAACGGCACCAACAACGCGCCCAGAAAATCTTATCTCTAACGTAGAGTCATTTCCAGAACATAGACGACACAAAAACACTGTACACATACTGATTACTTCAAAAGGAGGACAATACAATCACTATAAACATATAATGACAGAATCGATAAATATACATTTGGGTTGATAAATAAAATATTACAAAAAAAACAAAACAAAACAAAACAGAGTTTAATGTGTTTAATAAATTACCAGCTTCAAAACAACACCAACCATGAGGGTTGTACTACACGGAAGACTACAAACGCTTTAGCACTACCGCACGAGTGAATCCACCAAGCTCAGCCGAGACCTGTGTATGTTCAGGGTTCAGCAGCTGAAGAATTGTCCTCGTATTCTACACCTGCTTCACCAGCCTGCGGTAATGTGGCATGACCTTACTGTCTGGGAGGTAGAGGGCCATTTCCAGTGCAACCAGAACAGGGAACTCCAGAGGAATGAACTCCCGATGACTTATTCGAAAACGCTCCTCCAGTTTCTGCTCACCGGCACACAGACAGAGAAAAGTAAAAAAAATTAAAAAAAATAAAAATTACTGAACTGCTCTAACTTTTTGCAGCAGAATTATAAATAAAAAAAACCATACATGCTTAAAGTGTGACAATTTATTTCAACTCTAGGCATCTGGATACTTTTGCTGGATAAAGTAGAGAATGTGTACAATTATCATACACTTTTAATGTTAGAAATGGATATGACAAATGATAAATTAGTGCAGAGAAAATGAAAGCATACAATTCATTTGAAATATTCGCTGATTAAAAAAAAAAAATTACGCAGTTGAATTAGCTGCAAGAGCTAACGCGTGTTCGACAGTGTTGCCAAATTTTGCCCCTTTTGATCATATTAGACAGGAAATAAATGCTTTGGACGGGTTGATCAAAATTCTGCTTCTTAATACAACTGTCAGGTGTTTGATGATTTTAACTACAAGCATGTGATTTTATTCAGTTTTTAATTGATAACATTTGTTGAAAAAAAAAAAAAAAAGAATGTCCGTAAGAAACGTGTCTTTCAAGCCAAGAGTTAATTTTGAGGATCCTGATGGTTTATTCAAAATTTGTCTTTCAAAGGAGAGACTCTGTTTCAATTCAAGAAAATAATTCTAATGAACCAACAGCATTTAATATTATTCTTTTAAAAGATATTTTTTGGGGTGCATTTTTGCCTTTATTGATGAGACAGAGGAATAAAATAGGGGAGACAAAGAGAGAGGTGAGACCGGAAGGGACCTGAGCCAGAATGGAACCTGGGTCACCGTGGTGTAGTGGGTTCAGGTGCCAGCACCCACTGTGTGTGTGTGTGTGTGTGTGTATATATATATATAAAATTATATAATTATTAATTATACATTTTTTAAATTAATTAATCACCTAAATTGATTTTCCTCACAAACATTTGTTATATTAATACACAGACTCGTCAAAAGTATTGGAATTGCGAGGCCAGTGCTTTTGTTTTGTTATATACTGAAACATTTTGGGTTTTTTATTTACTGATATTCATTATTCGACCTCAAACCGAAATGTCTGTAGCATATAGCAAAAACCGCAGACCTGACTTTGCTGTTTCAATCATTTTGGAGAGATTTATACAGCTTCTGTGATTAGGTCCATGATTAAAAGCAATGAAATGAAATCAAATAGATTACATGATGCTTTTTAAAATCTTATAATACACCGCTTAGCTGTAGTTCATATCTGCACTATTAATGTATTATTTTGCTTTTAATGGCAGATTTTGAGATAAAACTGTTTGTTTGGTTCACATGGGTGCCCTCAGGGGAAAAAAATACTTAAGGCTGTGTATTGGTGAGGGCCTCAGGAAATGATAAATATCACGATACATGGGTCACGATACGATATATTACGATATATTGCAATAAAATACACATTGAAATAAAAAAAATTGAAGAAGCAGCTAAAATATAACAAACAAAGATGGAGACACCTTTATTTTTTCCGCTGTGTTTGCTTCTGACAGAACGACACAGGAATAGAGGAGTTTTAATTAAATAATGTAAACGTAAGTTCAAAAATGGAAGTTAATGTGTATCAGATATACACTATAGTGAAAAATACATATAGCCTTAGTTATTAATAATTAGTTATATTATAAATATTTATGAAAAAAAAAAATCCACATTTGTAGGTGTTGAAAACTTTTTAAAATAACAACTTTTACAGCTTGCTGTCACTTTTTCCAGTCATAATTATGGCCGTTTTAATCAGGCCAACTGGATCTAGTTACAGCAGAGCATGTGAAAAATCATCCTCCAGGAACATCGTAAATAAAGGTTATGTAAACACACATCGGGACAAGGAAATGTACCTGCAAGTTGTTTTCAATAACAATATAAGTCAATCAAAATGACAACGGTTAATATATAAGCTGTTACTTACATCTATCAGCTGTTTGACTTCCTGTTTCTTGAGATCGCTGCTGATCTTGGCTGCCAGCAGCACACACACAGCAGACACCAGTTTTCTGTTGGGTTTGTTCAGTCGACCCTGCAGAACCAGCTTCTCAAAGTAAACATAGGCCATCGCTATGGTAACCGGCTGGAGACCACACTCCTCGCTCACCGCACGCATGTCTCTCTTTAAGCTGAGTGTCAGGAAACAGTCAACCACAAGAAACGGGGGTGTGAGAGGAGTTATATACACACCTCCGAAACAAACCTCTTGCTTTAGGTGGAACTTCTTATTCTTAAATTATATAAAGGGCAACGTGGTGGCTTACAACTCCAAGGCCCTCAGTTTGATCTTGAGCCTTTAAGTTGCCTGTACATAAACTAATATCTTAAAATTGCCCTTAGGTGAGACTTATTGTGAAAATGTATGTGGATGGTGTGCAAAAGAGCGCCCAGAAGGCCAAAGCTGGGCTCAAACAGTGACTAGAACATGACGCTTAAGAAAAATAGATGAAAAGCTGATTGAGTAGGTGTAGAATTTCTGTATTTTCTCTTAGCAATTTTGAGCGGATAGTATATACGACTGTATGAGCTACAGTTATACAACATATTTTCTTAAACTTACCTTCTAATCTTGCTCAATGTCAGCTTAATATGGGGAAACTTTTCCTTGAAGGTCTCATTCATGTCCTTCTTCAGGTCAGATGGTTTTACATATTCAATAACAGTTGTCTAAAAGAGACAAACATACTTGTGTGTTTAGAATTTACATTATACAGACATTATGATTATTGAGTGACTAAAATACGAGCAGTCTGCCAATGGATAACCTGGTTTACAATGTTTACAGACATCATTAATGTATTGTACATAGTGTAGCTTACAGCACTGTGGTTTATAACACTTTCCTCACGGTATGACCTGCTGAAGAAAGCCATGGCTGTCTAATATATTGCTAGGTAATTACTGTAATTACTGTGCCCACTATGCTCCTTACATATATTATGTATAGGCAAAAATCTGGGATGGGATGAATTGAGTGAGTGAGTGACCATCTAGCCCAACCATCCATCCATCGATCCATCTATCCACTCTATTCCAACGATCTATCCATTCACTTTATTCCAACAATCTAATCTGATCCCTTACCTCAACCTCCCTCAACACCTTTAGGATGGACTGGAACACTGACTGCACCCCAGAGCGCCTCACCCAACACTTAAGTCTGATCTCACCAATACTATTCTGTCTGAATGAACATAAATCCACACTTACACTCTAAAATCTAGTGGAAATCAGTTCCAGAAGTGTGGAGATTAATAAGGGAGTCAGAATAAATCTGGAATAGGATGTTTGAAAAAAAAAACCCCACATAGATGTAATAGTCAGGTGTCCTAATACTTCTGACAATAGTGTACATGTTTAGAGTTAGTTGCTATGACATCGGCTCAAAGCTTAGAACAAAACAGCTGACCACATAGGAGCCAAAGATCAAAACCCTCTTGTGCTTCCCACATGGCCACTGAGGATCACTCAACAGGTTGGGATCATAATCGGACAACTCGTCTGCACCTGTTCAGACAGACAGACATGATATTTGCTTTACATATTTTGCATATTATTTCAAGAAGGACTGTTATATTTGTTTCACTGTCTCGGTAACACACCAGGTTCTTGTCCGGCAGAGCTACAAAAACGCTGATGACAGAAGTTTTTCTGGCCATTTATCCAGTTCCGTGGTGTCGGTGCCTGAACAGTGCTGGTATCCAGAGGGACATTGCTTTTCTGCCTGACCAGAGCATTGGTAGGAAGTAGAAACCCGGCATAAGATACTGTCTGCAAAATAGAGACAAACATACGCAAATACATGAGAAAGCCATCTGTGAACACTTCAGATCTGTTGTATGTCAGTCACCTGCACCTGTACATCTTGGGTTATGTTAGTCTCTCACTGAAAGCACAGGTTTCTTTGTGTTGTAAATCTGTCTTTTTTTTATCTGGAAAATTAAAATCTAGGCTTTGAGAGAGATTTTACATAAATGGTAACATTAATTAAAATAAAAGGGAAGAAATCAGCCAAATTCTAACTAAATCATCACTGGTAAAGCTAAGGCTACATTAAAAATGTTTGATGGTGCTAGTTTGTTACATAACATCTACATCTTACATAACATTTGCAAACATCCAACAATTTTACTGATGCAACTGATTACTCGATTAGTCTTTTTAAAGCAACAATAAAAACAATATGCTAATCTATTTCATAAATAGTTTACAAAATCTTTTATGGCAACAGTAGGTCACCCTTATGTATAAAGATGTTTTGAAAGCATGGTAGCGATCATATAAAAGCATTAAAATATTACTAAGAAACTAACTATAGAGTTGCATGATGCCAAATGTATAAAAAAAACACTTCTAAAACAATCACGTGGGACAAACCTCTTTAAATAAACACCTGGTTCCCGTATTTTTTTTATTTTTTTATTTATAAAATCCTGGGATCATCTTACCTTTCCCAGAGCCCCAAGTTCAACACCTTCCAACAAAGGAACCGTATCAGCTCCTCCGCCCGATGAGTTCCTCTGTCTCAGAGCCTCCTCGCTGCATCAGATAAAGATCTAGTTAAACATTTATACTAAAAAAAAAAAATCCACCTTTATATTTTATGTTGCAGACAAATTGAATGTTACTACATGAAGAAACCTATGTCTGGTGTAAATGGTGAGAATGGAGAATGTATGAGAGATGGACAAAGGACATAAAAACTAATTTTGAAAAAAATAAATAAATAAATAAAAAATAAATAAAAAATAAACAAAATGCTTGTATGAATCAGTTTATACCTGCACTAATAATCACATTGGGATTGTAAGAGACACCTAGATGTCAGGATTAATATCTGCCATGCCGATAGCTTTATAAGATATTCCATTATGTTGCATGTTCAATTGGACTCCTAAAAATAGTTTATATGGCTTGTTTGCAATCCTCAATTTAGATGATGCTAGAAATCCTGACGGAGAGCCAGAAGTTAAAAAAACAGAATGGTTTTTGCAGGGGAAACATATTAAAAAAAACAAAACAAAAAAAAACATCAATCACCTGACATGTGGGAAACTGATTTTATCATAAAGAGGAGCTATTTTTTTTCTAATCTAAAATATTTGTCTGCCATCGAACCTGTAGATACAAGCATAGATGACAATTTTGGGTCAATGATCTCGGTAACAAGGAGCTTAACAATAACAACGGCTCGTTTTGTTTTTAAATCCGCGTGAGCAGTAGTTCTAGTTTGTCCTGTCTATTAACCTAGCAACAATAATTTAGTTCTGTTGTACCTCTCAGTGTTAGCGTTACGGTGGATTGATTTAATTTATTAAAAGGTTAACCACTAGCAAAGATACGCTGAAACACCACTAAAAGGCATAGAAACTAAACAGAGACTTTATTGCAGCTCGGTGTAATTGCAGAGCAAGGTAATGTTGTCCGTTGCCTGTATTTTTCTATAGCTGTTAAATGTAGTGTGGTGTTGCTTGTAGTATCTGTTTTAAATATAATAATATATAAACATAATAAATTATATATGAGAAAAAAGAAATATATTAGGAACGATCTGTGTTCAGCACATAGGTTCCACTTTCCCTGTAGCCGTATTACCGGTATTACTGTGTGGTGTGACGCTCCGCTCTTAACTTTACAAAGCACTAATTGTAAAAGCTACTTTTATATAAACAAAGACAGCACACAAGCATTACTATCCTCTGCTCCTTCTGAATATAGATACAGGCTTTCAGGACACTTTTTTAGAAAAATTTCCCTGATATGAGCGAAGATAGACGCTCACCATAAAAGCTATTCATTTTTTTTTTTTTTTGACTGGGTTGTGCATCGCATTGTGTGTTTCTGCTAGTGATTCCTACAGACAAAAATTTATTCCGGCCCGTCAGCGGCATCTTGCGAGAAAGCAATAACATCATGTGCAAACAAGGTATTGAGAAGCAAATTTAGCTACAGGGACTGCTGATTTGGACAACTTGTAATAAAAAGTGTTCTGTGGCTGTGTGCAGTTCAGTACCTTATGTGAAAGCTCTCTCCATAGGGCAGTACAGAGAAAGCGGCACACAGTGATCGTTTGGCACAGATCACAACAATCCTGTAGGGCACACACACAGCATATACACTCAGAACACACCATCAGAGCTTTATTGCAGCATTAGCGGACCCAAATTTCAATGCAACTAAAAACTACAATAATGCTCAGCTGAACCTACTTTGATTTAGTGCTGCGTTTGTGTGTCTGTTTATGGAGGCAGGTCCATACATGATTCAGGTTAAACATGATCAACATGAACAGTAACCCAACCCGAACTTTACCAAAAACAGGGCCTGGGCATTGCAACTTTAAATGGTAGCTGGAAATAGCAAGTTTCTTGCTATTTAAATGATGCATTCTGAAGTTGCCTGTTTTAGCTCATAAGAATATTCTGTCAGGCTATAAAGTATGTCATTAAAAAGTATGAAAAAAAAAGAAAAAAGAAAAAGTACAGCACTTACATTTAATCCAAAGCGCAAAAAGGTCACTTAAACTGTTTTTACTAACCAATTAAGTGCAACACTGGGCCAAGTAAACACGATGCTCGAGATGGCTGTAGATTTATGTTTCAATAATAGGTTTTCTTTAGGCGTACGAAATTTGAAAAATGTTTGTCATCAGACATTTTGGGTCATGCAGTCCGATCGTAACTCATCTGGGAACGTCTATACATCAATTTGTCCAGTATACAACTATATGTATTAGAATAGGTTAAGTCTTTAACTTTAGATGTCATGCCATCATCAGGGACTATAATAATGTTAGAAGCAAGTTTGCAAATAAAGCAGATTAATTAAATAGCTGAATTATTTTCAAACTGAATCTAAAATGAACTTGAAACTAAAGTAAAAATTATGCATGCAAGCGGTTTAAAAGGAACTTTTATTTTATTCCATTTCAAGCATTTGGCAGAATCTTTTCCTGGACCAGTTTAAACTCATCTATTTTTTTCAGTGTCAGCAGTCCAACATTTTAACCACTGGGCTACCGCTTCCCACAATTTTAAATTGTAAATTAGTGCTTTGCCTTGTTGATATCACTACTGTAAACAACATAGAGATTTATCTAATCACAATAACAATTTTTTTTTTCAGCTACTAAAAAATAAAGCTAGTTTTTGGATATTTTGGCAGTCCAGAGTTTATTGATATCCGTAGATTGCTTACACATTTGTTTGAATTAGATCAGAAACCAAGCAATTTAATTTTCAAGCAACACCACCACAGGACTGAAGCAACTGCCAGGTTCCAATTCATGAGTCGGTCACCGCGGTATAACACTAATCATCAGCATTGGATGTCTGCCTACTCGTTGTGAAAATAACGAAAACATTCACAGTAGAGATGCCAGTCCAGTTAGTCAGTTTCGCCCTAATGCCCACTCTCCAACACCTGCTGACTCACCCGCTGCCCTATGTGGGAGGGCAGACACTAAATATCCAAAAGGCATATGAAGCAATGTCATTTTAGAAAGTATGGCTCATCCTGCAGGCATTACTAAACGTCTGAAATTTTAAAAACTTAATGAAATACCAGGAAAAGAGAAAAGTATATGTATTTAAAAGAACATGTTATATATTATAAATAGGTTTCCTACAATGTGTCAGAAAAGAGTATAGTATGGAACTGGCTTGTAATAAGAATGTAAACTTTCACTATTAAGTGTCAACCAGAGAGGGATAGATTATTTTATTGAGTCTGCTTCCTCTCAAAGTTTCTTTCCCTTCCTATAAAAGGGAACTGATCTTTGCTACAATCAGATCGGGCAGATCTAAATTCATGCTACATGTTAAACTTTTACACAAGTATCCAAACTTTTGTAAAGGTTAAAAGCACTACATAAATAAACATTTAAAACATTAAGTCTAATAATACCTCATTAACTCTAATAAATCTAATAATACTACTACTATTATAATTTTCACCGCAGTGCTGTTAAATTGCTGAATAACTGGCATGGCAATATTAAAAACCACAAAAATCATAATTATAGTCTTAAAATGTTATATTTAAAATAAATACAGCAGTGAATTGTTAAATGCAATTGATCAGACGGTGATTAAATTTCTCGAACCGTAGCTGCATTTATTTAGCGTTTCTATAGTAAAAGCTTTTTCACAGAAACCTGCATGGGAACAAATAATACAGCGATATAAAAATTGTGCTGTGATTTATCAAACTAAAATCTATAATTGTTCAGAACAGGGGACTATTTTTAAGTTCTTCGGGAACCGAACAAGATTTATTTTTTTTTTTACATTTTGTTTTACCGATTATGTAAGCTGGTGAAAAGAAAATAACTGTTTATAACGGTGGTAATAAAACTGAAGCTAATTATGTAGTTAGCAAAACTGGTCAGGTTGCTAAGAGGTTTGACTAATAAAAAGCAGTTCGTCATCAGGTTGTGACTCAGTGAGCTGAGTGAAAATGAAGGACACAAAACCTAGGAAATGTTATTTGGACAAAGGGATGGAGGACAAACAAAGCTTTAAGGACAATCAAAGATTTAAAACCACATAAAAGAACCAAAGACAGAGTAAAAGTAATGAAAAAATGTTTTTAAAAAAACCCCAAGAAATAATATTTGAGTTTTTAAGGATGGGTAAATGGTTATGACTGATTATGAAGTAGTATTGAATGGCATGAGACAGATCATTACAAGGTGTGTAGTCAGCAAAAAAAAAAAAAGTTTCTCATGCATTACAGGATTGAAATTAAGCTTGATTTTAAGAAGACCTTACTTTTAAAACCCAAAGGAGAAGTGCGTTAAACAGCGCATAAAAACTTGCCTTAATTACTTAATTACACTTCCATTTGTGTAACTATTGAAAAATTCTATAGTTTAAATAGATGCTCTCATTCGTGAGACACACTCCGACTCACCTGCTGCCTCGAGTGTCATACTGCCGCATGTTCTTGATAAAGTGCACCTTCTTATACACACCGGGCCCGGGAGACCCGGACTGATTACGCATTCTACAACAAAACAGCAAAAGGAAAGTCAGTTAATAAAACACACTAATGAATTACTATTCTAATTGCAAGAAAAGATCACTGTTTATTTACGCTAGCAGGTTTATCCTTAAAATGTTTATGTATAATTTTCTAAAAAGTCCCACCTACATGGTCATGTGGATTTTGTATAACGGTTGTATATACTGTACAAACACAGACTGAAACTGTCAGAAGATACCTGCTGTACCTGTTACAGGCTAATAGTGGCATAAACACCATCGACTGTTTCCTCTTACAGGTCATGTGAATCTTTGAAGGGTCAAAAAACACAGCTTGCATTCAGACAGCTGTGGAATTTCATCAGCATAACCAGATCAATCCTTTGAACCAAGGGCATCGATCTTACACAGAGATGTTTGTGCTGTATTATGCAAGACGTTACATAAAAACATGATTGCCTTGCCTGAATTAAGCATAGAACGAAACAATTTAGATGAACGTTCAGCTGAAAGCAGAGTGTTGACTTATTGAGTCGCAGAACCTATATAAAACCTCCGTCAGTCCAATCGTGCTACAGCTGCAGTGCAAATAAGGTGACACTGGTGTCAGCGTGAATCAAACTGCTTTACTGCGTCTTTTAACCATCACTAAATGCTAACCTTATTTCTATTTTAGTAAAACGGCCAATCAGAACTCTGTTTATGAATTATTATATAATACGTTTCAACGTTATTGTTTAAAGCCTCGCAGAAAGTCAGAGGTGTTACAGAGTTTTCCTGCTAAGCTATGCAAAACACAAGTGACACGATGGGGTGTGTGTCTACAGTCACTTTGTATCCCTGTCTGAGTAATTACTTAATTTTACATTTATGTGACAAAAAGGCATATTTTTACATGTTATTAAGAAAAATGCCTTTTGTTAAAAAAAAAAAATAAAAATTTTTTTTGTAAACTTCACATTTACAGCATTTGGCGGACGCCCTTATCCAGGAAGACTCTCTCATTCATACAACTGAGCAATTAGGGGTTAAGGGTCTTGCTCAGGGGCCCAGCAGTGGTAACTTGGTAGCACTTGGTGGGAATCGAACCCCTAAACCCTGATCTTCCAATTACTAGGCCAACACCTTAACCACCAGACTACCACTTCCCCCAAACCCACAATGTGAATCAAATCCAGAATCTTAGAGTTGGTAGTCCAACACCTTAACTATGAGCCACCACTTCCAATTATACATTCCCAAATAATAATATTTCATATTTTTTTTTATAAAGATGTTAATAAGAGTCTTCTATGAAGTAAAGTCTAATCAATCCTCCCCAAAAGATTGTTCTGATTCCCCAAATTAAAACTCTTATGATACCCGGAAATTAATATTATTTTTAGTGAATCAGTGATGAAATCTTTTATTATATGATGCAAGACTGCTTATTAAAGCATGACTAAAGAAAAGTACAACAAATCTGCTATATAACCAAACCCCAGAAACAGGCTGTGTTTGGTGTTTGAGTGGATTATTTACTCTTTAGCTATAAACACTGTTTCTAGTGAACGGCTCTGTGTGTGTGTGTGTGTTTATGTTGAAACATGCCGTTACAGTTACAGACTTGCCCGCCTTGATAAAGTCTAAACACTCACCGCTGACGGAAATCCAGCGCCCCGGTATTGGCACCTGACACCACGGCAGGAGATTTAGCGATGATCGGGTGCGGGTTTTTAGATTTGGAGCTCGGAGAAAGGGAAAATGCTCCAGATGACAAAGCGTCCATTCTACCGCTCTCCAAAGAGACCTCACTGCTGTTTTCCCCGAGACTAAACAGTGATGTCGCTGTCACGGGAAGCGGACCAGGGGGACAAGTGTTAGTCCTCGGTAAGGCAGTTCCACTGAACGGTGACAGTTGGCTGAAATTCCCGCAGCTGCTCGCCGTCGACACTGGAAGAGAAACCGCCGGTCGTCCGACTTCAGCGGTTTGGTTCCAAGTTTCTCTAAGGCCATTATCAAGAGCGAAGACAGGCCGTCCGTCTAGAGAGATGTTGTTTAAAAACAGCAGCGCCGCTTGTCTCCGGCGTGAATCCTTACTTTTCCGTTGATGTTCTTTGTGTGGCTTTGCCGTGGTGCCGCCGTTAGCACCACAAGCAGCCGCCGCCATTCTACAGAGCACTGGCTGTGACGCATGCGCATACGACACAAGCCTACTTACTCGGGGAAACCATTAAGCTCCTCCCATTGGCATTTAATTGGTCCAACTCGCTAAATATATGCATATTATTGACTACTAACCAATGAGGCTGCGAGACGCCTTTACTTGAATTTGCAGCGGACGTACGATTATTTATAGGACCCAAATTAATTGCCTAGTACTAAGAGGTCTTAAAGCCTTTTATTTAGCTTGTGAAACTGTAAAATAAAATAATACAGAACACATCATACATATATGCGGAAACATTACATACGTTTGGGCAGTGATATTTTGTATATTTAGTGGAACCCTATATATGCAATAAATACAAGTGTATAAATACACATGACTGCATATTGTGAGGTAATGTAGTGTTTTTTTGCTTTTCCTATAACCGTGATCCTCTGCGAACCTGTCATTGATGTCATTCGTAAAATATGTTCATAGTCATTTATCTAGTCGATGGTGCCTAAATGATCCCATCAACTTTGGGTTGTGCATGAGGTTGATGCTTGTACATGTGTTTTTTATTTAATAAAACATAAGGAGCAAGAGGACACAAAAATGTATGTTGAATTTATGAAACATAATTTATAAAAGTAAAAGTGTGTATGGGTACGAAAGGTATGTAAAAAGTAAGACTATATTGCATAGAAACAGTTTAACAGAGTACTGTGGTTTGACATCTGGTCTGCTTCCTGATTTTGCACTATGTCTAATTAATAATACTGTAAAAAATGGCATCCATCTTTTAACAGTTTCTATCTATCTATCTATCTATCTATCTATCTATCTATCTATCTATCTATCTATCTATCTATCTATCTATCCTGTCTGTTTTCATACAAGGAAAAGTAAAGCTTCAGTTTCTTGTGCCCAGCTTACATTCTGATCAGAATGGTCTAGTCACTAAAATGCTATTCAGTATATTTCCACATGAGTGCAGTATTACCATTTTACTAAATTCTTCTGGAGCAAATAAAATGGACACAAATCACATGCTTTTCATCTATAGCTATGTTTCTTTTGATTTTAACTTCATTATTAAGGAATGCATTTCTATTACAAAACAGCAAACCCAGAAAAACACTGCATAATAAATCTTTGGTCAGTAAACATATTGTTTTTTTTAATAATTATTTAAATAACATAGTCACATACACGCACACACACATGGCTTAAGTCCACCATTTTTTGTACAGCAATCATAGATTGACATGAGCAGTGTAAGGCTTTACATCTCGCTAATGTGTGTCAAGTTCAATCCAGCATAAACTAGTGTACCTAGTATTGTATTTATACAATTAATATGGCGTAAAGAAAGGCTGTGCTGAGGTGTTACGTATAGCACCAAAATGGCAACCGTTGGGACATTAAAGATGAATACAATGCTGTGTAAAATGTCAATGTTCCTGTTTTTATAAATGCACCATCTTGCTTACTAGCACCACAAATCCATGTTCTTACAATATACCACACCGAATCAATAATTTATCACTAATAAGCCTTTCTAGCTGATAGCTTGTCATCCTTACTGCATTCAAATAAAATTTCCCTTCTTCTGATTCACGCACCTGTTTTGACTAAAAGCTTAAATACTATACATTTAAATTCGGAAAATAGAAAAAAAAAAAGTTAAGACATACAATACTGGTCCACATGGTAGTAGGTGTGTGTTTTTGTCACACACAAAAATTTGGTGAGAGAGGATTGGTTTTAAAACTGTATGTAAACATCATGCTTTGTATCACATAGGATGAAAATGCGGGCAATAAAATTACGTGAAATGATTCACCAACAATTTATAGCTATGTTGGTAAAAAATCTTTGTAATTACAATGTAGGATTTTCTACATTTATTGCTTATATTAATCAAATCTTTAATGACCATGTAACTATAATGCTAATGTTTTATAATAATAATAATAATAATAATAATAATAATAAAAAAGATTGACTTTAAACATGTAAACATACACTACATTTTGATTCATCGCAAACATGTTATAGTCCGGTTGAAACCTGAAACAGCTAAGCCCTCTTTTAGACACCATTTTTCAAATACTGCAGAAGGATTAAAATCATTTTGAAATGAAATGTACCGTGTCTGTGTAAAGAATTTAATCGTTAAATTCTACACTTGATTCTTTTTTATAATTTTTTTTCTTAATCTGCTATATTCTAGTTCCTAACATGGGCTGGACACTGATGAATATATCTTTATAAATGCTACCGCACGTAAAAAGTATTAAAACCCAGTCTCTATAAATAAAAAAAAGAAATAATCAGGCAAATATTATTTCTTTAAAGCATCGTCAATATACTAGAACGTAACATAATGAATTCTTCACAAACTCCTGTATCTTTGCATCTAAACCTCTTCGCCCTACTCACTGGATCTTTAAAGCAGACATGCCAATCTATTTTTTATCCAGTAACCTATGATATTTGATGTATTACAAAACAGGACCACTAAAAAAGCCTTCTACTTCACATTTCTGCTAAAGAATAATCCAGCCTATTTTAACCTATTCTTCATCCACTTCAAAGCTTAGAATGTGAATACACCACACATGTGAACCTACCCTACACTATTAGCTATTTTTTGTCAGCTAAATAACAAAGGCCTACCATTCTCTTTTTTCTGTTCATTGGGCACATTGTTGATTGGGAAGTAGAAACCTTTCCAATTGTTGTTTTACTATGCTACCCTTTTTTAATCGGTATAGATCCCCTAGACGAATGGCTTGAGGAACGTTTGTGCTTAGTGATGATCAGAATTATAATTAGAATAGTAATTTAGTCAGTAAGCAGGGACAGGATTTAAAAACCCCATCACTACTGCTCAAAATGACAGACTTATACCTGAACCTGTTCCACACACACTACTATAGGCTAGAATGAGCCATTTGTATAATAGTTACTGGTAAGGGAACCTATGGGTATCCACTTTCACTTACTGACATGGTGTGCTTTGAGACATATGACCTACAGGCAGTACAAGGTGACATCATTAGATTTGGGACGAGAAGTGATATTCAATTAATGTTAGCAGACCAAGTTGTTATCATAAGTTATTAGAATAAAACTGTTGTGATGATTCATCTATTCCTCAACACTACAGATTAAGAAACCTGTCAAGCTGTAAAAACAAATTAAGCTTATAATACTTATTAAGGCATTTTTTCGTTGGCTGAATATCGAATGTTATATATTTATGCAACGTTTCTATGCAATAATCATTCTGCTTGTTTTATTAGATAGGATGCGTCAGTTTATTTTCGGTCTGAACTAATAAATCTCTCGTAGGAAGTTCACACACATCATTCTATAACTTGAAAACCGAAACTTGCCCTGCTGTCTAAAAGGTTAGATAAAGGTTAGTTTGAAAACAGTTGGAGTATTATGAATTTTATGGATGCTTTTACCCAAGTGACCTTTAACACCTTTAACAACAAGGCAATTACCATCTGGCATTCAACACAGCAATTTAGGGATTTTTTTTTTCAAAAGCCCAAGAGCACCTCTCTGACAGACCTAGAATCTGAACCTACCACCTCCCTGTTACTAGTAGAAAACTTTCACCACTCAGATACCACAGCTTATAACGCATATTTCTACAGATGTCAACAATTAAAAGAGGCCATATGATGTTAAGACCTGGCCAGCACTATCTATTTTCTTTCTCTGTAAACTGATACAATTACAGCTTCCCTAATTTTGGACTGAGAAGAGATAATAGACTCTCTTGTAAAAATGTGTGACATTCACACTGTTGTTTCATACTCCATAACCTCCTTTGGAGTGCCTAAACAGCGGTAGTGGATTCTGGGTGTGCCTGGTGCTGCATTCTCCAGAACCAAGATGGTCTTGCGCAGCCTGCGGTCAATGAAGTGAGCATCCCAGGCAGGATACTGCTTCCTGGGCAGATCAATTCGAATAACCGGACCTTCAGTCTTTGGGATGGGACGAGGTGCTGGAGTCCTTAAACCAGCTGGGGGGCGGATCTGAAAGATGTCTGCCCCCTCAACTGATGCTTCCAGCTCTCCTCCTCCTCCTTTAGTCCTCTGCAACGTCCTAGGTGGGCTACTCACCACATCTGGAGGAGGAGCAGAGGTGGCTGTTGAAAGACAAGCCTCTGACACAGCACCTCCCTCCAGTGTGCCACATCCTAGATGGGCAACAGTCACAGGGCCATCTGGGTGCAGCATGCAGTAATACACAAACATAAAAAAGGTACCCAGGGCATAACTACAGGCTACCACGCACACCACCACCACAGCGGAGAAGTCAGAGATGCGTGGACCACGGTACAAGTACCATGCAGCAGTGAGGGCCACATTTTCGGCCAGTACTATAAGGCTGTAGAGAAGCAGGCGGCAACGTGTGGGTCCCTCTCGTACACTAAACCAGCAGAACACATACACGATGCCCACCATCATGTTGTAAATGATCTCCTCCCATTTAGACATGCAGAAGTCAGTCTCGCCTCGGATAATCCAAAAGGTCATGACACACCAGTGGGCCACGATGAAGATCCCAAAGTAGAGTTGGAAGATTGATGCGAACAGTGCAAATACCATAGCACGTGCCCCAACCATGAACAAATGCCAAAGCAGCTGCACAACTGCTGCTTTGTAAGACATGGGCAGCTTGTCATCACGGGAGTCCCGCAGAGCCTTTTGGTAGGATGCCATCATCCAGGCAAGAGATGCCAGCGAGGCAGAAGCAGACAGACCTAAAAGACAGAAAAGACAAAGTAAGCTGAATTTGATACATTTTATAATAAGTTTATATAATGTAGCACTATTAGTGCTAATTGATTTTCAAAAAGGAGCTTTAGCATAATAACAGAAAAATACGAGCTAAAAAATGTAGAAGTGAAAATTTGTGTTGTTTAGTGTCAATAACAACCTGCGCTAAATCAGGTGGTAGGAAGAATTTGATATCAACCATAAAACATGTACACCATAGAAAAATAAGAGAGGCTGTATCTGAGTGCTGTGGAGTGATGTCATGAATATTTAATCACTATTTGGCAGTTTTTTATTTTGCCAAGAGGAAGCAGAACTGATAGAGTTTTGCTAATGAATGCTACACACACAAGCCCAGGCAATTCCACAGCACTTGAAAATTTGTGAATTATCCAAAAGATCGAATGAAAGATCTTGTTCTTTTGTGTTCTGAAGTGGAAACACATGGTACACAGTAATCATCACAGAGCAAGAATTGACAGATCTTCTGACCTTAAGGTTTAAAATGTTGGCTAGAAATATTTATTACATTTTATCTAGCCACTGACAGGCACATGATTGCCTATATAAATATTCTATTACTATATGCACTCAAGAAATTCAGTTAAATAGATGCCATGTAAACTTGAACAGAAGAAATAATAGCCTGTCAGAAGAGATTGCACATTAGTATATTAGCTTGTGTCAGACTTTCTTGTATAACATTTGAATAAAATGCATTCAAGTGTGTGTATTTTCACTCTTTTACTTAAAGCTTATTTTTATAAAGCAGTACCAGACATTCCACCTCTGCCAGAAGTTCCGGGAGCCTTTCGTATATTCATAGTAGCTCCCGGTTGCCAAGAATTGGAAATTGTGTCGACGTGGAGAGAATAGGAAAGAGACATCTAGACATAGTGTAGTGATATATATACTGGGTCACGTTTTGGAGGCTGGTCAATAAATAGGTTTTGCATTGCAACAGAATGAGCATCCTTTGATGATTGGTCTTATATGTACTAAGTAGACCAATCAGTTGTGTTTGTGAGCTGGCATTACAGTCAATCTCTCACTCTCTTTCAGAGTTTTGCATCTGCAATGACAGCTGCTGCCGTAGAAGAGTGTCCAAGAAAAAAGAAAATGTTAAACACCCTTTACTCCAGACTACACTAAAGTGGTACCCCCGCATAAGGGCCAAAAATAATAACAGTGTTGCTCGCTGCACTAATTGCAAAAATAACTTTTCTATTGCCCATTGCGGGTCAAATGACTGTAAAAAAGTGTAAATTGAGAGTGCATTAGCATTTTTTGAACTATCTGATTACCTGCAAGTTTACTGATGTTCTAAAATGTGATGAGGCTGAACTTTTTACACACTCTAGTTTGTTTAAAACTGTAATTAAATATATTATTAAAACAATACAGTGAGTAGATTAATAATAAAATAGTTTGTAATAACAATATAAAGATTGTAATAAACTGTGTGCATAAAAGTTGGATTATTTAATTATTGAATTTGAGACAGAAAACAGTAATAAATGTGTGTTTATTTACAAATTTGTTTACTTTATTATGGCACATTAAATGTGTGAACCCTGGATAGCTTGGGAAGAGAGGGGTTGGGGGTTTTTGCAGGGTGGGATGTCTGCAGTCATTTCATTAAAACAGAGATATTATTTAAAGTAGCAGAATGATCTTGATACACATAAAATACAAAAAGTCTTGTCCTAGATAATCATTCCAAATACTTTACAGTACATTCATAAACAAAGGTATTGGAAAACCCACCGGTGTTTTCTTAATCTTAATAGAAAACCTATGTATTACTTCCTATATCTTCTTGTCTTGTGATTTTTCTGCTGAGCAGTTTCTAATGCCAAAATTAATTCCTACAGGCTACCATGGGACAGACTACAGCGCAGAAAATCTAATTTAGGTTTTATATTTTATTATAGTGATTGTGAGGACTTGATAAAAGAACTGAACACCATTTTCCAAGGTGCCAACAGGCTTATTGTTATGTATGCCACACATGCTTACAATACTTATTAACATAAGCTGTGCTTTTAAGCAGTGGAAATCTCTCTCCAGCTAATATGCAGATTGAGTTAAAATGAACGGCAGTGTAGTTTCATGCAGAGTAACACAAGTCTGGTGGATATTTATATTAATGAATGCTAAGTTTCTAAATAAGTCCCACTGTGGCAATGAGTTTGACTGCAGCTTAGAATACTGATTAGCAGTTAAGCACTATTAACTTTTACATCCTTTCTTTTACATTTACATTTGTGTCATTTGGCAGACCCTCTTATACAGAGGGATTTACATTCGTCTGATTTTTTTATCTAACTGAGTGGCAGGTGGTGCTGGGAATTGAATCCACCTTAACCACTAAGCTACGACTATAACTGAGCTTTGTAGGCATAACAATAAAAAAAATACACATTGATAAAGATTTTGCTCTTTCTTCTTGTAAAGACAGTCCTGCATAATGTAACCCACCTTGTAAAGGGAGGACCTGCATGGCCTGGACCATAATGCTGAGCTGTAGGACGAGTTGAGGAGCGCTCTTCAGGAAGGTTTCCAGCAGCCGTAACATACTGATGTCTGCACTCTCAAACATCAAACGCCAGTAAAAGTGTCGGTGTTCACTGTCCCCCCTCCATCGGCTCTGCACTCCCAGATACAGGGCATGGATATATCTAAGGGCCACCCAGGCCAACAATACAGAAATGTAGGAGGACGGGAAAAGAAAACATAGAAGATGCTTTAAATAAATTAGATGTTTAATATTCTAAATGCAGCATTTATATTGTAGTTTTAGATTTGATTAGTATTAACAAAACAAAACAAAAAATGGAAAAGGGCATTAAAAAGTACTAAGTGTCTGTGGAGCTTTTAAGTCATGAATAGGTACCAAACCCATGAGTACTGGCATAATGCAGAAACTTTGTAGCAGGGGATGGATTTATTACAGCATCTCAAAATTTATACTTAAGTTTAAGTATTGTTACTTAAGAAATAATTTACTTGGATACGAGTAGAAATACTGAAAAATAATATGACAGTTAAATTAAATAAGTATTAAAAAATTCCTCAAGTTACTGCATTACAAAGTGTCAGTGTGTGAAAGTTAATTTTAAATCATTCAGGTACAAGAAATTGATCACATTTCAGGACTTATAAGCTGTTTTGTGTGCTTGAACAAAAATAGTATATAAAAAATTGCCAAAATATCCTCATAAACACAGTTAGTTTTGAATGTGAACAGTTATGAACTGATTTTTATCACTATTTACTCTACTTGTTTTTTTACTAATGTTCTTAATGTATAATATTGAGTCTAGCTTTTTTGCTGTGGTATTTTTGACAAAACTATAGGTTAAAGTTTAGCATGTAGGCTGCTAATTTTCGTTCATGGTATTCATCTGCCACAAAATAAAATAAATAAAATAAGTTTTTTTAAATCCAAACATCATAATCGATAAACAGAAACAGAATTGCTATAATTTAAACAATACCCAACCCTACATACAGTAATTGAATTAGTTCAGTATTTAACCTACAAAAATCCCCCCAACAAATGATTTACCTTAAAAACAAACCTGTTTACATTTACATCATTTGGTAGATGCCCAAGATGGTCAAAAAGAGAATTTCAAAAGTAGTAATACCCGAAACACCTCAGTATTAAAGAACACTAACTAATTTGGGATCAATTACATTTGCAAAACAAGACTACTAAAACAGTCGGTGTAAAAAAGGGATGCCTAATAAGCAAACACTATTCACTAGTGTTAATTAATCCAGGCTTAATTTAGCAAAACTTTTTAAAGTTAATTGCAGCATTTGTATTTGGTCCTATCATTATTTATATGGCCCCATGTTGCTGACAAATCCATACAACATAAAAAAATGTTGCAAAAATGTACTATTCAATAAAATGGGGGATGATTCTAACGACCCCAGGGGCCCCCCTAGAAATCTATTTTATTAGTAGTTACAGAAGTAGCAGTACTGTAAAAGAAATGATTTTATAATTGCTAGCCTTAAAGCTTCAGGTGCATACAATTTGCCTTAGTCTTCGTTAATGCATCAATGGAATACCAGACTTCCATATCTACTGCCATTATTACACTCCTCAAGATGACACATCCCTGTTTTTCATAAATCTTTTTTAAAACTGTGCCTCCTATTCTTATAAAGCTTCTGAAAGACAGACTGATTGATTGTAAATAAGTAAATCAAGAAAATGATGACAAATTATTGAAAATTTACACAGTCCACAACCTTCAATAAACAATTTATAAATGAAACTTACTGTTCTAAACATTTTTAACTTTCATTTATTTTTGATAGATGTGCATCTCTTGACAGGAATGAGACAAAATGTGCAATTTTCTTACAAAGAAAATAAACGGAATAAGCATGCTGGCATGAAGCCAGAAGATTGGCATAATGATTCACCACCGGATGATGATTTACATAAAATTGCTTTACAGCCTCCTCTTGGCTCCCTCCATGATGAATGTGAGTGAAAAGACAGCTTTTCAAAAGACAATCAAGCACCATACATCCACCATGCCAATGCTGACAGCATGAAAGGCGCACATTTGACTCTCAAGTGACTCTAATTTCACCTTTTGTTTAAAGCTGAAGAATATTGTTGAGGGACCGATAGATCAGCTAAAACCTCCTTCTTTTGCAAGCAATTTTTTCCAATCTTGCTGAAAGTGAGGTGGTTATCACTCAAGAAAAAATATTTAGCTGAGACATAAAACAAGACATTAGAAAGAAGGACATCTTACTATTAACTAATATTTAGACACTTATTTATGAAAGAAAAAAAACACTACGGTGACAATCAGTGCTCAGAAATGCATGAATTTGCTCTGATTAGAACCAAATATTACCAAGACAAAGATAGCATTTTAGACTGACTTTAAACAAAAGAAATTGGTCAATCTGTTTATTTTACACAAGCTTGCTTAGCATAAAAAATATGAGGCAGAAAAAGTGAAATTCTGAAGTTTTATAAACATATAATACTTCCAAAAAATAGGTATAAAATAGCAAATAAGAACATGGTTGTAACATTAGTCCAAGCTTTAGACACCACACTTACAAACCATCGCAGAATCTCTAAATTTCAAGGAAATACAAACCCAAAAATAATTAAATGATTGTAAAATTTTGATTCGTTGGATTGTATTTCCAGTTAAAAGGTTTTTGTTTTTAAACACTCGAAAGGATCACTTAAATACTTTATTTTCTAAATCTTGTGAGGTTCAAGAAAAAGACTTAGTAGTAACTGTTTACATTTATTTGGTTACATTTACTTGAGTAAATGTTTGGGAAAAATATACTTTTAAGAATAGGTTTAACTGGCCATACATTCACTCTCATTTAAGTTAATGTTTAATTCCAGTAATTTACTTTGCTACATTCGATCACAGACCTGGCCCTAGGTGAGATCAGGAAAATCGTCCCAATTGTGTAAAAACAGACAGCAGAAAGCAAAAACTAGGTAATTTTAATAATTAAGTGTATAAATGTGCATTGTTTGTAACATATTCAACATACAATACATGTGTAAAAATATTAAGCTGATTCAAACAATAAGCAATAATGGTTAATTTATGGCATCAATAAAATGGGACAAATGTAGGACTTTTTCTATTTTCGATCAAACAAGAGCTATTTGGAGAGACATTTCTCAATCTGTATATGAATAATAATACCATTACGGAACTCTCCCAATACGTCGCGGGTGGTGTTATTCAAATTTGATTGTGGTTCTGCTGTATATGTTTTTAATCTTTTCTGCTTTTATTTATACTGTTGTTTTTGGAATTATTATCAGTTTCCATGTCATGTATGAAATACACAACGCTATACTTTTTTTGTCGTGTTTAATGGAGTCTGTGCGTTGTGGATGCATAAACAATGTTCCACCTCAGGCTGGGAAATATACATAATAAATAAGTTAAAAGATGTGTCCGCGGGGCATTTTATGAAGGGTGGAGTCCCAGGCAACTGCCTGTATTGCTTGATGGATGGGCTGGTGGTGGGCGTTACTCTGTTACTAATTTTTGCTAATTATAACATTGTAGTTTTATTTATTACTTACCATTTCTTACGTATAATGAATATGGGCAAGGCCACAATGAAACAGTTTTGATTTTTGTAAGCCATCATGTCTGACATACTTAGGCTGTTATTACTTTACTTAACCAAAAACCTTCAGGGAAAATCTTACTGAAATTTACACAAAGATTGCAATTAGCTTCAACTCAGAAGCCTTTTCCCTTTCAGCCTCTCAAATCAAGGGCAACACCACCATTTGTAAGGCATTATTGATTTCTGACACTTGTTTTTATTGTTGTTGAGCATTCGAAGCAGACTCACTAACACGATTGCTTTGCAGTTCATCTTTGGGTAGCAGGAGGCACTGGACATCATCACTTTTCGCCAATCATTACAGAGGCCAGGTAACCCTTTCCATTAGTGACAGAACACGGCTGGTCAATTGATCTTCAATATCAACAGGCTCAATTTCTTCAACGTAAAATGTCTGGTCAATACATAATCATCAGTCTGCTTTAAACTTAAATCTTAACGTATAAGACATTCAGTGGAAATTTGGTTTAGTAGTTTCTATAGGGTTCTGTTTTATAAAATAAATGCCCCTTTCAAACACAGCACAATTTCCTATTATGAAAAGCAAGAGTCTTGCTTTGTTTGGCTTGTATTCATGTCATGCGGTTTAATTTGACGCATTTGTCCTCTGTTCCTATTGCTTACACATTTTTTTCTTGATTAGTTTGTCTTTTTTTTACTTATCTACTCATTTATCTCACTACAAATACATTGCATGCATTTGTATCAACTATATATTTAATGGTAGGGTTGCTTGTTCCTTTTTGTGTTTAGCTTCTTTTAAATACTTGCTTGTATTATTATTTCTGAGAATAGATTATGTCTGTTTGTTGCACTCTGCCTCTGACACCCTCCTGCAGTATTGACATTAGATTGGCCATTTTAAACAATGTGCTGATGTGCTGATTTTCCACACTCTCTATTTAGTCAGACACAATCTATTCATTAGAAATTTCCGTTTACTATCAAATTCAATATCAAATTCAATTAAAACCCAATATGGTTCTTTCTATGAAGCCATTAGGAATTCTATCATACTTCTGTTTCCGACTAGCAGAAACACATCAACACCCTCTAATTGTCTCTAGTGTTTTATTTCCAGCAGCAGTTAATTTGCCAGCTCATTCTGTTGGCTTTGTGTTCTGGTTTTGCAACAAACACCGTAACACCAAAATGTAAGCAGTCAGGCTGGTGATGGTCAAGCAGTTGCCTGAAGGATTTAGCACACAGATGACAGCTGATGCTTATCAAGCTGCATTCTGTGAAACATCAGATCAGAATCAGGTGCATATAAATACAGTTGCACCTGCAAAGTAACATTCTTATAAAATCAGTGCTCAAAAAAAGAAGCAACCGCTTATGAAGTATTGTTTGTTAGTCAATTTCTACAGACCAAAATCGAAGAGCTTCATGTTTTTTTAGGGGCAGTTCTAGACCTTTTTAGGGCAGATTTAGTCCTGTCTGTCATTTCAGCCCCTCCTAAAATATTTAACTATCAAAATGTATATAATTTATATAGTATAATTAAAAAACCCCCTAAGAAATCTAGATTTTCCTGTTTTTTTATTCTCTTTGCTATTCTGTACGCGTGACTCGTTTGTTTGAAGTACAACAGCTTGTACTGGATATCAGCCGGAGACGGGAGACAATGTAAACTGTCTCGCAACGTGTGGGTTTTATAAGGTAATTTATAGTATTTTTCAAATTTGTTTAGCTTGTAATAATGCATTTAATGTGTCTAGAGAAATTTGCTATCTCAAATTAGCTATTCCTATAAAAGCTCAGCATAGGACAAGGTTATAATTTGTGAAAAGAATAAATTCTTCATATGGTAGTTAATAATCATCATCACGCTCTGCAAACTGATAACTCATAATGTTGATACATTTTTTGAATACAAAGCGTTACGCTAGCTAACAGTAAAACTGGTTAATGATAATAATGAGGTAGCGACTAACAGTACAGATGGTTACGCCCCTTTAAAAATTTACATTTACAGCATTTGGCAGACGCCCTTATCCAGAGTGAATTTATCTCTTTTATACAACTAAGCAATTTAAGGCCCTTGCTCAGGGGCCCACAGTCGTGCCTTGGTGGTGCTTGGAATCAAACCCCGAGCTTTCTGGTATCAGTCACCTGAACCACTTAGCCACCACTTCCCTATTTGCAGCATTTGCAGCAACTTACAGTATTCCTTGTTATACAACTGAGGGGTTAAGGGCCTTGCTCAGGGGCCTAGCAGTGGTGTCTTGGTGGTGCTGGAAATCGAACCTGGGTCTTCAAGTTGGTAGTCCAACACCCTATCCACTGCGCTACCACTTCGTAGTGGTACTGCTTCGTGCTACCAATCGTAGTACCACCCTTGGCTTTCTTTATTATATTACATTAATTAAAGAGAAACTGCTGGCACTTGTATATACATATGTTTACTGAGGTCATACACTGTGGTTTTCTTTACAGATTAACATGACTGTTTCTGTTAACTCAATAAATACAGCATGCAATGTTTTTTTGACATCATTTGGCAGCTTCTTTCATAATCAAACACAGCCAAGCATGAAATGTAACACTCATTAAACCGAAATGCTAATAAAACGGGAGTCTGTAATTTTCTTGCACTGTTGTTTTCCCCATTTTCTTTTGTGCTGCTTGGTATTTCTCTGTATTAGAGGAATTAATGCAAAGTAGCCATCCTAAAAGTGAATGTTCTGTATCTCTGCTTTTATAAATGGCAAAAAACATTTGAGCAGTATAGCTAAGGGTGTTAAAGCTTTTAAATAAAAAATGGGTCTGGGCTATATGGAAAAATGTAACCTCTAAAATTGTTTAAAAAAAAAAATAATAGATACAATATATATTTCGATATATATATTGAAACCTCACCCTCAATATCCAAAAGACCAAAGAGCTCATTGTGGACTTTTGGAAATCTAACAGCAATAGACAATCCCCTATCTACAGCAAAAGGTCTTAAGTAGCGTGTGTCTCCAGCTTCCTGGGCATCTTATCACCTCAACTCTAGTTAGGAAAGTGCAACAGCTCTTTAATTCGTGAGAAGATTACAAAAGTTCACCAATCTTCTAAGATCCTGACCAATTTCTACCGCTACATTATTGAGAGCATCTTGACAAGCTGTGTGTGAAAATGAATCACTGTAAAGGTCATGAAAGCCGCCCGTCGCATCATCGGCACCCAACCCATGAGTCTCTTCACAACAGTAGATGTCTGCGCAGAGCACACAATCATCAAAGACTCCTTTGACCCAAGTCAAAAACTGTTTAACATCCTTCTATTTAAAAGAAGATACAGTTATCTCTGTTACAGTTTCCATAATGCACGCATTTTGCACAATATTTAACAACACTTAAGACTTTATATGTTGTAAATACAACTTTCACATACTTCTCTATGCACATACCGACATAGTCTTATTTATTAATGTACATATATAATTACATTTATCTAATTTTTTATACATCTGACCCATTGGGGTTAAGGGCCTTGCTCAGGGGCCCAGCAGTGGTAACTTGGTGGTGCTGGGAATGAAACCTATAATCTTCTGGTTAGCAGTCCAACACCTTAACCATTGAGCTACTATTTCCCCTACCACTTCTGGTAGTTGCTAAACAGCATTTCGTTGCTATGTACCTGTACTTTGCAATAAAGTTGTACGTATGTATGTATACATTTTTTTATTGTTCAAATACAAATATTATATTCTTTTATATATCTAACAATGATTATGAAAGAAGATTAAAAGGATGGCGACTACCAGTAGCCCCCCTCTAAGGATGAAATTGTAGAACCGCTCCTGGTCTGAATCAAATGTCTGTGTTTTCTTTTAATAAAATATTAAAATGTTTTAATTATATTGTTTTGCTTTAAAAATGGCCAAACTGTAATATTTTGCACAAAACTTTTCTGCTTATAAGTAGATTGAAACCGGCATGTGTTTCCCAGATGCTGTTTTAACACTTTACAAGTGTACTAGGTCATTTAGCTTAATAACAGGCTGTAACAGTATGTAAAGCTATTGCTTTGAGTCAAATTGCTTCAACAGTCATTAAGGACTATTTAGGCGGAACTTCATTTATCTACACACACATGCACAGTCTAAACAAAAGCTCAGCACCTCATGCCTAGGCTGTAGCTCACTCATAACCATTAAATTCATTTTCCTGTCACAGCCAAGCTTTAGGCTTCTAAACTAACAAAAATGCTGAAATTTCGTCAGTCAGCTGTTGCAGACAAACATCTCTTCCAAACAACACCCATCAGGAGGTTAAATTAAACTTTAGCTTTACTTTGAGTCTGGCTGTGCTGATAAACGATATCATATCGAATTGTGATAAACTTTATGTAGATATCGATGATAAGCTCTGGACATTTTTACTCGATATGGATTAAAACGTTCCACCGTCCTCCAGGTGGGACACTGCGTTCAACAGGTGAAATCTCTGTGTCATACAGCACTCAAAAAAAACTTAATATTTTACATATTTTTGAAAAGCTGAGATTCCTGATGATTGATGCAAACCTTTTTACGATACAATAAACACTGGGTACAATTTGTGTCTTTGTCAAATTGCCAACAGCCAAACATACATTTACAAAGTTGTTGAGATATCTGTGTTAACACAAGGCAAACATAACACAAAACTAATAAAATGGATGCTGCACGTTACTTGTGTGTCATGCCCTTATAAACACGAAACGCGGCGTTTAGACGCTGTTTTCAAAATAAAAGTACCGATTTATTATACACAAAACGGACAGCTTTTAGCTCAGGTTGTGTTTATTTTAGTAAGTTGTCTTAATTTTTAAGGCCAACTATTTAATATGTTTTTGTTGATATTTACTTTCAAATGCAATTAATGAACTCTCAAATTATATATATAATATATATATATTATATATATACAATATTGTCTATATATTATATATCAAATATATATATAATATATATATATATATATATATATATATATATATATATATATATATATATATATATATATAATATTGTCTATAAAGTGTATATATATTGTTATTGATCAATATGTAAAAAAAAGTCCAAAATTACTATTTTGCCATATCTTTGCCCTACTTTAATTTATCGCACTATAACTGATGAGAAATGTGAGGGTGTGTTGTCCTTGTGCTTGCATCGCACTCTATGTCTATTTGAATCACAGCCCACTTTAAACGAAACCTGTTCTAAGAGATTTTTATAGACCTATTTACATGAAAGATTTGGCTATAAACATTATACTGGCTGTCGTCACACCATAAAATTTGAAACAACATTAATGTAATTTTGATGTACTGCCGATTGCCAGGTGGAATACAATTCTTTCAGTCAACTTTTAGTTGTCTAATTCAATTCTACTATTTATAGGATACTAGCCTATTGTAAACATTATAAAATGTAATTTGCTGGATCTAAAATTGCTGTCATGTTTTATTCTTAGCATTTAAAAATGCTGGTGTTTACAGCATTCATACATTTTTCTATAGTGTTTGTGGAGCATTCACTTTACAAATTATCACATCATTAAAAATCACTTTAACTTCTCTGTTAAAAGCTTCGCCACCTTTAAATAAGCAGCCTTTGTATAACATTCCCAGTTTAGACTTCAAATAAAACCTACATCACTAATCTCTAAATGCAGGTTTATAAAGAGCCTAGGCCCAGTGTCAGCTTAAATGGCATTAGCAGTAATTCCAGCAAAACAAAAAACAAGAATACAGGAAGAACCTTGTGTTTTAGCTTTATAGCAAAGTCTCGTGAGAACCACAGAAGAGCGTGGCAGCAGCAGGAATCTAGTCGTTTAGGTTTATCACAAGGCACAAAGGAAACTGAGACTGAGTTTCTCACCAAACGATTGAGGTGTAAACTTGAAGCCATCTGTGCGTATGAAAGAAAGAAAAACATTTTAGAACTTATTACTAGACCTGAACTGTTTTTTTCTAGTAACTTATAAACATTATTGGCAAACCTTATACACATCATTCTATTCAATAGTTATGCAATTTGGCAATGATTTAAAATTATAGAATGTAGAACAAAAAAATATGATTATTTAATGAAGTAAAAATATTGTACACTTTCATATGCTTGGCAAATTGATATGGGGTAAAATGTTATTTTGTGTCATATTTCAGCCATTTTATTAGGTCAAAATGGCCACATAGTCTATATAATTCATTAATCAATGCTCCAGGATTTCCTTTTCGTTTATTAGATCTATAATGATAGAATTTCACAGCAATAAAAAAAAGTAGCTTTACCTCAAAAAAGGTGTTTGTGTCATAAACCTAATACTCAAATTTGTCAAATGCATTTGTAAATTGATCGATTTTGATCTCTATAACTAATCCAGACTAATGTTTCAATGAACAAAACATTTTATTCTACTGTTTGTTGTTTAAAACCCCATAAGAATAGTTTTGGTAATACATTCTTCTTATCCTAACATCTTAATTCATAATATATTTACTGTAAAACTTTAGCCACTGTTTTTACATATCCTTTTAATGTTATTTTTGACATATATTGAGTATGTTTTTCTTTCCTGTTTTTGATAAATTTCATTAATTACACATAAAATATTATTCATTGTTTGTGGAAATAAGCAAAGGGGATTTGGACAGCAATTTAGATAATGTATGAATGCTCGGACAAAAGGGCAACTGAATTTGGCTGATGTTACTGGCAGGCCCACAGTGTCACCAACAGTAAGCATAACAGTAAACTATTTTTCACACCCAGGTCAGCCAGCAGCCGTGTTCAGTCAACAGCTTGGCTTTATCAATCAGTCAGTGCACTCCTACCAGTGGTTTTAAGAGGTTTATGAAGTACAGCCTATGATTACATTTACAGTTCCTTCATATCTCTTTTACCAACAGCAAACATAGAATCTCAGTCGGGCCTATTTAGAAATTATTTATTACTGTGACAAGCAACTTAAGGTTAATCGTGATGAAAAATGTGTGCTGACTACACACAACACAGCGGTAGACAGCTCATTGACCCATAGGAAAAGATGTTTTTTTTCATATTTAGTACAGAGAAAAAAACTTGTATTAAAATTTGTATTAAAACCTGAAACATTTTGGTATGTAAAAAAAATTATATCTTGTAGATTAAAACGACTTACAGGCCAGAAGTAGAATTTAGGACCTTGAAGGGAAGCCAGGCAGGAAAGAGCCAGGCTCTAAACTTACTGAATTGAAAAGGTCTTCACTTTAGCGCTTAGCTATAAATAAAATAATAAAAGACGCTGTACACTGTGTAAGGAAATTGTGTTATAATCCTTTACCAGTCATTTGTTACTATTGCCTAATACTTGGACAACAAGCATGAAGACTACATAATCAAAACTGCAAAATAAAAAAAAGCATTATAGGTGATTTAAGAAGAATATATTTTTTCTTTGAAAAAAATGTGATATACACACTGCCAATTGCCATTGCAGTTAAAATGCCTGGATCTACACCAGCTGCTTTAGTTCAATTATAGTTAAATACTTCCGCCTTGCCAATTGCCAGTTGCTAGTTAAATATTCCTGCCTTGTATCTACACCAGCTGGGCATTTAATTAGTTCTTCTTACCATATAGATCACAATCTACAGTATGCATACAAATACTGAATGTAATCCATCCCTGTTTTATTACATCACTTAATGAAAAAGGACCTTAGGATGTCCGCTGACTACGTACAGGTTCGTTTGATGAATTAGTATAGCAGTGACAGTGACATGGGAGTATTTGTAGCACTGACAGGTCGCAAGATGCTTGGATTAAAAAAACACATTTGTGTCTTTGCTACTAAATCGTTAACTGGGTATCAGACGCAAATAGCAGAAGTAGCCAAAACCTTGGAAAAACAATCAACAAGGTTTAATTGTCTAACAAAGTGGCTGCACCTAATCCACCCTCACCAGTCCTATATCCTGCAATGTGAGGTCATTTATGTACAGCTGACAAACTGTGCATAGCAACAGAGCTGCTCGGTATTTATATACGCACAAAGTGTACCTGTACGATCGATTCTATATGTTTAAATGCTTATGTAGAAATTGAATAGAATGACCAATGTTTGACCAGCGATAAGCTGTAACAGATGTGTGTTATTGAAGTTACTATTGCTCAATCATTTTTGGTTGTAAAAACATACATATAGAAAAAAATACAGTTATACTAAAATCACAGCTTTTCAATTTTTTAGCAATATTATACTAGTTTAAACATGTATTTCTAGTAAGTAAAAACTTCCCTGTTGTTCTTATGCAAGGTTTAAAAGACAAAGGGATTTTTAGAGTGTGCTTAAGGCGATTTCTGCCTGACAGCCTGAATAAGCTGATGAGTAGATGATTCTCTCAGGGAAGATTATTGACCCAGAAGCTCAGAAGCGGGAGAGGAGGAGGAGGGGCCCGGAACCTCAATGACTAGGAGACGATGAACTGGCACAAGACAACAGGAAATGCTGGACATCGATAATGGAGAGGATGTTTCAACAACCTTAATAACTCAATCTCGGCTTGGGATAACCCCCTTATGGATGGCTACAGGGATGTGTCCCAATGTTCATAGCATACCTTGGATTTTATTGCAGATAAATCCTTAGCGTAAATGCAATGAGCCCAGAATGAGTTCATTTCAGGATTAGGGAGTTTGCTTTGTGATCTAAAATGTTAAACAAAGCATGCAGGATTTAATTTTAAACAGTCCACTGTCAGCACCACCAGTCATTCCTTAAAGCCATTACCGGTGGTAGCGATCCTTGTTTTGAAGTGGGTGTTATGTTGCTTTTAATGAGAGCAAAGGCTGTCAGAAAATTCAATGCCTCGCACATTTGATATTTTATCCGACAGAGTAAGCTCACACTTCTTCTACACATGAACTATAGTTTCCATTCATGCCACGAGCGCTTTCTCGCTATATATTGCTTGTGTGCTTATCTGGTTCTTACCTCCAGACCTGAGCTAGCTGGAGGATGTGGACGATGCTGTGGAAGAGCCAGGTGCAGGCTCTGCAGCAACGGGTCCGGGCGCCGCTCTCCGAGGTGCTGAAGCGCCTCTGAGCTCCGGACGCGGCCACCACGGCTGCCGCAGCGGAACCGGCACTGCTCGACTCCGAGAAGTCATACGCGAACCAGCGGAAGCTCAGTACCTGCACCACAAGAGACGGCACGACCACGAACACAAGAGTGAGCGCGAACCAGCGGTAGTCCCGTCGCAGGTAGTAGTCAGCAGCCAGCCACAGGTCAGAGGCCCCGTCCGAGAAAAACACCAGGAGAGCACCGAGAGTCCAGCAGCAGTCCAGAAGAGAGTAACGGCCGCGTGGCGAGCTCAGCACGGGTGTGCGCGCGCACGACGGCGGAATATCGTTCTGTAACGGTACAGCCGTGCCGTCCGACTTCGCGGCCATGTTTGTTGTAGAAAAGAGGGTGAAACGGAGTGAGGTGGGAACAATTGAGAAAGGGAGGGAGAGAGGGATGGAGATATTGTGGGAGGGGTAGAGAGATGGGGGGTTGTATGTCAGTGTGTGCATGCGTGGGAGAGACGTGGGAGGGTAAAGAAAAGGGCCAGGATTCTGTGGGGATCATTTTATCACTTTTCCTATGGAATTAAGCAGCCTCCAAATAGACTATGGTATGCCATTAGATCTGAGTATACAGTAGGTAAAGGCACAGCAATTTGCAATGTGTAATTAAATTGCTCCCTAGTTCCCATCTGTAAATAAACAGTCATTAACACAGAGAGTTGTGAATTACTACAGATTCATGAACTAGACTAAAGCGAAACCATTTGCTTAGTTTGCTCTAACTTCAGACCAAACCATTTTAGTTAATTCAGAGTAATTATGTTATACTTGATTTACTGCATTGCATATGGTATAGCTGTCTATTTTCCTAAAGCTGACTGGTATTATAATCTAATGTTCTTTGTGCATTGGTTCAGAGATCATCGATCGGCCACCTATTTTCCCTTACACCCCTTTCCTCCTATTATACAGTTCTATCAAGGTTGTTTCTTTTAGAAAGCTCGATTGTAAGTAATCAAGAATAAAAAACGATAACAACAATTTGACCTGATTCTACAGACTACTATAAAAAGCAAATACAACTAGGACATACACACATGCAAGTATAAATCTATAAAGAAAATCTTTTTTAAAAGTAATTTTAGTGATAGTTATTTTATTTTACCCAGGTAGAATTTTGTTAAAGGTTAAAATGACTTTTTCTCTTTCGTTCTCTATAAATATATTTTTATATATTTTATATATTTTATATTATATAATATATATATATATAACAAAAAAGTTTAATATTTACTGGTGATCAGTGTCCTTACCTAGAAACTTGAAACTAGAAACTCACCAAACTTGAAGCTAGAAGCTGGCTCATCACACTCATCAAATAAAACCACAGAGCCGTGCAGAACTGTTTTGACACCACAGATTGGAGTCTGTTTACTTCTGCAACTGGCTATTTTCCAAGAAGAAGATGGACATGTGACTTCATTTGTCAGCTGTATTTTTTACTAAAGCTCTGGTTCAAGAGGATTTGTAAGTAGATGTAAAAAGTTCAATCAATCAGTTGATATCATCACTGATATAAAACAAGAATTGTCTTGTACTGTATTGCGGTTCATGTTTCAAAACACTTACACCTTTCACACTGTTAGTTAATGTAAACCAACTGTTTATGAAAGTGATGACAAGAACGGTTTCGATTTTTTCCACATTTTTTTAGCTGATAATGATACCTGTAATACCTCTACCATTGTCTCATGCCACAAAAAGTCAAGCACAAAGCTACATGATTATAGGCTAATCTTGGACATATCACCTTGTCCACATTGATTTCACCTTGCTTATATTACATACATGCAATGCTTCCCTGGCACACTTTGGAGCCGTTAATACCAATTAAATGCCACAGCATATTCTAGCATTGTTGCTGACAGTGTGTATGACAACAGTTTTTCAATCTTCTTATGGCTGCTTCAGGCATTATAATGCAGCATGTTACAAAGACTGACATGACAATGAATTCAATGTTATTTAGTGGCCTTTTACCACCAAGTCTAAACAGCACAACAGCTTTGGGATGTAATAGAAAACCAGATTTGCAGCATGCAAGTGCACCTAAAAAATCTGCAAGAGTTGTGTGATGCAATCATGACAACATGGAGCAGAATCTTAAAGAATTTTTTTTTATCCAGTGAAAACAATTCTAAAATGAATCTAGGCTGTTTTGAGAGCTATCCCAGTTTGGTATAATGTTTCATATAAAGTGTAGGATGAATCATTTTTGAATTATTTAAAAAAAAAGCTTGTTGTATCATTGCGGAATGATTTTGCATATACATTTACATATGCATATGGACATATGTCCATTTCTTTATCCTTTGACCCACTCTATATTTATATTAAAGCATAGTCCTAATGTTTTCAGCGAAGAGAGTGTATGAGTCTTCAGAAAATAAGGAAGAATTACTTAGGGGGGAAAGGGGGAGGGCAATAAAGAAATCAGCTTTAGGCTCATGCTCATCTTTCCTATTTGGCCCAATTTCTGCTTGTACTCCTGCATGTACTTACGCAGGAGTTGGTCTCGCTTAAGAAGAAGGGCCTTCTCTGCCAAATCCTTCTCTAGCACAGCCTGTTCTGCTTCAGCCATAATTGTTTCAAGCATTTAAAGAGGGACAGAGGCAGATGCAAATACAAAAATAATTTTAAGAGAAAACACAAAAAAGAAACAAAGACTGGAAAGAACCAAACTAGCGCAACCAAGGGCTAGGCTAAATGCTAGACAAGGCAAGCAAAACTTGAAAAACGAAAAGCTATTCACAGCATTACACCTAATCTACCGTTCAGGGATCAACTGAAAAGTACAGCAGTCTGATTATACAGTCACATGAATAAGATGCATAAATAAGAGATCAGTTTTCAGTCGACAGTGATAATTTTGTACTTTATATGCTGCAGTCACTGTAAGATAGTGTAGGTAATTTTTTTAATTAACCTTTTTCTCTTCAGAGATTAGGGCCAACATTGTAAAACATCTATGTTAGCCAAAAAACCCAAAAAAGAGGGCATTATACAAAGCATGAGTCTTCCACTCTGGAGACTCTATCCCTTAGAGTTTGTTTCGCATAAAGAAAGTAGATAAACTACATGAACTTTCTGCATTCGAACATTTGGCCAGCTGTTCATATATGAACACCTATGGACAAACTATGGAATCAGAAATGAAAGAGGAAACTAAAAACCCACGAAAGACATTGCACTGTTAAGTTTGTTATTAATGAGTATTACATCCTGTTTTGCAAATAGATCCTCTTTAGCATTACTAGCTTGCAGGCAAGACAGATGTTTGAGTCAGGCACAAAAGCCTTAACAGATGCTGAGGAGTTTTGTTTTTTCACACAACCCCGTGCACTGCAGAGGAGAACCCTTGTTTTATTATATGCGGTGGGAAATGTGTTACATGTCAGCAAGCTGCTGCGAGAGATTTCTGAAAGAGTGAGTACACACAAAGATATCAGTTTATCACATCATTCTCTCTGATTCTACAGTTTTTCTTTCCTCATCCACTCGTCCACATTATTTGACCAGCTGCTCATATAAACATAAAAATTCTTGGCCTTCTTGTAAAGTCATTTTTAGAAACTCTGCATGGTGACTATGCAAATGCAGAGAGTAAACAAAGATGTGCCTACATGGTTGTTTTAATACTGCTACAATCCTGCTACATTAAACACATTTCATAAAGGCTACTATTGAAATATTTACACATTTTAAAGTTTTTCATAGAGCATTCTGCACTTTAAGTTAAAGATATGCTGGTTGATCCGTATGTTTTAGGACTAAAAATGCTTTAGGACAATGGAAGCTCTCCACAATAGTTGACACTGCAACTAAAACAAACGGCATGAATAAGCTCTGAAAAAACCCTCAGAAATCAAATGTAAAATTGATTACAGCCATTACAGATTCTCCTAGTTAAATACATTTACATTTACAGCATTTGGCAGAGCAGCTTACATTTATTTCATTTATACAACTGAGCAATTGGGGGTTAAGGGCTTTGCTCAAAATCCCAGTTGTAACAAATTGGTGGTGTTGGAAATCAAACCCAGAGCTTCTAATTAGCAGTACAACATCTTAACCACTGTGCTACCACTTCACCTTTCTAGCGTTTGGCAGACGCTTATCTAATCTAATCGCTTATCTAATTTTACTTATCTAATTTTTATTATTTAAGAAGTCCAGCACCTTTGCATTGCTCAAAATGGTGCTGGGAATTGAATACATAATCTTCAGTCCAATCAGCAGTCCAAGCGGTTTTTTTATCTAATGGTTTGACTACCGCTATTGTTTAACAACATGCAGACATCCTCATTTATTCAAAACCTGAAGAAGAACAGATTTGTTTATTTATTGTCAAGAAAGTGAACTCGAAAGCGATGTGCATTGATGCTCATGATGATTAGTTGGCCTGCCACCCATAGCTTTTGGGAAGGCATTAAAACCCTGTGAAGGAGAAAGCAAACATTAAGCTTAGACTCCATCGTGCCAACGATGAACAATTCATGCTGTTTACTGCCACCAGAAACACTGGGGGTTAATGAGGCGCTTTAGTTTGCCAGCAAGACTTTTTTTTGGGAATCAGAGCATGACTCGGCGTGACAGTGTAAATGTAATTAAAGTTTTATTTTGAAAAAAAAAAAAAGAATTTTGCCCTCTCTGCAACGTACCCTTCGATTTTTAGTAAAAAAAAATGTAATTTCCTGTAGGTTAAAATAAACAGGGTCTTTATAATATGGTTGCGTAACTCACAAAGAATATTCTGTCTTGTATGTCAAATTGCAAATGCGTTAAGATTTTTTTAAGAACAGTTCTAGCCTAAAAAGAAAAAAAAGCAAAGGTTTGTGAATTAATGTCTTTTTATAGCAGCTGCAATCTAAGTGATATAACAGTCACAGATTTGTTTTCACTTTATACAAAATTACACGTTATTGTTTAAAGTATGCTATTCTTGAACTATTTAATAAAAAAAATTATATTTGTTGGCAAATTGCTGTGATATAAGGGCAAATAAAGACACATAGGAATTAACAAAAGTAATATAACTTAAACTAAAACACAAAGGAAGATTTTCATAACAGCCTGTGCTATTAAATTGGTCCTATGCAAATTGTTGTATGTGTCTTTTGCTAAGGTCTTACTCAAAGTTCTGTCAGCAAAGATTGAATGTTGACATATTAAAACAAAGTGCAGCACAGTGAATTAGTAATGCCTCACAGCAAAAAGGTCTCTGGTCTGTATCTCCTACAGAGGTTCCCCTCGTGCTTGCATAGGTTATTCAGGGTACTCCGGTAATTTAAAATGGTAAAAACATGCATGTTAGGTAGATTGGTAATTCTAAATTGCACAAAGGAGTGATTGTGTTTGTTTGTCTTTGTGTGGCCCTGTGATGGACTGGCAAACTGTCCCCTGTCTTTCAACCAATGAAAGCTGGGATAGACTCCAGCAGATCCATGACCCTGATTAAGAATAAGCGGGTACAGACAATGGCTGGCTGGATATTAAGTCATAATCAATGGAGCAGAGCTGACATCTGCTGGTTGCATCCATGAACAAAATACATTTATTCAAAACCAGATGAGCAGGTAAATATTTAAAGCTGCATCAACATTTACAGCATTTGGCAGACGCCCTTATCCAGAGTGTACTTACAATGTTCCTTGTTATACAACTGAGCAATTGGGGGTTAAGGGCCTTGCTCGGGGGTCCAGCGGTGGTGGCTTGCCGGAGCCGGGAATCAAGCCCACAACCTTCAGGTTGGTAATCCAACACCTTAACCATGAGCTACCACTTCCCCCAAGAAGAAATATATATATAGTGAAGAAATATATATAGTGCAATCTGTAAATAGATACAAGAAAAAGTAATGTCATCCATTTAATCATTCATACTCTGATCCGTGTTCAGCAGCAGGTTTATAGTTATAAACATTTACAAGAATAAGTGGACACCGGAAAAACTGTTCGTTTTAAATAATTTTATAGTGACAATTTCCTCAATCAATTATCCAAACCTTTATATAGTTAAACTTGCACAAAAATCCTTTTTCTTTCAGTGATTATTTGGAATTTCTATTTAGGTAAATCTAAATAGGTTAGAGACAGAATTATAGTTAGTTAATAAAAAAAAAAAAAAAACATTTTAGGGTCATAGATGTAATGCAAATGCTTTTTGGATTCAATAAAGAGCCTAAATATTACTGTGTCTTTGAACGTAATAAAATAAAATAGAACTGAATTACTGCCATCGATTGTAACCAAAGCAACTATAAAGTTTATAAAAGTCTCTAAAGTTTTTTAATAGATTGTTGCATTTAATTTTTTGGGCTTTATATCTTAGATTGTTCCTTTCTACAGTGGAGTTTTAGTGAACAAAGGCCCAGCAAGTTTTCAGAGTCTTTTTAATATAAAATAGTCAAACTTACCATGCGCTTTTTAAAGTAGCCACTAAATGGCGCTGTCTGTTTATACAATGTCACTAAGCAAGTTTTTCAGGTAAACCCATTATGTACATGCATTAAGTATAATAAATGACTACTAAATGAGCTAAGCAGGAAATAAATCAGCAAATACACCTACCTCGTTGTGATCTGCCAATGTGTAATATCATCTTAGTAGTGGTCTTTTTTCACCATGATTATTAGTGTATAAGGGCAGCCGACAAAATGGAAACTTACCTGTGCAGGTATTGCATCTGTTTACAAAAAAAAGCTTGAAGGAGGAAAAGGAAATCATTTGGAAATAGTAAAACATTCTAATCATGTAACAATGACTCAGATGATGGGAAGTAAATCAACACAGTTTATTAAGAGCACAGCCATAGCAAGTAGAGCATTACTGAAGAGATTATAGAAAAAAGTCGAGAATATTGCACTAATAAATTGTGGATAAATAATGACAGATAAGAAGAAAGTAGTAGACGTATGAAGATAATGAAGAAAGTAGTAGTATATTGCTTAATTAGCCAGAATGTCTTCCGGAATCCAGAAACTATAGAAACAGTATTTTCTTTGTCTGAAACTATAGTCTGTGTGTGTGTGTATGTTTAAGTAGAAGTGAGTGGTGATCGCGAACAGATGTGTCCAATTAGTACTCGGGGGACAGTGTGCGCTGCTGCTTCTGCTGGGTGGTGAGAGAACCTGGTACATCTGTGACAAATCAGAAGCTGTGATGTATCTCATAAAAGATCTGTTGCAAACTGTACCACTTATCTGACCATAAAAAAAAAAGTACTGCTTTATTCTTTATTCTAGCTACTTTCCCAAAGTTCTAAAAGCTCTGGAAAGTTTTACTTGTTAATAATGTGAATATATTTCACGTATTTTGTACATTTTCTGTTTAGATAAACAAATTTTATGGAACTACATATTCCAAATGCAGTGTTTTAAACAGTTTTGTCACAAATTTCAACAGTGACAAATATGCTGAAATATAATTCAGGCCTTTATTTATTGTTGTGCAATGCGGCTGTGTATTGTCAAGTGCCTCACAATACAAAACATATCACAATACATGGGTCACGATATATTATATCATGATATATTGCAATACAATATATAAATAGCTTAAAATATAACTAACACAACGCCGGATGCATCCTTTTTTTTCCCGCCATGTTTTCTTCTGAGACAATGTATGTGTCAGCATCAACTACAGAAGGAGGAGGAAGTTGTTTGACACACACTGAGGCATTTAGTTTAATTTTAATGTAAATGTTGCCTAATGAACACGTTTTAACACCCCCTTTACCCCAGCCCCATCCCAGCCAGAAAAAAATTAAATAAACATTTTGAAAGTTATTAGGGGTGATAACAGAGAATAATGTGTGCAGTAATAATGTTGCTCCTTTAGTCGGTTATTATCTCTGAGTCAGCCTCCATTTGATGAACCTCAATTCTACATTTCCAGATCTCACCCACACAACAAAATACACTCTGTGCTGCACTGGATAAAAGTGAAACACACAGACAATCAGAGGCTGACCTGATGAATGGGTAAAATCCTTAAGTTAATTCTAACACACTAGGTTAAAATCCAGCCTTTTAAAATGATTAAATAACAGGTTAAAGTCACGTTTTGCTAAAAGATTTGTCTTTCTGAACACAAATGTGTATCTGGGTTGTGGATAGTAGCTAAATGGCAGTGAGTTAAATCTTAATACTCTGAGAGTAAACATTTCCTTATAACCACCTCACAGGTCTAACATTAGCTTGTCTTGGTTGGTGGTACTTATATAAGATACAAGTAATTTAGCTAAACAAAAACCTTAATTTACTAATAAACACAGTCATGTGTCAATGTACAGGAAAACATCTGTGTATTTTACTGGTATATTTAGTGTGTGATTGTCCCCTAACAGGGACTAATCAATGCAATACAGTATACATTTCTACTAACTGATCACTTGTAGCCTTTGCCGAATGAGATTAATCACTATTGACAATGTAAATAGAGTGAATCCCATGCTAAAGGCTTTATTGTCACAATTTTCTATCTCAGTGACCTACGTCTTTTGGAAAAAGAGAATTCATCCATCTAATCCAGTTCCAGAGACTTGTAGACTCTATTTTAAGGCACACCAAAGATGTACTAAAGGCTTTAAATATTACTTGGTCATTCCTCTGTACTGCTTTCTTCTTCTTAATTTGTATATTGCAATATTTTTATACAGGTGTGCTTGACTTTTTTTAGACCATAGGATCATACAGTTTTTCATACAGATTCCTAAATCTCCTTTACTTAAAATGTGGATATGACAGCAAGGGCTATTTTTTGACTCATAACCCTGCATCAGCCTGCTCCCAGCATGCATTTTTTCTAATTTGTTTCAAAGCAGGTTAGAAATAAAAGACAGCACTTTTATTTGTAGTGTGTGTCCTTGGTTTCTATAGATTGTTTAAGATTTGTGAAAGGTAATAACCATTTCTACAGTGTCTCTTCCTTTTTTTTTTTTCTTTTTTTTTTATCTCGAACACTGGTCAGGTGGCCTGATAAACTGCAATTTTTATACAGGTGCATGGATTCAGCCATCCGAGTCAGATATAAAATTTGTGCTTAATTCTTTTATACAAAAGAATTATTTGTTAAGGATAGAAACATGGCTCAAAATATATAATAGTTTTATTTAATCTAACCTCGAAGAAAAAAGGCCAAAGGTGAGGTTGGGAACTATAGTATTCTACAGCTTTACATAAAATAATGTACAAATTTTATAATTGTCTGTTTTGTGTAGTACCTTTTGCAGCAGTATTAAACAAGTCTGTCTGTTTTGACCAACTCTTTCTCTTTTTAATTCTGTTTAAGTGTTTTTGTTTAATTGCCTCATTATCTCATCATTTGCATAAATTAAGCTGTTGATTGTGCAAATTGGATGCCTGTATAAGTAAATCGAGGTTTTATTTACTGTACATCAGTGGCTAGCGGTGCATTTGGTACCTGGGCCTCCAGTGGGGATTTACCTGACCTAATCCACCACTTAATACCACCACTATCATGTCACAATTATAGAAACCATCAATACTTTACAAGAGCACAATATAACACGGTGTGGCATTACAGAAAGTCATTTCGCGTATTGCGGGTGAAAACCATTTTTATTAAAGCAAGAAACACAGTTAAGACAACTCCAAAGCTCTACACTACAACCGCAACTGTGCCACATACATCCTTTGGATCTGTTCATAATCAGTATTTATCTACTAACATGACAAAAACATAAAAATTTTAAATAAAATACATTATATATTCAAAGGCTGTAAGCCAATGTTATCGCTCGTAGGCACTGGTCTGGAAGTGGCAAAAAAACTCTTTCTTGGGCTGAGACAAGCTAGTTAGCTTTAGGGTTAGCCGACCTCTCCTAACAATGTCTAGCTTTTTTGGAAAAGTCCACCTTAAAAATGCTTTTTAAGTATTTAAGTCAATTTTTCTTTCTCTGTCAGCCACTGTGGGAGTAAAATTCTAATTCAACTGTATTAATGTGTGCAGATCGTTACAGACATGTTTTGCTAGTCAAACTTGGCTGGAACACTGATCAATAAGTCAGAGGACGGAAAAATGCTGATGTTATTGTGGGCCAGGTAGCTAGCCCTGTGAGGCGAATTTGAAATCTGATTGGTTAAAGAAACAGTCCCATTGCTAATATAGTCCCATTGCTAATATCGGCCAGCACTACTGATTCGATACTGATTATGGCGGCACATAGAGGCTGAAATCTGGACAAACAATTTAACATTCACATACACATACTGAAAGCAGTGCAGTCAAGAGAAATGCTACAAGATAAAGGAAATAAACTGCTGGAAATAAATTGATACAATTTCATGAAACAAACATTAGAATTTAGATGTAGGTCAGTGCTTCTGGCCAGCAAAGAGGGCCTAGATGAGATCTATCTAGACTTTGATGCATCCAAAATAACAATGTAAATATCACCCTGATTTTCTTTTATAAGTAGGAAAGTTCAGAAAATATATACAGCGCATATATCCAGTGTCATATGCAGACATATAATAAATACAAACATGTACAGTAATATGTATTTTCAAACAAATGTAAAATGTATAAACAGGAGGAAATATTATTACAGAGTAAATGTGGTAATTTACATTAGGATTGTTGATGTTATATGTCATACATTACATTTATGATATATGTCATACATTACAGCCAAATCCATGCTGGTTAAAAACACTGTAAAAGGTTTTGTAATTATAATTTTAAAAAACCTGTTTATAAGGTATAACTTAGCTACAGTACATTTATTGGCCATTTAATCATTTACATATACACATAGTTGGAACACATAACCATCATGTCTGTATGTAAATTTTAACAGCTCACATTTATAAACCTAAAATAACCTCCACACTTCCAATTGTTGCTATTCAACAATATTATAAGTGAGATCATTCGCTAAATTTGGGATAGGAGTCTTGGGCACAGTCAATGTTCCAGTTCAGAGCTCTGTGCAGAAAACTCTGTATGTCTTCACAAAGCTTGGGGGCTTTGTGCACAGCCTCATTGTTAATTAGGTGTCTTAGTTTATAATATTGCAATATATCAACATACAAAGACATTTTACACAACTTCAGAAGTTGAGGCAAAACAAACTCTTTCTACAAAATTTTCCCCACGTAGCGTATGTATGTTGTGAACAAACAGTATATTTACGTTCTTAGCACTCTTCTATTGTTATATATAACTGTAAATGATTTGTTAATGATTAACCGGGGTTATTCATCCCCTTTATTTGATGGCCTAGATCAAATAGTGTACAAATTGTGCAAAGCAAAATATCAGAAAATAACTAAAACTAAATAAAAAGTAAATAACTAATAATTAAAAACTACACAAAAAAGAATTCGTTTGTCTAGGTGCAATGTAGGCTCAATTATTAAATTATTAATTTAGAGATACACAATCAATGCAATAAAACAATATATAGAATAAGCCCTTTTTGTACAAACTTTAGTTCCATAGCTAACCAACACAGCAAATCACCGAAAGTCAAATTGCAGCAGAATTTACAGATAAGCTTATTTTACATCACTCTATTCATGAGCATTTACTGAAAGCACCTTTATTAACACGTTATAGTTTTAATCCTCACAACGATGAATAGCACTAGCTTCATTAACCACTCCATTTCCTTGTATAAACTCTTGTTTCTCCTTCCTCACTGATTTCCTTTGTTGGGGTTCCAGTTCCATGTCTGTATTAGTTTGCATACAGCACTCACGAAAGCAGCGTTTAAAATTTTCATCCAGAAAGGCATAGAGCACAGGGTTGAGACTGCTATTAGTGTAACCCAGTGCAATGCAGAAGTGCATTGCAGCTACAGACATCTGGCTGCCTCCAAGGTCCACCTTCCCCAAAGCCTGAACCAGAGCAAGGACCTGAACAGGCATCCAACAGAGCACAAATGCAGCCACCACAACCAGCACCAAATACGAGATCCTTCGCAAGTTTCTGTCCTTGCTGCGGGAGCCAGAGAGGAGACGAACGCTACGTAGGCGGTGAACCATCAAGCCGTAACAGATGCTGATAATTGCCACAGGAATCAAAAACGAAAAAAGGAACACACAGATGCCGAATACAGGCTCGGAGTAGTTTTGAGGGGCAGGAAGCACCACGATGCATTCAATGCCTAAAAAATAAACAATAGCAAGGATGTAAAATATTATTAAAAATCAGTCTTCATTGTATGTTAATTTAAATTTTATAGAAGAAATATAGTACAATGCAAAACAGTGACCCATACTTTAAACACTGGAATGGTTGGGAAACCTAAAAACATAAAGGGTATTACATAAATTAATAATCTAATGAGATTGATGACTACAATAATTGAATGATTGTTGGAAAAATGAGGCTAAATGAAGGAGACAGTAAATGTTTGGTAAAGACTACCATTTGATTCCACCTCCACTTGTCCCATGATCATAACAGGTACTCCTATGGCAGAAGCCAGTACCCACACTGCCACATTGACCAGCTTGGCTCTTTGGGGTGTACGCACTTCCATTGAGCGCACTGGGTGGCACACAGCAATGTAACGGTGCACACTCATAACAGTCAAAGTAAAGATGCTGGTAAACATGTTGTAATAGTCTATGGCTACCACCATCTTGCAGAGAAGCACCCCAAAAGGCCAGAAGCCTAGTAGAACATCTGTGCCTTGGAAAGGTAGAGTTGCCAAAACCAGGGCATCAGCCAGGGCGAGGTTAAAGATATAGATGTTGGTGGCCGTCTTCATCTTTGTATACCTGGACATTTAGTAAAAAGACAGCAAACCAACATAGGTATTCGCATTTTATATTGTTAGGACCAAATATTCAAACAAATTGTTTACAGATTTACTGTCGCCGGCCATATTATTTAAAAAAACACCTGTACACATGCATCTTTTATATAATTAACATGAAGCAGCCCAATATGAAACAGCAGTGCTATGCACAAAAGGCCATCAAGAGCTTTAGTTTCCCATTGGGAACTCAAGCTGCGTCAAAACGCTATGGGAACGCTTTCTGCGTGACCACAATCTTTAAGCCCATGTGAAATCAAACCAATCCGGCAGGTGACATTAGCGACCAGTAGAAAGGGAAGCATCCAGCTAAGGTAAAATAGGCTTCTTTTGTTGCTGCGTGACCACAATCTTTAAGCCCATGTGAAATCAAACCAATCAGGCAGGTGACATTAGCGACCAGTACAAAAGGAAGCATCCAGCTAGGGTAAAATAGGCTTCTTTTGTTCAGTTTGTGGTTTGCGTGTAAAACTACAAATAGATTACATGCCAAAAAAAAAGATCAGATTAGACCGGTTTTATTTCCACTACCTTAAGAGAGACCTAAGCATTTTATACATCTTCCTCACAGTCTGGGACCAACGATAAGACTGTCCTTTTTGCTAAGAAGTCCAGGTGAACAGTATGCACCTCGAGTAGTGGTAATACCAGGGCTCTCCTCGTTATTCCTAAAATAGGCTGCTGCTAACCCAGCTGCTATGGAGGGCAATAGGAGGGTGCAGTGGCTCCTGGTGGGCAGGCACCTCAGCAACGCCATGATGAAGCTTGAACCATCTAACCTGTTGCTTCCTTCTGCTTAATAAAACACTGGGCTACATGTGCCGGTGAGAATACAAACCAGTCCAATAGCCTGGTTCTCTAAGCATTCTTTCTAGGCAAGTCTTAAGCGAGCGTGCCATATGCTTACTTTGCCGGTAGGTTTGCTTCTGGGGGCTGGGATCCTCTAACAGGATTTTTTCATACAGACAGAGCCGAGGTTACGCCTGCACATAAGTGCTGTTCTGATGATGACGTCCGGTTAGGGAAGGTCTGATTCTCTAATAGTATGAAAAGGGAAGGTCTGATCAGCTTCTCCAATATCATGAAAAAAGGGAAGCATAGTGAACCTTCCCTTTGTTATTGGATCCAAGGAAGTCAGCACTGAGACCTTTAAGGATGCACATCTTTGGGCATCCGGTGCCATGATGGTGGTTGTAGAGATGCCACTCAACAAAAGGTATGGCTGCCTCAAAGACTCGAGCTCTGGTGGCCTCCTTGTCTGACATCTGTAATGAGGCAGGCTGTTTTTTTCAGTATACATTTGGCCAGCTTTACACTAGGAACTTGGGGAGTGTTGTTTTGTTATAGCTGCACTTTTGTGCATTTTATTTCCATAGCGTTTCAATGCACCTCGAGTTCTCGAGAAAGAACATTTCTAAAGTTACGTATGTAACCTTGGTTTCCTGAGGGAACAAATGAACTGCGTCTCGTAGCTATACCACCAGTACTTTATACTGAAGCCCAGTTTACCGTAGCTGGATGCTTACCATGGTAATTCCTGGTCGCTTATGTCACCAAGCTGTGACGCACCAAGTCGCTTTCCGTTTGGTTTGATTTCACATGTGCTACAAGACACGTAACCATAAAGTTGTATTTTTCACAGCACCCGACTTGATGGTTGGTTTGAGTATTTTAGAAACTGGTGACCTTCTGGAATTTTCATGAACACTGTAAATTTTGCAGAATATGTTTCACAAGTTGTTAAACATGTGCCTCTGTAGACTTAGATAGCTGTTTTCCATTGTCTGGAACCTGAAAAAGCCACACCACTGAGATATGGTTTCAGATAAAACTTGCAATGCATAATTATAACGTCAACTTATCAATAGCAGATGGTGGTATAAATGTTATTAAATATTGTTGAAATACAGTGGCTTGGTGCAGAGCCAATTTCAAGCCTATTTTCAAGCAACATCCATCAAACAACACTGAATTAAATTTGCTTAGTAACAAGCATAGCAACAGGAGCATCAAATTAGGACCTCTCCAGCTATGTTTTCTCTGTCAGGGCTTTCATTGTAAATGTCCACGATTTCACACAGTAGAGTCTTCCTTTTACTCTAGACTGCACTGGCATGTAGTGCTGGCATTATTTCTATTTTCTGAATTGTAATTATAAAGCAATTATATGGGACAGTAGTCAGGCATGGGATTCAACTTTAATTACATGTTTAATGAAAATAAGGTGATAAAGTCTGTTTAAAGGTTACACAAGCCACAGTATGGCAAGTAAAAGACAAAGGTAAAAAGGACTATAAGTCATAATATAACAAATAAGTCTATACATAAACATAAGATCGCTATCGATTTGTTTATAAGACCATATAAAGGAATTTTAATTTCTTATATTAAAGCATTCAAATTGGAATAAGAGAGTGTTTTTAAGATCTAGATAATCAGGCTAGATAATCAACAACAGGATACATTTTGTAGTCTCTTAATGGAGGAAACGGCTAAAAAACCCCCACCATTTTTAATGTGAGGTGTTTGTCTGATGCTGGGAACCACAGTTGCTGTGCAGGTCTATTTGTGCCAGGTCTCTGTTTGACACAGAGGAACCTCGATACCAGTGGGTATCGACCCACTGATCTTCCACCTATCAAGGCATAGGGTTTCCTTATGGCAGAAGCTGTGGACTGTAATATGGTCTCTACAATCTCGGTTGAGAGGCCAGCTGCTAAGAGCTGTGCTGCCTCAGGGGCCATGCCTACAGCTTCCATAACTTTGAAGAAAGAGACACATGCTTGGCCTGGCCCGAATGGGGCTATCAGCAACAGCCTCGCCCCATCCTGGAGCGCTCGCTCCAGAACTCCCTGGAGCAGCGTGATCGGGGTAAACGCGTACCATGTGTGTACCATGACATGTTGGCTGGTCTAATGTGCAGCAGGCCAAAAGAGATCGAGTGGCGACTCCACACTCCGCTCAATGCTCATAGCCTGAACCTTCTCAGAGAATAAAAGCTGGAGTTGGACCTCTTTCTGGGTGGCAGAATTTGCATCAGATTCCTTAGCCAGCTTGGGGGGGCAAGATAAGACTAAGCCCATGTGAAATTCCTCCGCTAGCTCCACCTGCATTAATAGCCGTTTACAATGCTCCACACAGGCTGCGGTGCAAAGCTTATAAAAGGGCGTTTCCAAAGCGTTTCAACCTATAGCTAGAGTTCCTAAAAAGGAACTAACAGGACCTAACCTGACAATATGCACTCTAACCTATAGTCATATACTCTTAGCAATATAGATACTTTTCTTGCATGTTTGATACTTTTTTTATACCATGGTATACTTCACCTAAACATGTGCATTTTAAAGCTTTAAAAGTAACTAATTCTGGTCAATTCATGTACCATAACTGATTGTTAAAGGTATATATCCCATATTAAAAAACAAAAAAATTGTGTATTAATAAATAAATATTCAATAACATATACAGCTTATGCTATTTTTCAGTATTGATTAAGTAAAATCATTAAATGATGCCTAAACACTGAATAACACCCTCACTGAACTGTGATATGCAGACAGGCCGTTGCCAATAAATCAACATGCACTTACTCTGCAACCTAATCAACATGCAAGATGGCATCCTAAAAGAACCAGTGTTTAACCTTTAAAGTAGGGGCGTTGGACATAAAAGGACATCTATCATAGAATTTCAAGTGTTCATCTTTTCTTCCTTTTGCCCCCTCTTTCTCTAAGTCAATAATAGGATGACAAAACATGTAACTTTTTTCTTTTTCCTTATATGTCAGCTTTTTTTCTCTTTGCTTGTACATCATGCTGTTCATCACCTGCTTTGCTGCAGGTGATGGACAGCCGGATAATTTAAAAGTATTGATTACCAAGAAGACCTTGTGGTGGAACGTGGTGGTCTTTTTATCACCAAAGTGAAATCTCTAACATTTAGGACAACTTTTAACCAGTATTACTCATTGTTTTACAAACACTTTTGACAAGCTGTGCATCTATAAATCATATTATCTTTATTTTTTCCATTTTTTCCGTTTTATAACATCTTTTTCCATTTTTACATCTTTTTCTATTTTTAAAACAGTAAAATCGTATAATTACTTGTAAACAAACGCACGTTTATCCATACATTTAATCACTTTTTCAACCAGAATTCGCAGACCTACACTTATCCACCAACCCTAGAGTTGATTGAATGCCAGGACATACCTGATGATGACATACATAACCAGACAGTTTCCCACGAGTCCCACCACACACACAATGCAGTAAAGCACAACCACAGTCATTTTGACTCCTGTCGGGAGAAGATCATTCTCTTTATCCAAAGCGCTTATATTTCCGCTTAAAATAGAGTCATTAAGCAGATAAAAAGCCATCTTGTCCCGGAAACTGTCCAAACCCTCCGATGACTCCATGATGAAGAGACTGAGCGCTTAATAAAAAAAACACGTCAGTAAGCGCCGATATATCTACACGCGCAAACAAATCCCAAGTTGTGTCTTACGCACGCCATGCGCACCGCTTATAAATCTGTCTTATGTCCCCTATAAAATGCATGGTTTCTTTAATCAGGAGACATATCTGCTCAAGCCTCTTAATTACCCTCTCCAGAAAGTGTTGCTCTTTTAGTCAAATTGCGTATCACAACTATTATGGCACTTAACCGCAAAAGGCGCAGCGGCGATGAAAGACAGAGTGAGAGAGAGAGAGAGAGAGAGAGAGAGAGAGAGAGAGAGAGAGAGACGCACGCGCAAACACACGCGACTGAGTGATGCAATGTTTTTTGGAAAGATTTCAAAAAAAAAACTTTTACATGCACATTACAGTGAAATAATAAAGTAATTAAATCAAGACATTTTTGTTATATTATTGCATTATTTTATTATTGGGCATGTATTTGTCTGTGCTACCTCTCCTGGGGTAATAATAGCTCAAGCACCTTCCAGTGCGTTTTGGTTTTTGAAAAAACAATTTATTCTCCAATGTTATGAAGTTCTGAGAGTGATGAACTCTTGCCATGGCAACAGATCACTGTTGCCATAGCAATGTTTGCCGACAACTAGCAGTGCTAACACTATGGTGTCATTAAGGTTAAGTTTACTGACGGAAGCATCTTACTACTGGAAATGAAAATACCTAATTATAATGGTTTAAGCATGCTCGACAACTACCAGACAATAATGCTGCAGCGAAGCATCAGGTGTAATGAGTCACAAATAAAGATTTGTCTTGGCAATCCAATTGTAGGACTGCACAGGAAAACATTCTTAAGTGATAAATTCATTAATTTCATGTAATGATTTGACCTTTAAACTATTTCCCAGTTTATCCATCTGTCCATCCATTCTTTCGTCTATTTATTCATTTTTAAATTGCATTTTTTTTGTTGCAAAAGCTGCATTGCAAACTCATTATACTGCATGAGTTTGTGTCAAAGAGAGTTGAGTTGGTAAACCAGTCAAGCATTTTATTTCACGTTATTCACTTCAATGTTTTTTTTAATAAAGCTTTTTACATGAAGCTCAGCAAAGCCAGCCCAAAGTAAGAGTAAACTAAGCGGCTATTTAGGCCCCCCGTGGTAACCTGGAGGCTCACAATTGTACATGAAATGACGGCTCTTTATACTAATGACTTTTTCGAGCTGATTTTTTGCTTTGGGTTGTGAGCTAAAATTCGGGTTGCGAGCCAGCTTCAGACACCCAACTGCTGTAACATCTGCCCAGCATCACTTGATAGCTAATCAGACATGTGTGTTAGCAAGTGCGTTAGCAACTGGAGTCGTCTGATCTCCAAGGTAAATGCTGTACATTATATTTAATAAAACCATTTTTTTGCACTACATTCTATTTTATTGTTTCTCATACAATATTCAGTATATTTTTCTAATTTAAACAAAAATTGAGGTGTGTTTTTGGGAGACATGGAACAGATTAATGGCATTTCAATTTATTTCAGTGGGAAAAATTGATTTGACATACAAGTAATTTGAGTTACAAGCTCTGTCACGAAACGAATTCAACTCGTAAGCACCCCTGTATGTATATTTTAATAGACAAAAGTAATTATAATAAATATTAAATAAAAAAAGAAAGAATACAGCGCAATATAACTTTAATGGCATGTAGGATGCATAGAAGGTTAAAACTTTGATGTAATCAATAAACTACAACAACTAAAATTAATAATGGCTGTGTTAGCTTTTTAGTGAGTAAATAAACAAGGATCGACATTTATTAGTCATATTGGCAGCACCGAGGGGCTCCCCAAAAAATTAGCTTAGGGCCCCCTAAGGGTCCCTAACAGTCTGAGATTTAGAGCCCTCTGCTGTCTGTCAGCTTTAATTACAATGAAAACCAGTTCTCAGCAGCACACCACACATCCACTGTTGAAATTACTCATGCCTCATTAGTTGCCTTTTAAGGAAAAGGTAGTGTTGCTGAGTGCTTCCATTTCAGCTGGGGACCGAGCTAATGTCAGCAGAAGCCTGAAATGAAGTAACCAGCTAGATACAATGCCTGACAGTGAAATGATACGCTAGACAGTTTTCAAATGATACAAATGATTAGCATATCATAGCACTGATGAATTTTATAACTGTCAAAACCTACAGTAGCTCTGAGAGTTGTGATGGCTGTCATATTTTCAGTAATTAAAAAAAAAGAATGTATTTATTAAATGATTTGCACTTCCTCTTTAATATCCATTTATATATAAGAAATTTAAAAGCTGGCAAAGTTTACGTTTTTGCCAAAAAAAAAAAAAAATTGCAAAATGATTTTGTTTTGTGTTGTTTAAATAAAGCAAAACCTTCTTCTACCATGCACAGATATATCAGATGTTCAATTACAGAATTAACAGTCATAACATTTGGCAGACGCTTCTATCTGGAGTGATTTACCTTTTTACCTTTTTTTAACACAAATAAGCAATTAGCACAAATGGCAACTTGGTGGTGATGGAAATCGCACTCTAATTTTCCGGTTAGCAGTCCTACAGTAAGCCCACCACTTCAAAATAAAATGATATTTCATATGCACTCTTAAAATTTCAAGATTTGAATGTTATCTAGTCATATATGTTATTTAGTCATATATTTATTTACATATTATTAGTGTTCAAATTTCTTTTTCTTGAAGAACTCAAAGCAGCTAATACGATGACCTACTAGCAGAAGGACACTGTAGATTTGTGCGATTGACCAGACAATATCGAAACAGTCAACTTTTTAAAGATTTTTGCTAAAAGTAGCTCATTTTGATCAGCCTAAGCTGACAAACATGTGATCATGAGATCACGGAGGCCATTTGATTCTGGTCCAGTTGAAAGAAGCAGAATAGTTGTATATTTGAGAATATGTGTTGCAACGGGTGCATTTTCTTTCTTTTTTTTTTTTTTTAGTTCTGAGCTAATTAATAAAATTAAAACACTATTTAAAATTGTCCTTGTTAATAAATTGTCTTTGTATGGGTTGAAAAAAAGGTCTGTGCTCCTCTGACTAATGAGGAAGCCAAACCTAGCAAAGAGTTCAGAGATAAAGAGAGAAGAGATAAACAATGACTCAAGGGATAGTAATTATGCTGAGTACATAGAGCCATTTCTACTGTAAGATCACACAATGGTACACTTTAAATAAAATTGTGCTAAGAGTATGAGACAAACAGATGAGCTCAAAAAGTAGAGCATCCATTACCCATATACACTATTTGTCCTTGCCTTTCTTTGTCACTGAAAGCACATGAAGTCCAAAGGGAGGTTAAATTTATGCTCAAAGGGAAGAAAATGGATATTAGCTTTACCTGTGTCAATCTTTAAATGTCTTTACTCACTTACTGGTTGCTGCCCAGTGATAAAGGAGACGGGAAGACAGAGGAAAGAAAAAGGAGAGGAATATTTATAGCCTTGTCGCACAAGCAATCGGTTTGTTTAAAAAGCAGCTCACACATCTGAGATTCTGTGGCACGGGGAAGATATAAATTGATAAGATTTTGTGTCCTGGTAAGGAACACTTACTAAAATGTGAAGCCATCAATCTCCTTCTGCAGCCACAGGAGAGCAGCAGAAGCTTGGGTCAGAGCCAGAAGAAATGAGCCAATGTGCTGAAATGGGGGACGGGAAATGAGAGAAGAACCTGAAAATGGAACTCATGGCAGCAGATGCGGAAAAATAAGTAATAAAGTAGCACCGCTTTTAAACAAGGAATGCTTTTTTACCTAACTAACCAAGAGGTTTTGAAAGAGATACTAGCCATGTTTTTAAGCTGGTGTGCTGTCTAAAAACATATACTGTGTGTGTGTGTGTGTGTGTGTGTGTAAAGGGGAGAGAGCGAGTATAGGAGTATAACAAATGCACCAAAGAATGCATTGTTTAGTTTATTTAATAGTAACACTAGAAAACATTCAGACCATACATTAAATCCCACAATGCTTTGCAAACAAATACATCATCTATTTAAATATTGTAAAGAAAAGGAAGTGGGTTTAAGGAATAGGGCACCTTTTCAAAAACAGGCTTTATTCGCTTTTGTTGGGTAGCTATGTGGAAATGATGCAGAATAATGATGCAAAAAAGACAATTTCCTGTAGTCCTGCAGTTAATAGGATTTTTTTACACACACCGGAAAATACAATGACAAATTATTTATGGTTGCAATAGAATTGTAGCCTTTATTTTAGTCTAAAAGTCTGAATATATACAGCAGTATTAGTATTTTGGCATAACATTTTCAATTGAATTATACATTTTTGCTAATTCATTTTTGCATTGTGCAAGAACTGATGAGAACATTGTGCATTCAATATGGATGAATTAAAAATAGAACTCCTGTACCGTGTCCCAGGGGTACAACTGGAGTCCAATAAAATGCAAACGGGGATTACATTCTTTGAGGAAATTTTGCTTGTTCTAGGCTTCAAGCAATAATTAGCAAACCATCGGACAAGAAAATCATGTCTTAATGAATGCATTTAAAACAGTGCAATTAAAAAGAGTGGGAGACAGAAAACCAGCGTATGGTACTCCACTGCCATCTGCTGGTAATGTAAACACACTGCACTATAACTATTATAGCAAAATATATTCCAAAATTATGATAAGTGAATGTAATTTTTAATATTAAGTAAACGATGCCTCAGAGCAGGTAAATACGTTTAATTTGAACAATGAATCTATGACACAATAAAAAATATAAGGCTATAATTATTAGAAATGGCGAGTGTAAATAATCCAAATAGAATTTAAGTAGAACATTTACATTTCCAGCTTTTATTATGAATTATGTAATGAGTGTATTACTTTAATACTATAGTTTACTGTCTACTTCATTTGAAACGCATTTACACTTACTTAGTCAATTAGTAATCCAATCATTTACATTTACAGCATTTGGCAGACACCCTTATCCAGAGTGACATTATCTGTTTTATACAACTGAGCAATTGAGGGTTAAGGGCCTTGCTCAGGGGCCCATGGTGGCTTGGTGGGGCTGGGAATCAAACCCCAGTCTTTATGGTACCAGTCTAACACCTTAATCACTGCGTCACCACTTACAATTCCATCATCCAGTATGTGTGTGTGTGTGTGTGTGTGTGTGTGTGTGTGTGTGTGTGCTTTTAAAAACGAAATACATATTACACTTATTCAGTAGTAACAAATTAATAAAAAAAATCAATTAAAAAGTATATTTGGCAAAAAAATGATGTTATGAAATATATAAAAATTGTTCATCGTCTTAAAGTGTCACCTTTTAAACTATATACAGGGTTTATTGTGTGCTAATAACTTAAAACACCCCCACAATGAACCATATCATTTCTGATGCCTACAATGAGTCATACCATACTGTTTCCTCAGGTTTGATTGGAGATGGTTGTAATTGTTTTTTTGGTTGATGGTTAAAATATACTTTTACTAAAGACTTACAAGATCTCTTAAACAAAAGCCTAAAAGATAAACCCCAAAACCCCTGAGGTAACAGGGTTTGAGTACAATATGCTTGGGGATATAATGGTAAACTTACACATTTTTACATGCTTTATTTGTTTTTACATGTAACTGCACAATTCATTTACAGTTCTATTCTTTTCACAGTTGGGTAAAGAATATTGTTACAAGCGAGCCGCTTTGCTTGCTGCCTTAAGCAGGGTGATTTATTCGTATTAGCTAGGCTACTACGGTGCTTCTCTTCTGTCATCTATCTTTAGCAATACAAGAGACTTCATCCACATTATTTTTACTACAAGTTAGCTGTCTAAAATGACCTATCTGGCATTTGGATTGTCTCATTGTATAGATTAAATTCATACTGTGTCAGTTCCATCATGTTCTTCCCTTGCATTTGAGTTGAAATTTTTGCAAATATATCGATATTTATATTTATTTGCTCAAAAACCCAAACCTTATATTTGAAAAACTACTATATGTTTATAGTTTATAGTAGCCTACAGTTAAATACAGCAGAATAACAGACAGTGTATGTGCTTTATTAATAACTAAGTTAGTAAATGGAACAAAGAAGCATGTTTGGCAGTATAATTTCTATTCTATAGGTTATAATCCACAAGTATAGTGTTATTCCATTATTAATGATATAGTGGAGCGCATAAAAATAAAATGAGACCACAGCAAATCCAATTCTACTACACTATATCGATTTTAAATAACAGATGGGAAAAGTCATTTGGGTCCAATATATTGGCTACACAACATCTAGATGATTCATGGTGAGACTTTTACAGGCAAATTACTGTGCATTTGCACTTCATGTAGTCCCGTGTGCCATTTCGCTGTACTGTTGTATATTACAGTTTTCAAGAACTGTATTACATTTACATTTACAGCATCCGCCAGACGCTCATATCCAGAGTGACTTACATTTATCTAATTTATACAACTGAGCAATTAGGGGATAAGGGCCTTGCTCAGGGACCCACAGTGGTGGCTTGGTGGTGCTGGGAATTGAACCCCGGTCTTTCTGGTAGCAGCCCAACACCAACCACTAAGCCACCACTCCAAATCCCCCCTCCCCTATTAAAACCTACTTGACTTGCCCCAGTGCAATATATCAGTATGTTGTTCTTTACGATAGTTTTACCTTGCTTCAATCCAGCATTCTTCAAAAAATTTACCTTAAGCTTGACAGCTCAACACTCCAGCATTTTCTTAAAGGCTTTTCTGAAATTGTCATCCAGGAAGGCATAAAGAAACGGGTTAAGGCAGGAGTTAGCATAGCTCAAGCCTGTGATAAAGTAGGAGATGCCAATAACCAACGGAGTTGTAGGCAGGTCTGTGGTCAGGGCCACCACTGTGCTCAAGTGAAACGGAGTCCAACAGAAAAGACACACCGCAAGCACCACGAAGACCATAACAGTCACCTTCTTCTTCGCTTTATCCAGTGCCTTGCCATTGTGATTTAGCTGTGTATTCCTCAACCTGTAGAGCATTAAACTGTATAAGACACAAATTGTTGATACAGGAAGAATAAAGCTGAAGACCAGGGTGTAAATCCGGCTGGCTTTGAACCAGAAGCTCTCAGGGCTAGGAAAACTTAACACGCAGCTCTTCCTGCTCTCAGTATCATCAGGGCTCACGTAAATGCCAGCAAAGAAGGTAAATGGTGCCACTATGAGGACAACAAGAGCCCATACACACAGACTGACCATTTTTGCAAACCTGTATGTGCGATGGGGTATTCCTTTGGAATGCAGAGTGGAACTTACTACCAGGTAGCGGTCGATGCTCATCACTGTGAGAAAGTAGATGCTAGAGAAGATGTTGTAGTGATCAATTGAAAGGATCACTTTGCAAAGAAGCTCACCAAACGGCCAGTAGTTTAGCAGGTGTTCGGCAATATTGATAGGCAACACTAGTGTAAAAAGTTCATCAGCAATCGCCAAGTTTAGGATAAACAAGTTGGTGACGGTTTTCATTTTCGGGGCTTTTAGTATGACATAGATGACTGCCGTGTTGCCAGTGAGTCCCACAGCGCAGATGACAGAGTAAACCACCGGCAGCCAGATGTAGAAGTCTGGGTACAAGATCCATGGTAAAGATGTGCTGCAGTTAGGATGGGAATAGTTGCCGGTGTTACATGGAGATGGCTTCTCAGGAAGTGACACGTTATCCATGTTTTTTTTTCTTCCGGGAAAGAGTAATACCAACTGCAGATGGTTATCAGATGTACAGATTCCAAGTTATGTTATCTGTAAGGTAAATATCAGGTATATTACGAATTATATTGGATTATTCCACCTTTTTTTTAAATTGAAAATGAGCCAAGCAAAAAAAAAAAAAAAAAACAAGAATAAAGGAAGAAAGAAAGAAAGTTCACACAATACAAACCACAGTAAACAACATTAAAATTTACCTCCTCAATAATCTGTAAAAAGTAAAAATTAAACCCAAAAAATGTGTTAAAAATGTGTAATATGTGCATTTGGCTCAGGATTCTAGTCTAATGATAAGCTTACCTGTAGAAGTCCGTGTGTGTGAGTCACAGCGGCTTTGGTGGATTAGCTGTGTGGAAGAGGTGTTAAGTATGAAAAGCGGTTTTAGGAATGGTGGGAGGGAAAGAGCGTGATAAAACCTGAAGGAGAGATGTGCTTTCATGCTGCTGCCGCATTATAAAAGATTACTTTAAGCGATAACGTTGCTGTGCTTCTATTAAACTCGGGCAGCACTGCTGGGTGCAATATCCTCCAGGCTCAATGAAAATAATCGATTCCAGCAATCCACATGTTTTCATGCTCTTTCAACAAAAGAAAATGTCAAACCTTTACAGAAGTCTCCAGCGTGCATTTCACATTTTTCCCTTACCATTTTCCTTCACTTGAAAAGATTTTATTGCACATTTGTAGAGTACCCGAGTCTCAGTAAATGAATTTTAATCAGGTTAACTTTGAGTATTATTGTTTGAGTGTAGTCGCTAAAGAGATGTAGGGATGTATGTGCTGTGTGCTTTGTTTGTTCATGTACAATTCATCAGAATATTATAAACAATGGCGCAATGGCCCATTTAGATTCTGTGAGGTTGTATAAGTGTGATGGTGAATTATCATGTGCAGAAAGCCATGACATTCTGCTGATGTGTGATGAGTGTGCTTTTGATAGACAGGCACTTAAGAGGTGTGTCATGGCTGTTCAGATAAAAAATATGAAGATTGAAATGGGGTGTGAGCGCAAAAAGCACTTACAATTGAAATGCACTTGATGGCAGAGGTAACAAAAGGAGTGATTGATCGAGGGACAAAAGGGCCACTTTTTTTTCATGGCCACATTTGGGCACTTTTGTTAAGGATTTGTTTTAACATTTCAAGTAGGGTACACTTACCATATTATTTATTAATTTTCTATGCTATTTATTATATTTCAGTCAGGGGGGCTGTTTAAAAATGTCATTTAAAATATGTCACAAAAAGAAACTTTAGTTCTTTTATTTGTACATTATGTACATATAGATTTAATTATTGACTAGAACTTTATGAAATAAATTTTTAAAAAGTTTAGTTTAAATCCCCCAAACAGCCGTATTGACTGTTAAATAAAGGGAACTAAAGAAACACACACACACACACAAATATTTTCTATTCCAAACATAACATATTTTCTATTCCAAAGAACAAAACACTGTGGAAGACTATAGAAGCGGTGGTGGAGAAAGCAAATGCAGATGGCAATAACTCTGTAGGTCAAAAAGTTTGCCTCCATATGAGAAAGATGCGAGTTTGTTGCACTTTTGAAGCGTCAGGGTGATATGCCTTTTCAAGACAGCAGCGGAAAAGGATATTGCTTTCCTGCTGTTAGTGATGTTTCCAGACTGTTCAATATCCTCTGCTACTCTAAGATTTTTGGAGTAGCACCGAATAATAAGAAATCAAAAACAGGATGACCTGTCTGTGGTATGTGTGTTGTATTATTATTATCATCACAAAACCCAAATAAAATTAATCATTAGGATAAGTTACATTTTTGATAAATGGGCAGCATTAAATTCCCTCCCGTCTCAGAAACCTCAGATTACCAATAATATTGCCATACACATTTATTGATCAGCCATTCACCTAATTCAATCACTAAAACATAAACATACTAATTAATATTAATTTTAGGAAAGTTTAGACTAAATAAGGCTTATTAATATTCATTTTAGAGAAGTAAAATAAAAGAACTAAGAAATATATTTTTTTATATTTCTACAATAAAGTACAATCTTTTTACAGAATTATTACATTTTACCTCAAATATAGCACTTGTCGCACCTTCAAGGCTGAATACAGACTTGTATTCACAAACACACACAGAGTCCGGTCTTGGACTAGAAGCAGACTAAAAAACAGACTCTTCTCCTGAAGACATTCTGTCAACTTCAGCAACAAACGTCTCATCCTTCCAGCCTTTTAAATACTATCTCCGTTCATGTCCATTCCTCAGCCACCGTTTTCTTAGGACAGTATTCTCTTTTTCTCTTCCAGAATCTCTTTAGTTCCATGCCCTACTTGTGATTGCTGTACTGTATATAAATTATGTTGAAAGGAGGCATAGAAGAGAAAGCAGTAAGACACATGCATCCTAATAATGTTTATTATTAGACACATAACATAAGTCACAGTTTGGAGCATGAAGAGAACATGTCACACATGTCTCTATATCTTATTTAGGATGTCTGAGTAAAAAGTAATAATTAAAGTAATGGGTACATTTCTAAGATTACAAATATAACAGCAGGAGAACTTCTTTTTGTCTTTTATTTATTGTTTATTGTGATAATATCAGCCAAATGCATCAACGTCATTAGTGCTATTTTTAGAAAATTAAGGCCAGAAATCATTCATTAATTTATTCATTCATTCGTTCATTCATCTTCTATAACCCTTATTCGGGGTCTCTGGGACCTACCGGAGCCTATCCCATCCGTCTCCGAAAGGGCCATCACAGGGATCCGCTGAAGTCTATCCCAGCTGTCTCTAAAAGGGCGAAAGGCAGGAGGGGTACACCCTGGACGGATCGCCAGTCCATCACACACTCACACTCACTCCTACAGGCAATTTAAAATAACCAATCAAGTAAAGGGAAAGGGAAAAAAACGAAGTAAACCCACGCAAGCACGGGGAAAAACTCTACACAGAAAGAACTCTGCCCGGGAATCAAACCCAGGCCTTCTTTCAGTGAGGCAACTGTGCTAACCACTAAGCCACTGTACTGCCCGGCCAGAAATCATTTGCTTAAAATATATAAAGTTTATAAAGTTATTTAAAGTTGCTTAAAGTTAAAAAGGTTTATATCCAACTGGCATCCATAAGATGATATATTATCACTATTAAGTCTTAATTTCCTGTACCACGTGTGCATGTGGTGCAATATTACTTTGATAAGATCAGGCCTGATATGACTATGAGAATAATAATCCGAGTGTACATCACATTTATCTCCCTTTACCATGTCTGCAGTAATTATCCGCATGGAAGCCACAATGATAAATAATACACCCACAAGCCAGCAATACCTTATTACACAACATCTACCAAGTTGTGAGAGTAAAGTCTAGCATGTGTTTCCAGTAAGACACACGAATTAAGCATCCAAACAGATGCCTGCAACTAGTTAGTGTAACTGTAACTGAGAAGAAGGAGAGTATAACATCCCTTCCACCTATAAAGCATGAGTAATTTCTATTGGCTCCCAAACGGTCACATTATTGGGATATGATCCCACAACCTACGGTATATAGGTCACTTTCTCTATAGAAAAAATTAAAATACCTATGTAAAAGATTTTATAATTTCTGTAACTAAATGGTAGTGAAATTTAGGATTATTTTTATAGTACGCAACCAATTAACAATGCATTCCTTCAAGCATATTGTTTGTGATACGGACTTTTGTTAAACTGTTACCCTAAAAAGTGTTGTGTGTCAAATGTAAAAATGTTATTAAAAATTAATATATGAATTTATTTATGCCCTGGAGACCAGAATGCATCTTAGACTTATGTATAGAAATGTACACAAAATTGTGTGCACACAAAGTGCTTGTATTTTCTTGCTTGGGTTTTTAAATTTTCTTACCCAAGTCTAAATAAATGTGCTGTGAGATGATTGGTATCTTTAAATAGTCTGTGGTAAGATAATGGATGTGATATTTAGCCCTGTAATTGGTTAATGCTCCATCCAGGTTGTCCTCTGCCTTGAGACAGGCTCCAAGATCTTTATGCCCCTGTGCAGGACAAGAAGTACAGAAAATCGAATAATGGATGATTGTCAGTCTTGTCAATCATAAAAAGAACTTTTTACATATAGCAGCATATAGCTATTAGAGTAATAGTCGGGGGGAAGGGGTAGCTCAGTGTTTAAGTGGTTGGTCCGGCTGATCAGATGATCTCGGATTCATTGCTGGACCCTTGATCAAGATGTATCCACTTGAAATAAATATTTGTTTTGTATGCACCTTGTTAAGTCTACACATTTATTAAAATATAAACATCATAAAATATTACACATGGATTTAGCAACTTGTGTTAATGTTTTGTATTAACATACGATTGTATGCCACAGTATGTACAGATGTATTCATGCACATGCATAAGGAACATTATGCTAAAGCTCCTGCAGTCTCACCTATGGCAGCATCACTGCTTGAAATTCAAGATAAACACACAGGGTCAATGCCAGAGGCAGATACTATTTTGAACACTCTTGAACACTCACTGTGCAGAAAGGCTTGGAACTGTTGCCACTTCAGCGCACACATATTTGCCACTTGTACCTACTGTGGAGATTTAACTGAGCTATAATCAACTTAACATTTTTTGTTTATTGCACTAGAAGCAGATACGCAGTCATTGTCTTGCGCAGTAAATGTTATTTTTATTGTTAAACCCACTGCAATCTGTTACTACAGAGAAGCTTTTTCGAAATACTATGAGAATGCTTCTGAAGAACCGTGAATTCAGTCAAATCAAACACTGATGCGTTATAACATATAATCGATCAGGAAGCACAAAAAAGAAACATCTAGGTAATAATAAGATAGGCTTTGTTCTGAAGTGCGTAGACAAGGATGCCACGTCTTGTTCCCTTGGTGGAGCTGAGGTTACCTATGTGACATTGAAGATCTTTTCCTATAGGAACTTTAGCTGTGCTAAAATGCAATGAAAACGAGATGCCTACTTCGCCTTAGTGCCAAATCACTGTCCTGTCTGTTAGAAAGAAGCAAAACAAAAAAGGGGGTTCTGGTAATCACCAGACCTCAAAAAGCGAACCACCTGAGTCACTGTCCTGTGTCCTATGCATGAACAGGACAACAACACCCTATATCCTGATGTAACCTCCAGTTTGAGGTGATAAAAGCAGACAAATGTGTGCTTGGAGAACCAGTGAAGTGTAGTCTAATGACATTAGCTAAACATTTAACTTACAGCCATCATTGTCATCATCATCATCCTCATCCTCATCATCATCAGTATTATAAAGACACTTAGGTAGAAAATAGATTTTTACATGATTCTAGACACTTTTGCAGTTCGGATTGCCACAAAAATGCTTTAGCAAAACCAATCCGAAATATTGGTGAGATATTTAAAAAATATAGAAATTATACATAAAAGTGTACACATTCATTATGTAACATGGAGGTAATTGTCTGTGAGAGAAGTACTTCTGTGGGCGATAAGTATTGCAGTATTACAGTGGACCTGGTGCATAAAACAAGCATATTATTTAAGTTATTAACTTATTTGTTTGTTATTTCTTTTTCTATTGTTTTATTTATTATCTAGAATTTAGTATAGTCAGAAAGCCAATTTAGATGTAAATTCTTTTCTTTTACGTTGACAAAGAAAGTATATATTATTTATAAATAATAAATATATATTCTTTTTAGTATGATTTGTGTTATGATTTGTTTTTGTCTATAAGTGTGTAAACAAATGCCGAGAAGTATGCTAAGATATCAGAAATCGACTTGTATGCTTTGTATATTCTAGTGAGCTCTGCTAATAAAGCATGTTTCTAATTTTAGAAACCTACGTCACATTGCTTTTCAACTGTTTTAAATGACACAAATTTGGCCAATAATAAACTTTCAGGAATAAAATAAACTGTCGCATAAACTGTGAATATCTGGAATAAGGGGTCTTTATGAGAAACATTGCCCTCCACAGGCTCTAAGTATACCAATCTATAAATAAGAAACAAATATTTACCCTGTTGCCCAGGGAAACAAAAATAAGGATAATAGTAATATAATAATAATAATAAGGATAATTGAAAAAGTACCGACAGGATGTTCAGTCTCTACCCATTTTGGCCTTTAGGCTTAGCATCAACATTATTAATGTAATTAGTCTTCTCAGTACTGACAGCAACTTGTATTTACCTTCTCGGAGTTCAGAGTGCTGCTGCCCCTGTGTCCAATTTGTATGCTTTGAAGATGTCTTTTAAAAGAATAATTTTAAGTTACATAAAAATCTATTAATCTCTCTCTCTCTCTCTCTCTCTCTCTCTCTCTCTCTCTCTCTCTCTCTCTCTCTCTCTCTCTCTCTCTCTCTCTCTCTCTCTCTCCTCTCTCTCTCTCTCTCTCTCTCTCTCTCTCTCTCTCTCTCCAACAGGTGGCGATGAAGAGAAGGCAACCTTCTGCAAACTAGAGGGCTTCATTAGTGTCCAATAACAGTTATTTTTAAGTACCCAGAGATAATAAAATGCCATTTTATATAATTTTATATAAAAATATTTATTGCCAAATGATCTATAGCTGAAATATATATTTATTAGGAATAAAAAAACAATCAATGTTACTAGCCTTTTTTGCATATTTACGGAAATTGGCAGACACTCTTATTTATCTCTTTTATACAGCTGAGCTATTAGGGGGTAAAGGGCCTTGCTCAGGGGCCCACAGCGGTGGCTTGGTGGTACTGGGCATCAAACCCCAGTGTTTCTGGTATGAGTCCAACACCTTAACCCCCAAGCCACCACTTTCCACATACACTGTATTGTAAAAATACAGACTTTCTTACTCATTTACTTCTACAACAATAAACAAAAAAGTGGATATCTAACCAGGTTAAAGATGGCAGCTTTATGTTTTTATAAGTACCAGGTCGATATTAATATTAACTGCTACTTAAACTAATTCTATTCTTGATCAAATATTTAGAAAAGCAAAAGTCTTCACGTTGTTAACATTTTAAGACATTTAAAGACCAGGAAGACCTGGGTCCAAGCCTCACCACCGCCAGACTGAATTTCTGATCTGAAAACCAGGAAGACCGGGGTTCAAGCCCCACCACTACCAGCCAGCCACTGTAGGGTCCTTGAGCAAGAGACTTAACCTTTTCCTGCTCCAGGGGCGCTGTATTATAGCTGACCCTACGCTCTGACTCTAATTTACTGAGCTGGAATATGGAATATGGAATATGCAAAGAAACAAATTTTACTGTGCTGTAAAGTACATGTCACAAATAAAGGCAAGTGCAAATGTGAAACATTATGTACAATATGTACAAAAAATAGTTTATGCCATTGTCTCAGTAAGTGAGTTTTATATACCTGTGGGGAAAAGAACCTACTTTTAGCTGCAATGTTCCTTTACATCCTTATAAATGCTAATAAATTATCACAGTGTTATATTGGCATGTTTATAGGGTTGTAACTCAAGCAGTTGGATGTGTTGGAGCACTTAAAAGTAATGACAGACCTTGCTGATAGAAACTAACTCTTTACCATATGTTTTGGGGGTGACGCTGTGTAGGGATGTGTGTTGGCTCAATAACTACAACTATCATTTAATTTTTATTTATGTTTACTATTTAACTATTAAAGGCCTGTTTATCATATGCCTTTCCTTATGCACATTAAGCGTTTAGTTAGTATGCGCTTAAGCATTCATTTTACATTTCTAAAAAAAACTGGACCGACACTAAACCACAAACATATTCATATTCAACTTTGCAACCATTTACATCTGTGCACTTACACTGCAATTTTTGGCACGTCTTTTTTGTATTCTGCGTACTTTTTTGCCACATAAACCCTTGTAGTTTAAAAATAACCTACAAAAACTAAAATGTGTGTGTGGGTGTCTCCCCAGTGCAAGCTATAGATTTCCAATAGCCATAAAATCAAGGGTGTAAGTCTTCAGATCAATTGCTATGGTTGCTATGGTCTTTCTGAACTTTGACCCTTTATCCAGCACTGTGGCACGGTTTTAAAGCATACTGAAACAAAAAAGATATAGACTTTGACATACTTAAATGAGGTACGATTTAAAGATTTTAGTTTAGAAAGTAGTTTAAAAAAGTTCTACTGTAGTCACAGGCTAATGCATCACACAGAAAAACCTGAATGTATTATTATATTTGGCTATAAAAGCCAAGAGATGTACAAGTGAGAATTTTGCTCTGATTTAGAAAATGCACAGTATGTAGTAAATACTATCAACGATACAGTAACTTTACAAGTAAACAAAGCTAATTCAAAAAGTAAAGAATTTACATTTGGACTTTTTGACAGCATAAGAGTTTAAGGGGTTAATTAGTTGGCTAGCTGTCAAACCTTTTATGCAATAAATTGGGATGAAACAAGAATAATTATTAAACTTAAAGTGCAGGGTATCTCTTGGATAAAGACACAAATAGCAAAATAGATTTAGTTCTATGTGCTAGAACAAAAGATCAACTATACACAGACACTTCAGGTGTCCTTATATACAGTAACTGATAAACTGGAAACTTAGATTATGAGTTAAACAATGATTTTGAAAAATGCAGAAGAAAAAACATGAGAAATGAAACTGTTCTGTTTATTAGCTTGGGATGAGAGGATGTGGCTAAAGTGTGATCTTGTTGCCAGGGACTTAGTGTTGGTTGAAAGAACTATGGTCAGTCTTATCTACAAAGAGCCAGCATGGATTTGGGTTTTCATTTAAACCTTGCACATTGCCTACAATTGATGAGTAAACTAAGGACCGACAGCAACTGATTAAAAGAGTGCTTGGTTAAAATGACAACCTGCAGCTACACTGGTTGGTTGCAGATAAGAATGCACATCTCCAAATGAAAAGCTCTCGATCAGAATATGTTCTAAATGGAATATTAAATTGGTTGAAAAATGGAGCTGTTGGCGTTACTGTTTAAAAAAAACCCCCAGATATCTGAGTGATCCAAAGTGCTATTTATAGCTGATGACAGAAAGAAAAACGAGGTGGTAATGCCTTTAAATTTCACAAGAAAAATTTAACACCTAGAAATTTTTTTTTTAATTTTATTACAATTTTTGTTAGATGAAAAGGGAGGCAAGTGGAGGTGGATGTGAAATGACTGGTCGTTCTATAAGTTATAGCGTGTAAAACTGACGTGAGGTAAAGAATCAGCTTTATTGCCATTTGATGGTAAAAAAAAAGTACTCTAAAACTTTAAGGGATGATAACAGGCATTGACTTAATTTGCTGTTTTTTGTAATGTATTTTGGTTTTTTTTCTACATTTTATATACTCTGTGTCAGATTTAGTAATATAGCTTGATTGTTTATTGTTATTGCTTTTAATGTCAATTATTCAATTCAATTCAGTTCAATTTCATTTATTTTATTTGTATCACATTTAATAAAGGACACTGGCTTCACTAAACTTTTCATTTATATTTATCCCTAATAATCAAGCAAAATGAAAAAGTGGCAAGAAAAAAATACCCACGACAGTAAAATACAGAAACTTTAGAAAGAACTGTTTAAAGGGGAGCCCATCCTTATCTAAGTGACACCAGAGAGTGATTACAAATATTTTTTGTCTAAACTGGAATATAGCCGCATGCAATTATGCAACCAGAAACAATGCTAATCTGACGGCTTTACCTGTTAATATCTATTGGATTGAATTTAACTTAATTGTCATTGTGCATTGTTAATAATGCAAGCAGTAATATATATAGTAAAGTTATATGGTTATGTTGTACTTCACAATTGGACAATTCTTGATGGTGTATTTTGTTAACGTATATGTGCAGCATGCATTTTTTCCTCACCAAATTTTTGTTTAATATGATAAAAAAAAAAATGTATCTGATGTATTTATGTTTTAGTGTATGAAACCATCTTGATTTTTAGTAATATCATAGGGTTAGGGTATACAGAATAAATAAAACATTCATAAAGAGACAGTGAATAAACACTCTATATCTCTAGACTCCATGTTTGTTACACTAGGGAGAAAAAAGGGTTGTATGGCTTGACACAGACACAGTTTAAGCTCTTATCTGAGTGTCGTGGTCAAACTGATATGCTTCCAGGTTCTATTGTTTTAACTTTATGGTGCAGGTGTCTTTCAGTGGCCCTGCTGTCTATATGCCCAGGGCCATTTTACTTTTCTTCCTCATCTTTTTCTTTTTCGCTCTGTGGCTTATTCTCTGTTTTAAGAGCATATGTGACAGGGGTGTGCGCCACTAATTAGAGGACGCTTTTGTTTGCCGGTATCTCCTTTAGCCGCTCTTGTTGTTATGTGCTTTTTCAGTGGAGTATCTGTAAGAGTCCTGTCATCCTAACAGAAGGTTTTTATTGGGTCCTTAATGAGTTTACCTCGGGTGGTCTCTCCCACAGATTGCCATCTCTGATTCTCTCTCAGCCCCGGCAGTTCTGTGCAGAGCCAGATTTCAGCTGCTGCAGTCTTATCTCTCTTATTCAGCAAACGTGACTAAGCAAATGATTCTAAGTCTACACAAATACATGAACAGACACTGACAGGTCCCTGAATATGAATGAAATATGTAGTGTAAATAGAGAGGAGTTAATTATATACATATAGGATAAGATAGGATGTCCAACCTAAAATTAAAATGAATGTCATTATATTTTTCATTGCAAAAAACTGTAGTCTCGGGGGAAAATGGCACGTGTACTGATTCCGAACGCTGCTGATTGACACCAAATCTTTTCAGTGATCATCTTCTTTCCAGCACCTGCTCCTATACAAAAAGAAGCAGAAGGTCATGGGGGTTATGTCCTGTGTGTACTATACACCTTCGAAGGTCAGAGGTCAAACGGTGACCAGTGGGTTCAGGCTGTTTCAGAGTAATGCTGCCTTCCTGTGCTCTGTTGTAACAGGCCCTGGAAAAAAGATCACATGCTGACAGGGAGTATCAAGCCCCAGTGTGACCCTTGTTGTCACTCTGACGTCTTTGTTGATGTGAAAAATAATTACTCAGCATTAATAAGCGGTTAGTTTCCGGAAGAGGCTGGCGTTAAAAACGGAAATTAAGCCTTTTAATGCAAAGAATGCAAGAGACATAAAAATCTACGAATGCCATGTCTTTTTTTAAAGTGTTAAGGACAAATTGCAGATGGTATGTAAGTGTAAATAAGAATTTTTAGTGAGTCAGCAGCTGATGGTTGCTACAAATCACTAAATTACTCCTTGCAGCAGATGTGAAATGAAACAACACATGTATAGTTTCTATACCACTAGGACTATTTGCATACAGATGCCCAGACAGTCTTTTACTATAGAGCTGAACAAGTTGGGGGAAGGGCGGCGAAGGCCTGCCGATGGGCCGAGGCAAGAGACTTGCTGACTAGCCCATCATTTGAAGCTATTGGTTTTTGGCGTCATGGTGACCTTCTCATCACCAAAAAAGCACAGGTGCCATCTCGATTAACATGGATATTTCGGAGAGGAAGCTATGGTTGGGGGAGCGTTCGAGTGTTTCATTGATTGCCTTCTCCCTCTTAAAATGCTATTAGCATTTTTGAGATCATTAAATTTAACGGGGCTGGCGATGCAGGATTATGTAATTGCGTAGTTGAGACTCACTGCAGATGGGGCAAGTGTTGAAAAGCGTGTGTGTTGTGGGGGTGAACTTATTCATCATATTGGTGGGGGGGAAGCTAAATTGACTAATCAAGCCTTGACTTGTGTCCAGAAAGTGAGTGTGTTTAATTAGTGGAGTAGATTGGGGGGTGCAGGAGCAGGTGGAGGAGAGGCAAAAAAAGATGAAGGGAGATTGTCTTGTGCAAAGAGAGCAAGCAGGAGGGGCTGAGAAGCCTGAAAGAAGCTTGTCCCCTACTTCTTCAGACACTTTTGTCTTATTCTCTCCCTGGGACAAGAAAACCTATACTTTACGACATCTGCTAGGCTGATTTTCCCAGAGCTTAGCAGCTCAAAGGGGCTTAGCAAAAAATCAGCATCTTGGCATGGCTGCAGACGGAAACTTTTTTTGCAAACTTTTTTCAAACTTGTAAGTTTTTTTGGAGGTTTTGGAGGCTATGAAAATTGTGTCCATTTTCATTTGAGTCAAGTTGGTTGGATAAATTGTAAATAAGACAAATTTGCTTATGGCAAAATGTCATTGTCCATCCACAAGCTGCCTACTTTTTAATCACAAGCATTGCACTTTTAAATCTTTCCTACATAAATATTCTTATTAAAAATCAAAATGCACTTACTATTCCAACAGAATAATTGTGGAATCTTGCTAAAGATTTGTATCGTTCTATATTTACATTTTAATCAGTATGCAGCAAGTTGTATTTTATAAAGAACTTTAACCTTTTTTAACTCCTCCTCCACTACGATTTTTCACAACTATCTCTTTAAAGAACTTAATATCATCTTTCAGGATCACAGCTGTGACACACACACACACACACACACACACACATACATTTACACACACACACACACACACAAGCACACACAACGTTATTAAGTCAACCTCTAGCTCAGTGGCCTGGAAATCGTCTACTTAGCTCCGCCCAAAAGTGTGGACATCTTTTGTTATTTTAATGTTGGCCCTTCGTGCGTGTGTGTTTGCGTGTGTGGGACAGAGAAAGAATGAGTAAAACAGAAAGACAGAAAGAGAGTAAAGTTATTTGTTTGGACCTCAAATTTTAAACCTACAAAAATGCCGTCAACTAAGATGATATATATAATATATCGATATATATATATATATATATATATATATATATATATATATATAATTTATATATAATCTTGCATAATCTGTAAAGTATTTGCATAATTATAATTGTAATTATTTTGTTTATAATAAGTCCTTAATTACATTGTATTGTTCTAAATGTTTTCATTCAGCCCTTCTTAATTGTCAATTGGCTCTAAAACCTGCATAGAACTTCTAAATGGTCATTAAAAGCAGTATGTGCAAAAAAACCATTTTATTAATAATTAAATGTTAGATTTATCATTTAATTATTACAGCCAGCAAACTGTGCAACTTCTGAAGTGAATTGCATTTGAAAGAACTTTCACTCGGCATGAAAACAACTTTACGTTTATTAAAGTTTATTATTATTGTGAACTTATGGAATCGTTACTGAGGCAAGATTAATTTCTTGTCATTTTGTTATTATACGAAACAAAATATTTTGATGGCTCTTTTTCAATCACGTGCTTTCAAATACTTATTTTTAAAGTTTTCGAAACAATCATTTTGCTGTTACTTTTATTATTTTAAAGGAATTACAGTTCTGAATAAAATGTAGTTTACAGATTTATAAAATTGGGGACCAGTCTGTGATGAACTAAAGTCTGGGACTAATTCCGAAACCAGCAGCTGCTCTGTTTAAGTGACTGGAAATTCTGATAGGGATGTACACAAATTTATGCACTTCCATTAAAGTTATAATCTTGTCACTATATGTAAAATTTGTAATAATGTGTATCTGTATATTGAGAAAAAATCATTCGGTTTTATACTAAACTTTTAAAACAGCTTAACTGTCTATTTGTCTAATTACTTTTTAAGCAAGTTTTTAAAATAGTAGGTTTTAAAATATGTGCATGCGTGCAAATATTTAGATTGTGCTTTCTGCAGCATGGAATGTGCTAGATGTGTAGAAACAAAGAAGTCTGAGAAGGGCAGCTGTACACAACCCACACCCTCACCTTCATTTCCAAAACTCTTTTTTTAAAGCAGGCTCTAAAAGCTTTGTAGACTTTCTGCAGGCCTGGTGTCCACTAAGTGTGGATGCCTTAATAAGCGCCCTCTGGCTCTTTCCATTCTTTGGTTCCCCCCCACCACCACACACACACCCCTCCCTCACTATAGCAACAGCAGGAAGGGGGTATACTGGCATCATTATCAGTAGGGCCATCTGTCATGGGGAGCTGAAAGTTTAGCTCATGGACTGGGGATACCTCAGTACCTCAGCACATATGCCTCAGCACTGGCTAATAGAGGGAGGGAGTGTGAGAGAGAGAAACAGACAGACAGAGAGAGAGATTGTGAGAAGAAGAATGACCCAATATTCTCTGATTTTGCTTTAATGGAAAGTTGCTGTATGATGTTGTTGTTCGATTAACTGGCTAATAGCGACATCTTTTTTAGGGACTGGGATGACAGAAATTATGTTCTCTTCTAGATTTTAGCCATTAATAATCATTTTCAGTAGATCTTTTGTGTTAGTTTAATGTTAAAAGTTTGTCATGATATATTTTTATATATACATGAAAGTAAGCAAGCATATACATACTTATATACTATATATAAATGAAGATTGAGTATATGAGTATGTAAGTATACTATTTAAAGGCACAATCGCACTTTATATGTTACTGCAGTCACTTTATGTATACACAGTTATATACAATACACACAGTATATTTGTATATTTTTATTCTATTTTATTCTACTTTTTTTCTGTATATTTTGATTTAATTTAGTTTTTTTTAATTTTAATTCACTTTAGTACTTAAGGCGTTTACGGAATATCTGTAGTATAACTGTACTGACGCAAAGTATATAAGTACAGCTGGGTATGCTATATACTTATTTATACTACTTTACTAGATTATTATAAGAATATGTTTATTTAGATGCTTACTTAAATTTACTTCTTAGAACATTTACATTTACATTTACAGCATTTGGCAATACATTCCCACCTGTTTTTCTTACACTAAAGACATTTATTTGTCATTCATTTAAAAATTGAATATAGATGGGTTTTCTGATACTCACAACTTTAAACTTCTCATAGCCCCTGAGTGACAAACAGCACAGTTTTAGACAAAATATTTGCAAAAGTATTTAAACAGAAAGATGTACAGTAAACTAAGATGATGTGAAAATCTTGTAATATTTGGGAGTATGGTCCTTGCTTATAGTAACTGCATTAAGCCAGTATTGATTGTGATAGTTTTTAGTACAACAGATAATTTAGTACTGTAGCTACTTTTAGTTGTAGTTTCTTCTGGGAGACATTAATCAGCTTTTAGATAGTGAATTGCTGGTATTTTGGGTTGAGGTCTGCTAATTGACTTGGTTATTCTAAAACCTTTATTTTCTACTCAAATATGTTGTTTTTTTTAGTAACATTCTTGCTACATTATACATTTCTTCCCAATTAGATGATGCTTTTTATACTTGTAAATTAGCAGACGTAATGTTTCTGTAGATGACTGAATCGACTTTGCTGATAGCATGTTTAAGATAAATTATCAATAAAGATTATTAAGCACAATCCAAGTGCAGATGTAGAGGCTCAAGCTTTGACACCACCATCACTGTTCTAACGAAGTTGTATGTACATATAACATTTTTTTCAGCACTTTTACATTTTCATCACTTTGGTAGAGATTAATCTCGGTTACAGAATTTTTGTATTACAAAAAAAACTTTTAGTTTAAAACTTTATAGTATTTATATATATATATATATATATATATATATATATATATATATATATATATATATGCAGAAAAAATACAATTTAATAATAACAGTTAATACTGTTAAACTGGATTTTAATTTTTTTTTTCAAATAAATTATTTGTTATAAAACTTTTTTTTGTATATACACATATTGACTATGTAAATAAAAAAGTATTAGAATAAAATGTATACTGTTTTAAAAACACTGGTAAAAACTTTACCAAAAAGTTTTCTCTACAACTATTCGGTGGGAGTTGTGACAGATGAATAGAGGAGTGATTCCCCATGGCCGTATGTCTGCTTCTGAACACAGGCAGCCTGCACTCTTTTGTTTTCACTTTCAATGGCCTTTGTTTGGTTGTTTGAGGAGCTCTCGAGTTCAGGACATCCCTGATTGGCTCGCCTCTGGGACAGCGATGACGTGAAAAGGCTCTGATTGGTTCGCTTGTAGAAATCTTCCCACTCCGGCAAGTTTATCTTCAAGTTATACTTTCACTCAAGAAGCAAAGTTGGAGAAGTTTAAAAGCTGTGAAAGTGTGAGAACAGGAGGAATCACAGCCAAAATGAAGCTGTGTAAAACATTTTTCGGTAAGTAGACTGCTTCATTTTTAAACGTTTACTCGAACTCTTACGCTTCCGGGTTCTAAACGATGCTTGGGTGTGATTTGACAGAAATGTTTTAGACTGTGTAGTGAGATTCATTTATACACTAAACATTAATAGTAATAACAATACTAATATAAATAAGCCAAAACAGACTGAAGTTTTTTTTTTAAATAAAGTAATAATATATACACTTTAATGTATTGTTCTCCAATACAGTCTAAACAATAGATTGTTATTGCAAAAGTTTATTAAAATGTTTTATAAATATTATACATGTATGTATTCGACTTTACATTATTATTATTAAGTCTACATTCTACAAGACTAAGTTGCTTAAAACTTTTTTTTTTTTTTTTAATTTTTTTTTTTTTTTTTTTTTTTTTTTTTTTTTTTTTACAAATGTCCGTTCAGACAGTTTTAAAACAAAGGGAACTTTTGTTCCCACAGGGGATTTTGTGTCTCAGCTCTGTGGGGACTTCAGACCATTGCTGTATAGACCCGTTAAAAAGTTTGTATAAGGGGAGGGACTTAGATTAGTCCATCTGTCTATAGAAGAGAGGGGGTGATGGGCTATGGGCTCCTTATTCGCTCAGCTGGCACGTATGTAATATTTATACACGGTGCCTGGTCCTGAGAAACAGACCGCGAAGTTAATTGTATGCTGGAGCGAACACGGCTGTCCATCTGTAGCACGGTTTAGGATGAGACAGAGTCCAACACAGTTCCAGCTGGTAACCGAAGAACTTTGGCCTGATTAAATATGCAGGAACAGTTTTTTTTTCTATCGCAGGAGCGATACTTTTAGGAAATAAAAAGTTATTATAACCCAAAAGATTTATAAAATCTTACATATAAACATTTTAGTACATTTGCATATATTTTTTTTAAACATTTCCGTGTGGTTTTGTCTTCATTTTTAATCTCTGGTTGGTTTGATTTACTTTTGCTTATTTTGGTCATCATTATTCACAACAGGCTATGGCCATTTTTTAAAAAAAAGAATACAAATGTATTTCATTATACCATGCAAATTGGATTAAAAACATCATAATATTATTTGCTAACCTTTATTAGCTGAAATTCTGCAAAAAAATTATTTTAGTGTATTTCCCTGTGGCTGTGCTCTACATTGTATTTACTTATACTTATTGCTCGTGTTCGAGAATCTAGGTCTACTGTAAATAATATGTATCCCTACGCATGATAAAGTAGTTCCAGTCCATGTCCCTGATAATCTATTTCCAAGGTCCTAAATACTTTTAAAGTAAATAAAATATCTCTTTAACATAATAATACGACATTTATTATATTCTGTCGTTAATTTAGTTGGATGATTTATTATTTCTGGAGTGAACAGTCGTTTAATGTAATAGAATGTTCCTATTCTCCGTGCACCATTAGAGCAAAAACAGTTCAGTGTCGGTTGTAACGCTGCTTTGAGTCCTGCTGAAAGCTGCTGTAGGACAGAGCTGTTGTCCAAGGTGCTGAAATAAGCTTGCGCTGTCTCACGTACTGAACTTTAGAAAAAAGGATAGATCACGATTTTAAATATGACGACGTGCTAATTCTTTATAAGTATATCTTTATAAACATGAAAGAAAAACGTGTGTGAGATTATTTATACCAGTCTTTATATGTATAAGAAGCAATAGGTGTAATTTTGATTGGTTCTTATTTATGTCTGAATTCAGGCCAATGCCAGATCTCATGATGATAATTTTTTTTATAGATGTGTATATGTTTAAGGTGTGTGTATGTGTGTATACGTGTGTGTATCGAGGGTATGATAAGACCCACCCCCCTCCTGTATTGTACATTTTACTATGATGATGTCACACACTTGGTAGAGGAGGGGTGAACAATGGGCCTGTGAGCTAAAGGTAAGTTCATATTATTTTCGCCGACAAACGTTATACGGAATTGCTTTGGCGTCTTTTAAAATAATATTTAAACAGTAACATTGGATAGAGACGACTAAAACACCAACACGAAGAGGTTTCGTTCGAGTCCTGCTCGGATTATTTCGGGTTTCTAACGGTTCAGGCTTTTATGAAAAGGCGAAGCGGAACAGCACCGAAGTTACAGCTACAAAGAGCAAAAGGCCGCTTGCATCCCATCATCGGAAGCAAGACAAAGCTTGTGGTAATATCCTAACCAGATGCGGTTTTAGGGATGCTGGGTTGCAAAATTGTTTGCCTATTCAGTCGGTTGATTTTCTGTCTATCCGTCGCGCTCGGTTGTTGTTGTCTAATGGACGCCGGCTCCGTAATCTTTTAAAGAGACATGTTTCGACAAGGGTTTCATTTCGACTCGGTTTTTTTTTATTTCATTCAATTTTTAAAACGATTAAAGTGCAGTGCAATTTTTGTAGCTAAATAAAAAATAACGAGTGATATGAAAATAGCAACTTTATATGAGCTGGATTCATGTAAAATATGTTGGATGATTGAGGTCAGATTGTTGGTTTGTTGTGTGCTACTTTCAGATGCGGGCCTGAAATACTGTTACAGAATTTGTCCATCCTATAGTTTAAAGTAAATCCAAAGAAATAATGACAACACAGCCAGCTGAAGTTTGTTTAGCGTCCACGCATTTACTATATCTCTAATTTACTTTATGTGACTAAGTAAACATACAGGCGAGCAAGAAATAAATACATTTAAATTACAATTTGTTTTGTTTTTTGGTAATTTGCCAGAACTGAACAGAGTTAAATGCTTTTTTTTCTTTTAGGGTAGAAAGTTTAGTGAATATTTTATTAGTGATTTGTCACTGCTGTTGTAAATGTATTGCATTATAACTTGTTATTTATTAGGGTTCCATGTAGTGCATTTAACTCTTAAATATATATTGCAGTTGAAAACTTGCATCATGAACATGAATGCTCTTTGTGACTGTGTGGTTATAAAGTAGTTATGATCAAATTCGTGTTTCCATTAGAATACTTGCTTATTTTCATTATAAGTGCTCGATGTTGGTCTAATGGATTTTTTTTTCTTCTTGAACGATGAAAGTCACTTAAAGACGTGGGCTGCATTCGCTGGTTTACTATTTTACCATGTTGTCTTATGATAGAACTGGGTTTTGTTTGCTTTCCAGGTTCCACTATAATAGCTTTTTGACCATGTTTGCAGGTCCACGCATATCTATAAATCTCCAGTTTTTACATTTCTTTGCGAATTTCGATATGAAGAAAAATGTATAGATAAAAAACAAAAACAAAATTGCTTAATTGTTATGTATATTGCTTCTAACTAAACCGGAAGTGGCCCTTATTTGTTGTGAAGTTCTGCGTGTAATGACGTATAAATAATTTTTTTTGAAAGTCATGGTCACATGTCCTTTTTGGGGAACTAAGAAAATATTCAAATCTTTAAAGGACAAAACTTTTTTTTTTGCGCTTGTATGTGTGTGTGTGTGTGTGTGTGTGTGTAATGGCGGCATGTTTCTCTGGGGACACCCCCACCCTCCTTCGTGAGAGCACCAGGTGCCAGCAGAAACTAAATCGCAGCGCTACGTAATAATGGTCGAATGGAACAGCTGGCTCGCGCTTGCGGAGCTGTTCATTCACAACACAGAACGAGTTCCATTCAGAAGTGCGCGTGCAGTACTTGTTCGACCGCCCGCAGAGGCCACGCCTACTCCAGTGACCATCCGGAAGAGTCATGAACTGTGGCTTAACTTAGTTTAGTATAAACGATTGTTTGTGTTATTTAACTACCAACAGTGTTTCCACCGATAAATATAGGTATAAATGTAACATGTTTTTATTTATATAGAAATGTACATGTTTTTATTTAGGACTGGGGACCTGTCCAGGGTAAATGAACCCCTTCATTTCACCCAGTGGCAGCTGGAATAGACTTCAACAGATCCTTGTGACCCTGTTTAGGAATAAGCGGGTATAATAATCAAGGGATAGATGGATAAAGTTTATATTTATAGTTTAAATATGTTTATTAACAGTTCTTTCATTTTAATGTTTTAATTACAAAATAAAAAAAATATATAATTATCCTAATGTTCAACATTAAATTTGGGACTTTACAATTTTTGTCAAAGTTATAACATTTAATGTAGTTCATCATAGATTATATTAATAATAGGCTTTGTACTGTTCAAAAATGTTTCAAAACTTTTACCACTAGTTATCTTCAACTTTTATTGTAAAGTATACTATCAACTAATGCAGTTATACCAAAAAAAATGAAGCCCAACAGTAAATTAGTTTTAAAAAAAAAATTTTTAAACTTTGAGACCCAGGCATTTTCCAGCAGTTCCAATTTCAGTCCTTAAAGCCATTTTTGTTGCAAAACCTTGAATGTACTGGTACTGTAGTACTAAACATTGGAATATAGTAAACAGAGCATTTTTTAAGGCGTTGGGAAGGAAATGGTTACAAATGGCTACAAATCACAAACGCAAACAGCCACTAAATTATACTTGGATTGAAGTTAAAGAAGGTCACAGGAGATGTTGATTCGAAAATTTTTGTTGAAATTCGATTTACTTTTGTGTATCGATTTAAAGAAGCCTTGATGGATAGTTTTACCTGTTGTAAAGTACTGTCTGGAGTTGTACTGTTAATTTGATCTTATTTAATACATTTATAGACAAGGATTACCCAACAAATAATTTGGCAAAAAAAAGGCCACTAATAACATTTACAGCATTTGTCAGATGCCCTTATTCAGAGCGACTTACATGTATCTCTAGCCCAGCAGTGGTAACTTGGTGGTGCAGGGAATCAAACCCTGCTCTTTTAATTAGCAATCCAACACCTTAACCACTGCACTACCACTTCTTTATTACATGCTTACTCTTTCTCCTAGATATTCCAATTAAGACTGTGTCATATATAAAAGAAAGTGTACATAGTAAATACTATTCGGTGTGTCATAATGTGCTATTCTTATGTGTAATATTTATTTTCTGTAGAAAATGAGTTCCACGGGCAGCTGCTGAGTCAGAGGTGGACAAAAGGGGATCGGATCAGCAGCTGGGAGATCAAGAGGAGCAAAAGAATCAAAGTGAGCTATAGATAAGTTTTTATTTTGAGTATAATAGTGTGGAACATTTTGCTTTTCATTTTTCATTATAAGAGCTCTAATACACTGAACAACCTTGAGTTTCTCTTCTTATTCAAGGTGTATAATGTGCTACAACTTTATTGTAACCTAATGTATTTAACCTAATTCATATTAACTTTGCACTGTTTATTTTTGTTTCAAATTATGAAAATTATAATTTTTCAGCTCTTTTTCTTTTAAACCATTGCTTTTCCTTGTGAGTAGTTAATTCTCATACTTTTCTTCCCACATTCTCCCCCTACTCTTCTCGCTGGGACATTTTATGCATCTTAAATGAACTCAGTGGAAGTGTTTTATTGATTTTGCTGTTTCACAGAGTGCAAAGAATACACAGACCCACTCTAGTTACTTTAGCATCCCACTGCTGAGAGAACATTCTATACTTCTTTGAAGGAGAACAAAATGGAGATCGTTATAGTACATTTTGGTCTAAATGGCTGTTAAGTAATAATAAAAGACACAACATGATTAAGACAGTAAAATGGTGTAACTAGAGCAAAGGATAACAGTAAGCTGAGGCACTAAGTGAAATTTTATATATTCATGTGCTTCAGATGAGCCAAGACACAGAGGAGAAAAGGACACGGACTCGATCAAAAGGCATCAGAGGTGAGTGGGGTTCACTAAATGTAATGTGATACAAGAAACCAAAGACATATCTTCGATCGGTCTGGCCTATTTATGTAAAACCTGCAGGCTACTATATGTGTTATGCGATACATGCATGTGATGCGATTTATGTACTAAAGTTTTTTGTAATAAAATATAAGAACCATCTTTTTTCTTCTCTATTCTAGTTCCTCTTGAGCTCGTGGGACAAGAATACAGGTGCTTTCTTGTTATTCTGCAAAAAAGTTACATAGTTTAAACTTAAAAATATTCTTTTTAAATAAACAAAAATATTTTTTTTGCAGTTGTCCGACACCAGGATGTGACGGTTTGGGTCATGTCAGTGGAAAATATGCTCGACACAGAAGGTACCATTAAAAAAATGTTAAGTTATTTTTCTTAAGGTCAGTTTAAGTTAATACATGATTATCAACTTATTGTTTTTTTTCTTCATTCCACAGTGCGTTGGGTTGTCCGTTAGCAAAAAAAAGGAAACTTCAGGAAGCCGAAGAAAACCAGTCAGTCCCTAAGAAGAGGTCCAATCCCTTGAAGCTGGCGATGGATGATGGGTTCAATGCAGACAGTGATACAAACAGTGAAACTGAACAAAAAGATGAAACGGTAGAGTCTGATGAGGACACGACAGAGAAAGAAGAGGAAGCTAAAAAAAAGGACTACGTATCAGAGCCATTAACAGGTAAAAACAACATAATTAGGTTTCGCTATTAGTTAATCATACTGTGAATCGTTGTGTTATTATAACATCCCCAGTCCTTTATCTAATCATACCCTTGTTCCTTTTACAGACATTAATGCACAAGAGGAAACTAAAGAGAAAAACACAGCACTCAAAGACCTTCCTGAAACATCTGAAGAGGAGTCAAAAAAAGACCACCTTGAGCCGGAAGTGACTCCCGTCCAACAAGTGACTGTGGAGACAGAAAGTGAAGAAAGTCTTCATGTTGCTGCAGAGATCCAGGCTGGAGAGGAAGAGGAGGGAGATGGAGCAGAAGAGATGACGGAAGAAGAAAGAATGACTCAGCAGCTGGAAGCCACCGAAGAACCTGTGCAGATTTCAGAAGGGGACAGTGAAGAGGAAGAAGAAGAAGAAAATGATGAAGCCCACGAGACCCGGTGCTCGAATCAGAAGAACAATTCAGACCACCAATACTTCAGTGGCGACTTTAACAAAGTCCAGGCCAAAGAAACTGATGAGAAATTGCACGATCAGGAAGATGATATTGATGAAATGGATGACGAGGAAGAAGAGGAGGAGGAGGAAGAAGAAGAAGAAGACCAAGAACATGCGCAGCCAAGACATTCCCCTAGCACTGTAGTCACCAGCTTCCCAGCTCAGGTATCGGAATCAGTTGCCATGATGAGTAGTGGCGAGGAAACCATCACCCATTTAAGCGAGGACGAGGAGGAAGAGGAAGATGAAGAGGAGCAAGAAGATGTATCCAACAAAGCCTCACCCACTGTGGTCATTGAACTACAATCTGATGATGAGGACGAGGTAGAGGAGGAAGAAGAGGATGATGGTGAGGATGAAGGAGAGGAAGAGATGGACGAGGCAGAAGATGAGGAAATGGATAGTGCGTCTCACAGGTCAGAGGTGACAGATGAGTCTGAGACATATGACATGACACGGGGAAATCTGGGCCTACTAGAGCAGGCCATCGCACTGAAGGCTGAGCAGACAGCACGCAGTTCTGAGGAGAGCCGGTCTCCAGATCAGCAGAGCTACCACAGCGCAGACGAGAGGGGCAGCAAGATGGCTGAAAACACACCACGCAAGGGATATTATGGTAAAGGTACATTCAACACAGATTGCAAGGATGACATACCAATTAAAACAATGCAAGCCCATTGTGGGCTTATGTGTATATGCAGAATAGGGCAGTAACTCAGTGGTTGAGGTGTTGGACTGCTAACTAAAAGTTTGTAGAGTCGATTCCCAGCAGCGGCAAGTTACCACTCCTGGGTTCCTGAGCAAGGTCTTTAACCCCTAACTGCTCAGTTGTAACCTAGCATAAGCCGTGTGGAGTATACACTATCACTTTACCTTTGAAAGCTATTTAAGATTAAGAACATTAGTGATGCTGAATATTTCACCCATAAAGCTTGTAGAACACACAGATTTACATAGTATTTAAAATATTACATCACAGAGCTAAATATATGTTACTTTTGTCATTTCTGCTTTTAAATAATTGAAATAATACTAAACAAATGACTTTATGCCTTCTTCTTCCTACTTTGAACCATAGAAGGGTCCAGATCAGAAAAGAAGGAAGTGAAGTGTCCAACCCCAGGATGTGATGGGACAGGTCATGTGACTGGATTGTACCCTCACCATCGGAGCCTGTCTGGGTGCCCACATAAGGACAGGGTTCCACCTGAAAGTAAGTACAGTAACCAAAAGACATTTTGTTATGAATGATCAATATTAGTTCACCTAGTATTATCATTAAATGTATTTATTTACTGATTGTGTTTTTCACCATCTGCTTAGTCTTGGCCATGCATGAGAATGTGCTAAAATGTCCGACACCTGGGTGCAACGGCCAGGGCCATGTCAACAGCAATCGCAACACACATCGCAGGTACTAATCTTCAGTCTGCTTCTCAATATTATCAACAAAATGTTGCTAAACCTGCAGTAAAATCCTAATAAGCAGTGTTTACATTAATTATGCCCTGTTTTCAGTTTATCCGGCTGTCCAATCGCTGCTGCCGGGAAACACTCAAAGACTTATGAAAAGCCAGTTCCGACCCAGGCTTCAGTCAGTGAGCAAGCTGTTGGCAACTCTAACTCAGACCGAGTTCTCAGGTAATCTGTCTGCTAAAACGTTGATTTTTTCAGTAAACCATCTTAAGATGTTCATCATAAAATGGTTAAAGAAAAAGGAGGCTTCAATTGAGTTGATTCCAACTGGTTTTCTGGTCTATTCTACAGGCCCATGTGTTTTGTGAAGCAGTTGGAGATTCCACAATATGGTAGCTACAGGCCTAATGTGGGGCCAGCAACTCCACGAGCAAACCTGGCAAAGGAGTTAGAGAAATATTCCAAGGTGTCCTTCGACTATGCAAGCTTTGATGTGCAGGTATTTGGGAAGCGCATGCTTGCCCCAAAGATACCTGCCAGTGAAACCTCACCCAAAGCCTTCAAATGTAAGTTGATCCACTTTCACCTCAGCATGTTAGAATGTTCATTTCTGATTTTATATGTTTGTGTCGCCATCATGATTAACAACAAAACAATTTCCTAAAGCTTCCTCACCAAACCAGAACATATCAGGAGGTTACAACAAAAGCAGCTCTTCCTCCACCTCCAGTGGATACGATTATACCCATGATGCCGAGGCTGCACACATGGCTGCCACTGCCATCCTTAACCTCTCTACACGCTGCTGGGAACGGCCAGAGAACCTCAGCACCAAACATCAGGACCAGACCAGCAAAGTGAGCAGCTACATGTCAATCTTAACCAACCATGTTATGAAACTAGCATTGCATAAACAGGGTTACACAGTCGCCATTTCTCTAGCATGATGAAATTTCCATCAGCATAACTTCTTAGTTGCTTAAAACCTTTTTTTAATGATCATTTGCAGGATATGGACATTGAGGTGGATGAGAATGGTACCTTGGATCTCAGCATGAAGAAACCCAAGATAGAAAGTGTGCGGTCACCTGACCCTTCTTCCTCATCATCATCTTCCTCACAACAGCATGGTGTTACCTCACCTCACTCTGGCCATACCTACAAAATAGAAGAGTGGGAGGGGCCAATAGACTACACCAAGACAACACGACAAAAGGAGGACGAGCCCGAGGAGGTAATTGTTTTACTATTAGGCATTATTAATATCAAATATCAAATGTCAGGGTTTTAATGAAATAGTAATATAAACGTAAATCATTTTAAAACATCATTTAAATATGTATCGATACTCAAGGTTAGAATTTCGATACACTATCATGGAAAAAATATTGCAATAGTTAGCTGTATCGAAATATTTTTACACAGCCCTAGTAGTTATAGTAAAAAAAAAATATAACAAAACATTTAAAAAAAAAAAATCAATAAAACTACCAGCATTATCTATTTCATTTATTGTGGCTGTTGTTCTGATTTGCAGGTGGATTACGCAACTCAGTCTTATGCTTCTTCTGAGGCAGAGGATGAAGATGTAACACAAGAGGATCTAGAAGATAGGAAATACCCTGGTGAGGTCACCACTTCCAGCTTTAAGGTTAAGCTCCCACCTAAGGACAGCAAGAAAGAGCTCCTGATGTAAGTCTCATCAAAATTATTATAGTAGGACGAGTCCAAAATCATTAACTAGGTATTAATCAACTTAATCTTCTGAACCATAACAACATGTTCAACTTTGTCCAGATGTCCCACCCCAGGATGTGATGGCAGTGGTCATATAACAGGAAACTATGCATCTCATCGCAGGTATAACCGAAAACTATATAATAGTTATGGTTCTTACTAATCCTAAACCTGTTCTCACGAAAGCATGCCTTTTCTTTTTCACCTCATCGCCGTACTAAACTGTTTCCATCTCTGTCTGTGGCACTTGTTTTGCAACGTTAATAAATCATATAAGCAGCATGTATTTTCCATTTAATCTTTCTATCACTACTTCTATTATATTAAACACATCAGCAGCATCGATTATGGCTATTCAAATGCTCATTAAAATTTGGCCAGAGCAAAAACAAACATAACCAGGATTGTAACGCAGGATTGTACCAACGTACAGGAGCAATCTACCTTTCCTATCCTGCACTCAAATCTCTTTTGTCTTTCTTCTTCTGCCCTGCTTTATTCTTCCAGTCTCTCTGGGTGCCCTCTTGCTGATAAAAGTCTTCGGACCCTCATGGCTGCCCACACTGGTGAACTCAAGTATGTCTATGCTGATCTTTCCTCTAATGAGTCCTTTCTACACTGCTTTTACTGCCTAGCTGTACTGTATACTGTTGTTTCTACCAAGTTCCGCTTTTTGAATGATCTAAGAATCACGGCACCGTGCTTTATTGCCCTCTCTTATATGTGCTGACAATTGGCATGCTTGCCACTGTTTCTCGATACTGATACATCTACAAAAAGTACATTTTGGAAAGCACTAATTAATTAACCAGTGTTTTATTTAGAAAGAATAACACTAAATAATCAGCTAAGCTAAGGTTTTCGTGCTCGGTTAAAGTTAATTTGACTGCACTGTCTAATAACTCTCTGATTTTCAGATGTCCCACCCCAGGCTGTGATGGATCAGGACACATCACAGGGAACTACGCTTCACACAGAAGGTACATCCCTTTTATTAGTCTTTTACACATTCTAACAAACAGTCTAAACATACAAAAGCTGCAGGTCTTAATGCCTAAATACGATTTTGTGACTTTATCCTATATATATTTTTTTTTTATGATCTGCTTTCATCTTTTATATATATATATATTGCTGTTGGTGTCCTGTTGAGTTGACATCATGCTTCACTGTCACTTATTCACTGATGTTCGATTTACATTGACTGGTGAAAATCTGATCTGTCTGCTTACACAGCAGACGCTAATGCATGTATTTCATTCATATCCGATTTCCACATACGAATGAGGCCAAAAACCCATCTGAAAATATCTGAATCCATGTGCATTTTACCTGCTTACACGACTGTGGGTCATATCCCATTTGTGCCACATTGGAGAAAAAAAAGGAATTGGGTCATTTTTTGATATCAGATGCAATAAATCCATCCTCCAGTTTCTAATACTGTAATTTAATATCCTCATACTTACTGTCTGCTGCCAGCGGGAAGCTTTTAAACACATTCAAACGAAATCTAGTTCCGACAAACTAAAAAAATGTATCTTATATATTTGGCCTGATTTTTACAGTTTGTCTGGTTGTCCTCGTGCAAAGAAGGGAGGAGTGAAAACAACCCCCACCAAGGATGACAAAGAAGATTCAGAGTTAATAAAGTAGGTCCCTTTAATAAAAAAACGATCAGATAACTGTAATGTTACACCTTAAACACTCTTTAATTTTTTTTTTTATATTTAATTAATATACATATATTTAACATAAATATCTTTATTCAGGTGTCCGGTCCCTGGTTGTGATAGTTTGGGTCATATCAGTGGGAAGTATGCCACTCATCGCAGTGCCTATGGGTGTCCACTGGCAGCACGCAGACAGAAGGAGGGCCTGATGAATGGTACACCCTTTTCCTGGAAGTCCTTTAAGACAGAGGGCCCCACCTGCCCCACTCCAGGATGTGATGGCTCAGGCCATGCCAACGGCAGCTTCCTCACTCACCGCAGGTACGGCACATATCAGTAAAAAAAAAAAACTCGATAATTTTTGCAAAATTATCACTGGTAGTGATGCAAAATACAAAGCTAAGCATGTTTTAATGTAGGCTATAAATGAATTTACATATCTAAATAGAATTTTCAAATTATATTACTGGCTTTCATGTTGTGTCTGAAATGCCAAAGCGGATTCTTAGAAAAAACGTGCTATAGAACTGCATATTTCCACTTCTGTTCCCACAGCTTGTCAGGTTGTCCAAGAGCTACTGCAAACAAGAAAAGAGCGCGGTTCCCCGGGGATGACTACCTGAGCAAGAAATTCAGGGCAAGTGATGGTAAGTCGTAAGAAACAATGACTTCAGGATCGGTGCTATTTTTAGTGGTGTGCTGTGGGGTTTTACTCAGGGACCTCAGTAGGCACATCTTATATAATATCGTTACCGCTAACGCTTATATGACGCTCTGAGCCTGTCAAAGCCAGAATCATTCCATTTCCCTTTAATGTGAAACAGCGCACAACACCTTTTCTGGCTTTCGTTAGTAAATTAGATTGGGTGGAGGTCTTGCTTTCTTAATTATTTCTCTTTTGTCTGCAAAAGTTTTCAGTAGACCTGCATCAAGATCTGGTATAACAGTGCCAGTAACTGTGGCCCTCATTTTCTGTTGAGGGGCATTGAGTATCCCGACAAACACTACGAGGAAACAGTGGGCATGTCGCTAGACCCAGAATGGCTACAACTGAATGTCAAAATTTGATTGGCTAACGATTCTGTCTATAATTTATGTTATAAATCAGATGTGACATCTTTTAAGAAAAGGCCAGCGCTATCTGAAGTGCTGCTCCAGACTGTTTTAATGTAGGATATTTCAGTTCAACCTTAACAAAACTAATCATAGGCAATTTTGTGGACATTACGCTAATGACTAAATAACCAGGAAGAAAAGAACAGCTTTTACCACTGGTTATTTTTACGGATCCATGGAACAGATTTTATAATGTTCTTTTTTTTTCTTTTCTCAGTTCTGGATAATGATGAGGACATAAAGCAGCTGAACAAAGAGATCTGTGAGCTGAATGAGTCGAACTCGGAAATGGAAGCTGACATGGCCAAGCTTCACACACAGGTCCGCCCATACAAAGCAATTACATTTGTAGCAATCGGCATACACTATTATCCAAAATGATTTATCTTCACCTGTTTTTTATCCAACTGAGTAGTTAAGGGCCTTGCTAAAGGGCCCGGAAGTGGTAACTTGGTGGTCCTGGGAACTAAACCGATGATCTTTTAATTGTCAGTCTAATGTCTTAACCAATAAGCTACAACTTCCCACAGAAAACAAAAAGACAGTGGTACCTTGACTTACAAGTGTCCCAACTAACGGGTTTTTCAAGATATGAGCCGTCTCATAGTCAATTTTTTGTTTTGAGTTGCGAGCTAAAAAATTAGGTTACGAGCCAGCTTCAGACACCCAACTACTAGTTAGCGTAGCGAACACCACAGTGAATGCCGTAACATCCGCCAGTCATCCCTTGTCTCACTCGATAGCTAGTCAGACATGCACGTTAGCAGTCGTCTGTATATTTTTCTTATTTAAAAACATGTAACAAAAAAAAATCTGTGTTTTCTGGGGACCCGAAATGGATTAGTGCTTTTCAATTCAATGCAATGGGGAAAACTGATTTGACATACGAGTAATTTGAGTTACGATCTCCGTCACGGAACTAATTATACTCGTAAGTCAAGGCACCAGTGTATACACATAAAATAAAAACAATATTAGAATAGAACATTTTTAATAATACAGTATAGCAAAATTTATAAACAATATAATATTTATTAGAAAAATAAGGTCTGGAAATGAAATTGGATAAAATATTGGAATCAACATTAAATTATTTGTACTTTGTACAATTGGAAAAGCGGATTTTTCTTATGGACTTATGGCTTTCGATGCAATTCTGTAGATCTCATCAATGGAGAAGAACCTGAAGAGCATGGAGGAGGAAAATAAACTCATTGAAGAGAAAAATGAAGCTCTGTTTATGGAGTTGTCTGGCCTGAGTCAGGCTCTTATCCGTGGTTTGGCCAACATCCGTCTCCCACAGATGGTGAGTAAACTAGCGATCTACACTACAATATGAAGTGTCATTCCAAACATGCTGCATACACGGCAGAGATTCTCCATACTGCCTACCACCTATTCTATTACAAATCATTTACAGTTTAAATTCTGATATTTGTATATCAGAAAAAATTTGTGTAAAAAAAAACAAGATAATATTTAAATAGCTATCGGTCGATCCCTATAGTTTATCGTTAATGTTTACCTGAAAAAAAAATCCACATTTCATCATCAGCCAGCTTGGTAGCTGTGATGTGCATTGCAGAATTGATGTAGAACGTATACACCAATTTAGCATTACGCGGGTAAAGAATAAGGCAGAAGATTGGTATCCGTTTTAATAACTTGTACTTTTATCATTTTCAGCAGGAGCCAATCAGTGAACAGAATTTCGATAGCTATGTGGACACTCTGACCCATATGTTCAGCAACAAAGAGTGCTACCAAAACCCTGCAAACCGAGCCCTGCTCGAATCCATCAACCAGGCCGTCAAAGGCATTGAGGTGTAAACACCAGCTGGGATCAAACACACCACAGGAAAGATGGTAAACATCACAAGCACCAAGAGAACTCCAGAACACACTGTGGCTTGTAAAAACAGACCAACAATATTTGCGCACTGTTAAAGGACATTCAGGGTTCGTATGTGATGACGAAGAGCACCGTGAGGCCCTGTGCAGTTCAAAGAAATGGACCAAATTTGAAAAATCCAGTCTTGCTGCTGTACCATTTCAACATGACCCAAACGTTCAGTTGGGCACAGTGCTTAAATGGGTTTTTTTGGGGGGAAATCAACTCTTATTAGTGACAAGCTCAAACCTGTCCCAGTTTGCCTTTCTTACTTTACTCAGCGAGAAGAAGAAGTTGTCATAAACAAGCTGCCAGTGTGTGTATGTGTGTCTGTGTGCGTGTGTGTGCCTGCGTGCGTGCGTGCGTGCGTGTGCATACAAATATATGTATGTGGTTGGCATTTAATGTCTGCAGGTATGTGTCAGGTTTCTGGTGTCCCCTGTATGGATCATGATTAGGCTACAGCATATGCTGTTGTTTGTATGATGGTGTCGTCTCCTATTTGGTGAAAATTGGTTCCTGTCCCATTTAGAAATGGTCATAGTATTTGAAAACCTAGATATTGCACTTCCATAATAGTTTGTAGTTCTGTTATCTTATTGTTATTGTTATGACTATTTATATTTGATCATTGCTATGTTTAATTTATTATTTATTCATGCCTGGGTAATTATTTTGTTTATTTATTTGTCATTGTCTATTTAAGAGCTTATTTATTTTACAACCACAAAATTCTATAAGCAGCTTTTTAACAGTCAATAACTAGAAGGAGAATCCTCGCCCTTTTGTGTTGAGAAAGAGGCAATATTTTAAAAGAAATATCCACTGCAAGTGTTTTATAAACCTTCGTATTTATTTCAAAGACGGAGATTTTTAATCTCTTTTTTAAGTGCAAATATTTTTTATCGATTTTTATATTATTTTCTAATGTTCTCTTTTACTTAATGAGTTTTGTTTTCCATTAAAGTATTTTGACACCCTCCACAGTGAAAAGGTTGAAAAGATACAGTATGATGTATTTATTATTATTATTATTATTATTTATGTCATATTTAAGTACAAATTGAATGGCGCTTTTGTTGCAATATTTATTTTGTAAATGTATATGTGTTAGTGACTGCTGCATATTGATAGACTTTTGTTCATCTGTTGGTGATACAATAAAAAAAAAAAATCTATCACCTGCATCACGTGACCCAAGACGCAATTTATTTCCCGTTTCAAACTGACACAAATATGTGGCATTGTGATTACACAGTGATTTCTCAGATCTGTTTTGCTGACCTCTGCTGGCTAAATAGGTGAACTACATTTAAAATTTTACCTCCTTTTATTTTCTTAATATTATTATAACTTTTATTGCAATTTTTTTTTATCTTAAACACTGAGTTACCTAAATAAAAGTTATCCTATTAGTTCTTGCTTTTTTTTATTCAATTTTATCTATCTTTTATCTTTTATCAAATTTGATTCTCCACAATATAAACGACAGAAAATTATTTCACGTATGAAAAGGTCTAAATAATGTCCACATATATGAGGTTCTAGTTTGTAAGTATCCGAATTGAAAAAAAAAAACTCCTACATGTGTATAAAAACACCATTTTCTTGCGATAGTGACGTCACGGAGTCAGCTGCTCAGTGTTTACATCCAGAACTGGTGGACGCTTTTTTATTCTGCTGAGGGTTTTTAAAACCATTTACGACTTTAACAAGACACCAAACGCGTTAAAAAAAAGAAGGGGGAGAAACAACAAATAAGAGCTCGTGCTGTAGAATTGATCCCACAGCTCACATGATCTGAGAAGCAGTCTAACATTTCATCCAGACCGCCTGCAAACAGCTGGAGGTGAGCTCGAATTAACCATCCTTTTCTTTTTAGCCAGATGGAATCCATATTGTCATCATCTGCTGGGCTAAAATCTTATTATATGTAGCATCGTAACGTATAATAACACGAATAAACATTTCAGCATGTTCAGAAATGTATTTTATTTAATTTGCGACAACTTCAGTCTGACTACATATGAAACCGAACACATAACATAACCAGACAGTATAAATCCCATAGCACAGTTACCATAGTTACAGCTGTACAGATGGCCTTCTGGGTAAATTATACTACTTTACTAATTAGTCTAACAGTGTGACGTTTTGGACGTAACCTTCAAACGTAGGTATTTATCAAGGTGCAGCCTTTTATGTCAACATTTTGTTGGAGTTTTGTTGCGAATTTCTCCGCTTTGGAGGTGCAATTTTGCGGGTAGAGTCTTCTAACACATTTCCTGCGTTTTAGCGACACCTTGTGAAATATTTAGTTAACTGCAACGTCTTTTAAGTTGGGTGAAATTTACCTTTAACCTCTTTAAAATGGGCAGGGTTATGGTAGATCTGGAGCTTTTCCTGAGAGTGCAACGGTTCCACTGAAGAGCAGAATATGGTGTTGGACCGATAACTGGAGGATCAGGATTCAATACTCAGCACCACCAAGTTGCCACCACTGGGACACTGAACAGGGAAACTTAATTAAACAAGTTAAATCAAGTGTCCCTCCTTCATGATCAGATACTCCTGCTGTGCCAGCTTCCTTTAGGGACAAACCGGAGTCAGAGGGTGGCATTCATGGGCCATGACCCCTCCAATAAGGAGGTTGTTTCACCCATCATAGTTTTATTTCATACTAGGAAAATCAAAAATAAATGAAACCATAAAGATCTCCCGTGCTTCTTGTTCCCTGACCACCCTGTCGGGGTAGAAAGCCTCAGGCGGCCGCACGCTTCCGCTTTGCTCAGCCAGCACGGTGGCTTAGTGATTAGCACTTTTGCCTCACAGCAAAAAGACCGGGGTTCCATAAGAAACTTTCTGTGCAGAGTTTGCATGTTCTCTCCGTGCTTGCGTAGGTTTACTCTGGGTACTCCGGTTTCCTCCCACAGTCTTAAAATATGTGGTGATTTGTGGCCCTGTGATGGACTGGCGCCCTGTCCAGTGTGTACCCCACCTGCCATTTACCTGTTTATAGATGGCTGGAATAGACTCCAGCAGATCCCCGTGACCCCTGAATTAGGGAATAGACGGTTATAGAAGATGAATGAATAAATAAATGAATAAACAGTGAACGATTTTAAGTTTTTGCAGTTTATATGTGTTTATTTTATGAGAACAAACCTGACTGGCTGTGTCTCATGCCACATTACTTTGTACTTTGTACACTGATGAAAGTTTTTATTTATTTAATTCACTTGAGTTTCTTGGGTTTTGGGTGTTTTTTAAAGGATATAATTGTCACTCTGTTTTTTTTTGTGACGTGATCGTGGTAACATTGTTTAGTTTGTGATTTTGTTGTTCACTTCTTGTTTAGAGGAAATGAGCAACAGGCTGTAGTTGTATAAATGTGCGCTTGCACTGTATAGATTGTTTCATGCCTGTTTTTGCAAGTTGCTGTTGCTGATTGTTTGCCCCTTCATTGGAGGCCATGTGCCCCTCTGTTAGTTAGAGTTTGGCTCTGGAACAAACTAAAATATTCTTTCATAGATAGAAAGAAGGGCCAGTAAGAGGCCTTTCCTAGGAGGGCCAGTTCTGTCCTGGGCTGTCCTCTGGACTCTGTGGAGGAGGTGGGTGAGAGGAGGATGTTGGTTAAGCTGACATCCATCATAGACAATACCTCTCATCCAGTGCATAAGACCGTGGAGGCTACGAGCAGCTCCTTCAGTAGAAGACTGTTACACCCTCCGTGTAGGAAGGAGCGGTTCCGCAGGTCTTTTTATACCACCGCTGTTAGACTGTACAACTCAACAGTCTAACTACAGATGCACATCACTAACTGTAAATACTTAAAAATGTTTTTTTATCGTAAATTGTTTTTATTTCACACAATTTGCACTTTTCTATTGCAAATTTTTTCTATTTTCCTACTTTGCACGTAATTGTGTTTGTATCTGAGCCACAGTAACAATTTAATTTCCCCACTGTGGGATCAATAAAGATTATCTTATCTTGTCTTTGATAAAATCTTTGAGATTATCTTTATCATTAAGATGTAGTGAGTTTTAGAACCATATTTTTGATTCTAACACTGTGTTCTTTCTTAGCAGCTATGGGAGGCGCAGTAAGTGCAGGAGAGGACAACGATGAGTTGATTGACAACCTGAAAGAGGCGCAGTACATTCGTTCAGAGCTAGTGGAGTGTGTTTTCCGGGCCATCGACCGAGCTGACTATTACGTCGATGAGTTCCGTGACAGTGCTTACAAGGACTTGGCCTGGAGACATGGCAACATTCATCTGTCTGCACCCTGTATCTACTCGGAGGTAATGGAGGCTCTGGACCTACAGCCTGGTCTCTCCTTCCTCAACCTGGGAAGTGGAACAGGCTACCTTAGTACCATGGTGGGCCTCATACTGGGTAAGTCAAAGGTTTATGCATAGGAACAATCAGTGAAGTTGCCTGTCATGTGGGTTAGATGAAGGTATGAATATGTTGCATTATAGCATCATTGTGAATATATGTAAAGTAAAAAATGGAGCAAATAAAATACCATATCAAGGCTCAATGACACAATGAAAGGTTGTAATTGTTGTCGAAGTAAATACGTCCTCATGACAGACTGGAATTGATTTCCCTTTCATATTCTTGTAATACCATATTTACCATAACAGGTTCGTAAAACCACAGCATTGGTCATTGGTTAAATTATTCAATATCTTAACTACATTTGTTTTTGTGTTATTTTTTTTTATTACTTGTCATGTTTATTTTCTATGTTTTAAACTGTCTAGGTCCATTTGGTGTGAATCATGGTGTCGAGCTTCATGCTGATGTCATTGATTATGCTCATCATAAACTGGACTGCTTTATCAAGACAAGTGACAGCTTTGACAAGTCAGTATCCATGTGCTTGTTAGAGTTTTCATTACAGAAAGATCATGGGTTCTAGTATTATGTTTATTGTATTATTCAGGTTTGAGTTCTGCGAACCATCATTTGTGGTAGGGAACTGTCTGGATATTGCCCTAGAGAGCCGACAATATGACAGAGTTTACTGTGGAGCAGGGGTTCAGAGGGAGAATGAAGACTTCATGAAGAATCTGCTTAAGGTTGGGGGTATCTTGGTGCTTCCCTTGGAAGAAAAGGTGAGCATATCCTACAAATCAGATGGAAAGAAAACATGGTTTCTACACCCACTGTGTGAAAGGTGCACTGCTGAAAAAAAGGCTAAATTGCAGTTTGTCCGTCTGGGTAAATCTTTAAATGACCCACAAAGAAGAATTATAGATGTATAGCTGTAGATATTTAGCTTTTTTCACAAGCACTCGTTTTTTCACGGCTCAATTTAAATGTGAGAAGTGAAAGTCAAATTCTCTTTGTTCTTTTCAATAGATCCTTAAAGATAAAGATATATCTTTTATAAAGAACCCTAGTACTAATTCCAATTCCTTTTTAGGGAGCAAGAACCCTTGAACAACAGAAAAACCCTAAAATGACAGAACTGTTTTATTTAATAGTGTAGTGACATCCATAAAAGTTCTATATTAAATTGACAATATTATTTTCCCTATAAGACATGGAAATCATACATAGAATTTACAAATCTTAACCCCTGAATCTATTACTGTAAATATTAAGTATACGTGGTGCTTTTAAACATTAATTATAATAAACCGTAACAAAGTTTATCTTTCTTTCAGCTTACCAAAATTACTCGGACAGGGTACAATTCGTGGGAAATAAAGAAGATCATTGCTGTGTCTTTTGCACCGCTTGTGCTTCCAAAACACAGGGATAATGGCAAACCCAGAGCAATATTACTACGTAAGTATGCCACAGTAGTAATTTACCTTTAACCTTAATGGATTAATATATCTTACGTTTTATATGAATTATCTGATGTCTGTTTAGACCCTTTTTTAGTGTCTGTACAGTTTCACATTTTCCATGAAAAACAATCCAGAGTAGGCATTGGCTACTCTATATTGCCCCTAGTAGAGTTTACAAATGTATGTATGATAGCTGGCAATGAATTGGCCTTCCTATCCAAGATTCAGTCCATCTTTGCAGCGTTCCTGAAATAGACTCCGAACTGGCCATGACCTTTCCCTAGGCAACGTTACCTAAAGATGAAGAATGTAATTTTTTCTATATTGTACAGCTTCGTTTGAAGTGCGAAGCCTTCAGGACTTGGCTCGCATTTTCATTCGGCAGACCTTGAAGAAATCTCTGTCTGGTTCGTGGCCTCGTCCTCATAAAGCGAGTTCCAAAAGAAGGTCTCGTCTGATTCAAAGGCATGGACGTGACTCCACACTCCTCACTAACCAATATATGTTCATGAGTCGCCTGATTCCCAGAGCTATAGATGACAACAACAACCAGTCAGAGTCAGAGGACGACGACGAGGAATACTGCAGCGACGTTTGCAAACGAGTCGATGATGAACCCGGAAATGGCGGGGATGGAAGAAGGAATGAAGCAAAAAGTGCAGAGGCTTCTGTTAACTTTCTGAGAGAAAGGATCCTCAGACTGCCTCTTCCTGAACCTCTTAAGACATACCTTCTATATTACAGAGAGAAGTAGGATTTCAGTTGACTCTCTTTAGTTTATCCACAGACTATGTATAAGTTATATCTAACATTTTCTTCTCTCTCATGACTCCTGCGTTGTTGGAATGAATGTGCACAAGTTACATTTTTTGATGGCCAAATAAGCGCCATATAACCAGAAGAGAAATAAACACTTTTGAGGCATCAGAAAATCTGATTATTTTGCAAGCCAAAACACTGAGTTTGAATAAACCATGAAATAGAAATGAAATATATGTTACTATAAAAAAATAAATGTTCTTTAAATACAATGTGGACAATGCAAAAAAAATAAATAAATAAGGGGAATCAACACTTCACAAGTCATCTTTATGATTCAGATTTTTGTTAGAGAGGGAATTAAAAAAAAGGTGGTTTAACTTACTAGCAATCTTGCAATGAATCAATGAATAATTGCCTACTGAATTATAAAAAAATGTCAGTGTTATTGTTGTGAATCAATTATTTCTTTTGGATTTTAAAGACTTACAAAGCAATGTAATAAAAAAAAAATATTCCTACGTGTATGACATACTTTCAAGTGCCAGTTTTGATGATAATAAAAAAAATAAAAGGCAAGTCGAGTTATCGTGAGGTCATATTGATTTAGTAGGACTTGTAAGAACTGTCTTCGCTAGGAGAAACTATAAAATCCTGTTTAAACTCAATGCAGTATTCTGAACGTTTTATATCATAGTCTGTCCTGAGTAATCAGGCTACATGGTGGGGTAATAAATAAAGATAATTTATACATAAATAATAAAATGTTTACAAAAGCTCTGTATAATGTTCAAATGCTGAAATGTTAATCAGTTAGAGGGAAGTGGTAGCACAGTGGTTAGGGTATTGGACTGCTATCTGGAAGACCGGGGTTCGATTCCAAACACCACCAAGTTGCCACTGCTAGCGATTAATGTTGCTCTGGATAAGGGCGTCTGCCAAATGCTGTAAATGTAAATCTACTGTATCATTACATTAAAACACTCATACAAAGAGGATATAGCACATTTGTATTGTATTGATGTACAGCCTCATACACTTCATCTTTAACTGCAGAAACTGTTTCTGCTTACGAACGTCCTTACAAATAATGTGAGAAATTGTGATTTAGTGCTCATATAAACACAGTAAATGTGGAAGCCAATCTGTTCATTGTCATCTTTATTAGATTAGAATACTGTGCTTAACTGCCAAGTACAGACTGGACTTCACTTTGGATAAGAAAATACAAAAAGAAAAAGGAAGCACTTACAAAATAACAATATAACAAAAGAATTGGCATAATGATTTAAAAAAATAATTCTTTGCAAGACAAGATGCACAAAACAACTCTTCACACTCTCTTTTCAGAGAGGTAGGCGAGAGAAATACGCTAACATGAACACCACCATTTTCACACTGAACCAGTGATTGGTGTTAAGTAGATGAGGTAAATGTTTTGTGGGAAAGAAAGAAAAGGCACAATCTACATTCAACTGTGCCATGTAAATTCACTTAATACCAATAATAATAACAATAATAATAATAATAATAATACACATCATAACACCATCATAACAGCAATAGAAAAAAATATGAAGCAAAAATACAGACTAAATTTGATCTTGCAGGGCATATACCAGCCCTATTGTTTTGCTTTGTCCAACATCAAAAATCAGACCGGGTATTGATACAAAGAGTTCAACTATATTCTTGTAGCTCAGTTGAGCCCAAAATCTTCTCTGGTTTTTGAGAACAGGCAAAGTCTTGGGAGGCCAATATATTAGCACTGACTTAAGACTCAGTTAAGCAACATACTATCTGACAACCAGACAGGAAACACAAAGTTTAGAAGGGCCGATGCAATCGTCATGGCAGAAGGCACCGCACCCCTGGCACATAATCATGGCCTTAAGACGGCAGGAGCACTTAAGAGCCACCTCCTCTGCTGCACTGTCAGCAAATGCCTGAATACTAAGGGCAGTGCTCTGGCTTACACTATTGTTCCCAATACCAACACGTGGCCGCAATTGCAGCACACTATCTGCAATGCTGCGTGAAAAGCCACTACCGTCCACGACAGAGACATTAGCTGTGTAGCTGAAGCCAGATGAGGATCCAGTGTCTCCAGTCAGTACACCTCCAGCTCCACTCTGCTGCAACTTGGGCAGCTTTCCATACAAATGGTAAGGAAATGAGGCAGAGGTAGAGGAAGAAGACAAGACAGGCGAGACTGAGGAGTCTGTATGACGAGCATAGGGATTTTTACCTTGCTCTTTTTTTGCCATTCTTGCAAGTGACATTTCCATGTTAAGCAGTCCTTCCATGGCTCCTCCTGAATAACTGTCTGTGGAGCTCTGAGGTTCTTTTTTGGTTACAACAACAGAGCCATTTCCTCCTATTGAAGCCTGTGAAATTTTGGAAAGAGCTTGCTGGCATGAGGGGCGAGAGGAAACTTCATGTTTCACACTAGCCCCATGAGAGAGATGTTGCTGATAGGACTGAGGTTGGGGTGGCGGCTGGGATTTGGATGGGCGCCAGCTGATCTTAACAGTAGGCACAACTTCAGAGGGACACAGGTCCCCATGTGGAGGGGATGGAGCATCAGGTGTTGTCCTGCATGATTGCTGGGAGAGGTTAAGAGAGTGTACCTGAATACCAGCTACCTGCTTCTCTGGAGTGGCACCACGTAAAGGCTGAGGAATGTGGTGCTCTTTTATAACAGTTGACTCCATAACTTGGGCACTTAAAGAGTTCATGTCCACTAAATGCCTAGAAGAGGAGGACGTGGAGGGGAGAGAGGTGATTACCGGTACTGCACTGGGAGGCACAACACTCCCTGACTGCTGAGGAACAAACTGCTGGACAACTGTGCCACGGGAGGCGACTTCATCAAGTAAGCATGCTATTCTAGATTGTGAAGTGGCAGGTGGTGATACACCATAACTCCTCCCAGGCACAGGTGACTGATTGGTAGAAGAGGCTTTGTGCTGATATTCTGCACCAGCATGTTCTGTTGTTCCTGCCGTTTCATTTGGAGCTCTGAAGCGGGGAACCATGTTTCGGGGGGATCCTACAGGCTGGCAGTTGGATGGCAAGCCCGTTGATGCCCCTGGGAGTCTATTTATCTCCAGCTTACTTGCGGAATGCGACTGGGGAAGGACTTTTTCCAAAGGTAGGCTGCCTTGAAGAAGCTGGGTAACCAGAGGATTGTTTGCCTCTACAGAGGATACAGGTCGCGTAGTACCTTGAATCCTCTTAACAGCAGAAAGAGGGGAAGAGTTTTTTATTCCAGAATCATCTTCTGTTGGGACAAATGAATTTCCTCCACTGCTACCAAGAGCTTTACTTTGTTCTTTCTCTACATGCATGAGATATGGCTGCACATGGACCTGGGTCAAGGCATTGGGGTTTTGATCCTGAACATGGTTTATGCCATGAGTGTGGACTGAATGGTGCTTTTGTGTCTGAATTACTGGCTGGTTAGGCATTCCATTAGGGAAACGAGCCTGAATGACAGTTTGGCTGTGGGCAGGATTAGAGACATGGGCCTGTATGACAGGCTGCTGATGCTGGGGAGAGCTCAAAGTGCATGAAGAAAGACGATTTGGTGTCTGAATTACAGGCTGATTTTGAGCCTTTGTATTTTGACCATGCACTCCATTATGGTCTATAGCTCTGTGCCAGTCCACAGTCTCATCTTCCTGAGTTTCATTTTCAAAGTCTGATGCAGTCTCTGTGGAGTCACTATGCACACCATTATCATCCTCTCTCAAATTATTTGGTAGACATGAGAGCGAACTTACATATTTACTGTCTATTTCTATATCTGCACTCTTGTGTTCCTGCAGTAATTTCTCCCTAACCACATGATCCTCTGCACAACCTACAAAACCATTGCGAGCTGCAATAGATGTCTCTTTGGGGACTTTCACATCTGACCCATGCTGAATGACCCCAGTAGTGCCAGAACGATGTTCACCCAAATTCTGTTCAGTTTCCCAAGACTGAGATGATGCTGCTAAAGTTCTGATTACATCCACACCTTGGGCACCAAACCTAGGAAGGGAGTCAGGTATTGATGTGGGAACAAGATTTACCGATTCACTTGACACTGGTGTAATTGTATAGTCGGGTGTCACTGTTCTGCTATCGTTTGAATCAGTTTCCTCGACCCTGCTTTCCTGTTGACTGCTCACAGACTCTGGCTCACTAGGAGTAGGCACAGGGGTATCTGACCTTTGGTCAGAGGCTTTATCACAGGAGCTCATTGTTACCCCCTCCCCTCCAGAAAGGTCATCCACCTGGTCTTGGGAAGCTGGACTGTCGGTCTCCGTTGGCGATGGTGTAAGAGTTTTGGGGGACTCTGACGGCAACACTGAAGGATTAGAGGATACAGAAGATGGAGATAGCATAGTTTGTGGGGTAGAAACTTGTGTTTTTTCTGGAGTTTCTACATTTGATAACTGTAGTTGTGCTCCAGACGAATGAGAGCTTGCAGCCGATTCCTGGTCCTCCACGTCAACTCCCTCTCCTCCTCCTCCAGGTTCAACGGGACCCGGGTGCTCTCTCGAACGCCTCCCGCTGGAGCAATCCGGTATCCCAGTACCACCCCCCGGGCCGCCCCCAGGCCCTGCCCCGTCCCCAGTGGCTGCAACAGCAGCAGCGGCTTCTCGCTGGGCACGGGCTTGCTGGGCACGGGCCTTGATGTCCGCCAAGGTGCGCGCCCCCGTCCCACTGCGCCGCGACCCTTCGTTGGGGGGCACAATGCGGGGACAGATTTGGTAAGTTGGCGGCCCTTTGACCCACGGAGGTTTGATCCGGGAGAGCTGAATCTAGGAAAAAAGGGAACACAAGAAAAAAAAAAGGGGGGAAAAACAGGCACTCAGTTACTAATAGGAAAGTATTATTATAGTAGAGACCAACTTCAAATTGTACAGACAATAATAATATGCAAAAATACAATTAGAACAATTAAAATATATCCAATAAAACATGGTCATTATACCCGGATTGGCGGGACCTTGGGCTCCTCTGTTGTAGGCTGTGGCTTTTCTGAGTGCACACAGTCAACTGTGTTACGAAAGGACTGATGCTCATCCAGTCGTGCCCTTTTCTCAGGAAAACTGGTGATGGCCTGGGACTCATCGGGTCTCCTCTTCTGTTCCTTGAGCTGAATGGCAGGGCTGGCTGCAGCAGGACTTGCTGCGGGGCTGCTCTCTCTGCTGCTTGCACCGGTGCCTGCTGTGCCAGTGGTGATTGAGGCACCATCATCGAGTGGATCTGTGGCAACAGCAGCAGTTGAGGACGAGGAGGAAGACGATGAATCCGAGCCAACAGCAAAGACTCCTTGTTGGTCAGAGGTAGAGGAGGGCGACGAAGATGGAGAGGATGAAGAGGATGTTGAAGAAGAGGATGAGGAAGGGGAAGAAGTGGAGGCAACAGCAGGCTCAACAACTTCAGGAAGCAGACTGGTGGAACTTTCAGGTTCATCACAAATTGAGCTTGTGGAGGCAGGAGCAGGAGTAGACACAGGGGCAGGGGAGGGTACCTCCTCTGTACAAAGTTTCTCCATCTGAACTTCTGATTCTGATTCTGCTTGAAGAACAACCTCTGCCTGCTCTGTGCTGCTTTCAGGAACAGGAGAAGTAGTTGGGGTCACCACTTCCAAAGTAACCTGGGTCTCTGCCTGTTCTTGAGCCACTGCTGGAGGAGTGGCCTTGGAAAGTGGGCGACGCGCCCTGCGTCTAAGGTCAGCACGTGATCGTCTTCTAATACGGCCCTCTCTTCTTCGCCTTCCAACGCCTCTCCGCTTGGGCGTGGCGCTTGTAGCAGTATCGGCCGCAAGAACTGACCCAGAAACCTCCCCTGCATCACTCATTGTAAGTTTCAATGCCTCTTCGCGGGTTAAGCCAGACCTGCAAATACAGTAAAAGTACATGTTAGTCAATTATGCCTTTAATATTTAATAACTGAAATAATTACCATTCAGAATAAATAAAAATTAATTTTAATGATAAAGATGCTTACTTTTGGCCATGATACTCTTCAAAGAATTTTTCTTTCCATGGCTCTACTTTCTTTTCCTTTTCCATCTCTTGTCTAAAGCGAACCTGCATCTCATGTGTGAATTCACCTTAAGGAAAAAAAACAAAAAAAAACACTTTCTATATTTATCTCGCTCAGAAAATGAACATAGCATCGCTATACCAAACAGATAATGCAGTACTATAAAAATAGCATTCTGTTTTTGCATCAAGGTGACCCTCACCTTCAGCAAGCCTCTCTTTCCAGCTTTGAGATGCATGGGTAAAAAATTCATTATTCAGTGCTGAACTGCTGAGTCGAGCAAGACCATCAGGGCCAACCTAAACATTAACATACAACATATCAAATAAATGTTGATAGACACCATAACATCAAGGGAGACAAGAATAGCAGCAGTAACCACACACCTGTCTGTCTACTTCAGGAAGAAGCTGAAGAAGCTGTTGCTGAGAGTGAGAAGGAAATGCTGCAAAGGTGCGTGTATTAATTAATGCACGGATGTTGGTGTTGACCAGAATTGAGCCTGGGGTCTCAAAGTCCACCTCCACTCCACCTCTATTCCTCTTCATGGGTCCTGAGAATTCAAACCTGACATTAACACTGCAGCATGCAAAAACAAATGCTACATTATAAAACCCCTTATTTACCTGCAGATATATTGGCATTGTCAGTAGTAATCACAGTAAATCTTTTAAAAACAGGTTTTGTGTTGCAAACGGCATTGTACCACACGTGATTTGTTTCTCAATCTAATTTGAGATTAAAATTTGCAAGATTTGTGATTAAAATTTGCAAGACTGTGCCTTGAAAAAGTATTCATACCCCTTGAACTTTTTCACATTTTGTCACCTTACAACCACAAACTTAAATGTTTTTGTTTGCGATTTTATGTAATAGACCAACACAAAGTAGAAAATAATTGTAAAGTGGAACGAAAATATTACATTTTTATTCAATTTTAAGCAAATAAAAATCTGTGTGGTGTGCATTTGTATTTGGCCCCTTTGCATTTTGCCCATTCTTCTTTGCAAAATAGCCAAATTCTAACGAAATATTTTTTAATCCAAACGATTCCATTGTAGCTCTGGCTGTATGTTTAGTGTCATTGTCTTGCTGGAAGGTGAATCTTTTTCCCAGTCTCAAGTATTTTGCAGCCTCCAACAGGTTTTCTTCCAGGTTTGCCCTGTATTTAGCTTAATCGATCTTCTCATCAACTCTGACTAGCTTTCCTGTCCCTTCTAAAGACAAGCATCCCCACAACATAATGCTTCCACCAGCGTGTATGGTGTGTTCAGGGTGACGAGCAGTGTTCTTTTTCTGCCACAGCTAACGCTTTGCATTTAGGCCAAAAAGTTCAGATGTTGGTCTTATCTGACCAATGCACCTTTCTCCACGTTTGCTGTGTCCACTACACGGCTTGTGCACTGCAAATGGGACTTATGTCTCTCTTTTAACAATGGCTTCCTTCTTGCCACTCTTCCATAAAGGCCAGATTTGTTGAGTGCACAACTTATAGTTTTCCTGTGCACAGATTCTTCCACCCGAGCTGTGGATTCTGAAGTTCCTCCAGAGTGAGCATAGGCCTCTTGGCTGCTTCTCTGACCAGTGCTCTCCTTGCTCGGGCTGTCAGTTTAGGTGGACGGCCATGTTTTGGTAAGTTTTCAGTTGTGGCATACGTTTTCCATTTTTGGATGATGAATTGAACAGTGCTTCTTGAAATGTTCAAAGCTTGGGATATTTATAACCCAACCCTGTTTTAAACTTCTCCACAACTTTATCGCTGACCTGTCTGGTGAGTTGCTTGGTCTTCATGGTGCTGTTTTTTCATTAGTGTTCTCTAGCAAACCACTGAGGCCTTCACAAAATGTGTATTATACTGAGACTATATTACACGCAGGTGGACTCTTTACTAATTAGGTGACTTCTGAAGGCATCGATTAATTGCACTGGATTTTATTTATGGGCATTAGAGTATAGGGGGCTGAATACAAATGCACGCCACACTTTTCAGATTTTTATTTATAATTTTGTAAATCAATTATGTGCTACTTTATGTTGGTCTATCACAAAATCTTACTGAAATGTGACAAAATGTGAAAAAGTTCAAGGGGTATGAATACTTTTTTAGGGCACTGTATCAACTGAGATCAATGATCTTGTGCTACACAATTATACACACGAGTAAATTTTAAATTAATTCAAATGCCTATTGTGTTATGAAACAAATGCATTATACTATAAAGCACAACCCTACATTCTCAATTAGTAAACATACACTGTGCACAAGTATTCGGAAAGTGAGTATTTCTATTTACCAAGTAATTTCTATGCATATTTCCCCAACTTCAAGCAGTATATGTTTAACTACTTATTGGATTTAAGTATATCAGATGTTTATTTGTTTAAATGAGGGAGAGTTTTGACATAAGGAGATTAACACCCCAGTATCAAGGTGTGCATAATTATTAGGCAGTTTTCTTTTCTCCCCAGACAAAAATATGCCAAAATAAACAGATTTAATTGACTCTAAAATGTCTATCGGAGGGACACAGCGCTCCCTCTAAGCAAGCATAAAACATTTTGTTGCAAATACACAACAGGGTCGCAAAAATGTGTTTTGGAAAAAAAAAAAATTAACTGCTAAAGATTTGAGACATCAAACGTGGAGATACCAGAAAGCCATTATCCTTCAGTGCTGTCATATTTTAGAACTGCATGCCTACAAGTACAAGATGTTCAGTGCTCAGAAGTAAGAAAAGCTAAAACCTGACCACCATAGAACAAAACACACAAGTCAAAACTTAAAGACTGGGCCAGGAAATATCTGAAGACAGATTTTTTCTATGGTTCTATGGACTGACGAGATGAGTGACTCTTGGTAGACCTGATTGCTGGACATGTAGCTAGATCGGTACAGAACAGGGCTGCACTTCGATTCAGATGCCAGCCAGGTAAAGGTGAAGGTGAGGTACTGGTAGGTGCTGGTATAATTAAAGTCGAGCTAGTTGGACCTATTTGGGTTTGCAGAATTACCACCCTAACCCTACTCTCCTGAGAAACCCAAAAACCTCAAATTGGCTTTACGGTTTAACAACATTTGAAAGTAGTTGTTTAATAATAACATGAATCCTTAAAAATACAACTTGCCTAATTGTGCACCGAGTATACAAAAAACAAAAAATGTCTAGGTTCTCACTTAGAACGTAGCAGTGTAAACAACCCGATAATTTAGAATGAAGTCATCCATCATTCCCATTTCTTCGTTAGGAAAGAATTTAATAAATATGGATTATACCACAGCATGCTTGCATTCTTAATTCTGATTAGTCAAAATGTGTTAATCTCCTAGAATACAGCTGTGCCGTTTCATAGTGTGTCTGTTGCAATGCAAATTATATTTTAGAAGGCAGGCAGCACCAGTTTTTAATGCAATTAGAAATAATATGGCATGACTTTCTTGTTTTTAAACAAATTATTGGCAGTATTAATACTGTGTCAACACAAATTATCAACAAAAAGTGTTAAGAACTGCTAACTGAAAGATTGTGGGTCCCTGAGCAAGGCCCTTAACCCCTAATTGCTCAGTTGTGTAAATGTGTAAAAGGATAAGGGCATAAAACGGTAAAAGAGTTGTTTAAGAGAAAATGGTAATTCAGTTCAATTCATCAAAACGTAGTTAGCCATGATTTATGGCAAAACATTTCAATTCAAGTCACATCAACATGGCAAGAAAAAGCAAATACACAATTCAATAATCAGCCAACATGAAATTGTCCAGAGAAGAAAAAAAAAAACCATTAAGAAAATTCACTATTTAATGATGCATTTTGCTAAACAAACAAAAAAAAAACCCAAAGTGAAATGTTTAATGGGCAACACTACAATTCACAAGCTATATGCCCATAAGGACAACGTAAAAACAAACCCCTGTTTAGCACAGCAAACCCTATACTATTGGACTAATTACTTTATTCTATAATGTGTCTGGAAGGTGGTGCTGAACATCATTAACTGATGGGATGGTCAATTGGTGCATTAACTGGGTTCAGGGTAAATATCAATGATCCCACAGAGTCACATCCTCTGTACCTGAACGTATGCCCCGCATGTTCTTGAAGCGCTGGGGGCGTATCCAGCCCAGCTCGGAACGGACTCGAAGTGCTGGGCCTGGCCCCCCCCTAGACCCCTCCCTGCGTCTCCCTGCAGCTCCTAAGAGGACAGGTGGGGGAGGAGGGAGGCTGGTAAAACTATGACAATAAGTAAATGTGGGAAGGGCAGCACAGGCGGAAAAGGCCAGTGACATTGGAGAGGCTGGGTCAGCAGGCAACGAAAAAAAAATGCTGGCTAGTGCACACACACACACAAAGCCACAAGGACAGATGTCCCAGATATGGAGATACTAAGCAAGAAGGGTAAGATACTATCTCAAGTGAGGCTGCAAAAGCAAAGCAGAGGAATCAGATATCCATTGGTAATAAAGCAGGGCTTACAACCAGAAATGCTGGTTTCACACACTGCAAGCAAAGGGTGGTGCTAAGAACAAGCTACATAAAGTCAGTGCCTGCTGGGAAGATGCCGTTTTAGTGTTAACAGACACACACAGAGGAGACTGCTGACAGGATGGAATTGTGGGTGTATCGGTTTTGAGAAGACAGCAGTATAAATGATTAAAGTCTGCCAGTGCGTAAAATTACAAAAACTGTCAGACCACAGTCAGAGTGAATGGGCTTACAAAACACTGCGGAGATAGTGAAGACTGGCAAGAAAGGAGGAAGACAAAGATAAGGATGAGAGGGAAAAGAAGGTAACCTGATGGGACATGTTCACCGTTGACCTTCAGTGGAGTAAGAACTACACGCGGCATCATAACAGATTTCTTCCTTTGTCTCCCTGACTGTAAAGAGAAATGGACAACAATGAATAAAATTCAAAGTACACATTTACATGACAAAAAAATATATGTATTAAAGTTGAAAGAT